>KK115713.1:66190-98395 GCA_000611955.2 Stegodyphus mimosarum
AAAAAACAGTTTTCCACAGACGATTCAGTACTTCTCATTCAATTAATTCAGTTCTTACTTCGGGACAAGGCAAAAATACATAAAAACTCAAAATATCTATATTAAAAATTACGAAGTAAATCTTAAACACTTATTTCCTCAAAGTCCGGAATGGATAAAGCATGATTTAATTCGCAATAATAAACGAAGGCGTTATCTTTGTTGTTGCGAAACTTAGTTTCTCTAGATTGGCAACAAATCCAATAGTCTACTAAGTTTCAAGAGCCCACCAGCGGCCGAGCGGTAAAGACGCTGAACACTGGTAGTTCGGTCCGAGGTTCGAATCCCGCGAACGGGCTGGCTGCATGGGCGTTTTCGTGGTTTTCCCCATGTGTAACGTGTATACGAGCCAGTTTCCCTTAGGAAGTCCTCCACGAAGGCATCCCTCCCTTTAGGCAGATAGCCCTCGTGTGCTTTGCCATAATTGAATAACCTAACCTAACCTAACCTACTAAGTTTCAAATTTAAACAAATATGTCCGCCATGACAAAAATTATTAGGCTCAGGCGCACTTAAAGACTTTTAAATTGTTGATAATTCTACAAATTTTGCGTGCAGATTTACTAAAGGCATAAAACCCTTAACCGGAAGATAAGAACAATATAATTCAATGATTTTTAAAACAAAAAATGCACAATTTACCAACATATGAAAATAAAAAACTGAGCTCACTGAGCAGAGTTGATATATGCATAAATTTATATACTTTTGGTGCAGCCGATTGCAACCAAAATAGGAGGTACACATCTACATGTTATAGCAGTCCTATATACAAAATTTTAAAGTTCTGAGGCTACTCGTTTTTGAGTTATGCGAGATAGATACATACATGCGTACGTACGTACGTTCGCACAGACGCCAGGAAAAAATCTCTTCAGACTCCATTTTAAATCAGTTTTATAAATTTTTTGAAGAAAAAGAGTCCTTTATACTGTTGTTACGTACGAATGTCACTCAGAAACATCGTTAAATTGCATTGGATAGTGGTCAAAATACATATTTTCTTTGAAATGTGATACCCGAATTTTTTGTGTTTACAATACTTCCTTTACAAGGAGGTAAAAATCATGTTTTTATTATTTTAATTTTATCCTTCTGTGAGAATCGTTATTTTGACTTGCTGAAATAAATTAAGAACTACAATTAAGTACCATATTAGAAAAACACTCTCACTCACATTAGACATTTCTAGTGGTAACTCTTATTTGTTTAGCTGAATATGGCAAAAAATACTAGTATCGTATGCCCAATCCTGTTAGAACCCAAGTCCTACTGGCACACGTGTCAAACGATTTTATCCGCTCGACCGTTGTTAAGCGTAATACTAATTCTGATGCACATTATAACTGCCGAACTGATAATTCTAAGAAAAAATATGTCTTAATAAAGAATGCACTATAGGATCATCTAATGGATAATTCGAAGTCATGTTGTACTAACATCACGCATATAATAATTTTTAACTGACATTTCTAAAGCATGCAAAAACTAGAACAGAATGCATGCTAGATCTTCTAATACAAATTAGATATGGATAATATTAATGGGAAATGTACATTAAAATAGGTTACACATTATGGATTTCTAAAGAGTAATTCTAATGCATATGATAAGTTAAAATGGCAAGCGTACTATGGGCTAGAACAATGGACTAAGAAGATAGTCTTTTTTTTTCCATCGGTAGAATGGAGTGTTGACTGCGGATTTCTAATTGATAATTCTAATGCCCATTGTGAATTAGAAATGAAGGCATGTTATACATTTTGTATAAATAATTCTAATGGAGATTATGGATTAGAATGGATGTCCTATCATTCATTTCTAACGGATAATTTTAATCTGCATTAAAATTAAAAAAAAAAGGGTATATATTCCAAATGCTAATTCTAACGATCATAATCTCTGTTAGAACAAGATAGAGGTTTAAACGAAAGGCTTGAAAATGGATCGAGTTTCGTGGTTATAAAAAATTTCGATTTACAATGGTGAAAAAATTAAACAGCAATTCTTAAATATTTGTTAGAAAATCGGAAAAAGAAAAACTGTTTTTCTCATTCAAGTTTCATAAGCTGTACAATACAGAAACACTAATTTAAGTAAAAATCTCTAGGGAGCACAGACGGACATTCCATCAAATCGGCAAGCACGAGTTGCTGGTGACGAAATTTATCGTCGGTCATTTAAAAATGCCCATCCCTTTCGTCTGCAGGGGATACCAAAGAAAGGGGGACTAAAAGACAAACGGGGAAGGCGCAAGATAGCGAGAGAAAAGAAACGAATTTTACGGCCAATAAAAATCTCCATTAATATAATTTCAAAGTAATGCTTCTGCTGGTTGCAAAAGGCGTCTTTTTATTGCTGCCTCCGCAACATTCCCCCCCTTCGAATCCCAGCTGCAATAAGAATCTGTTATTGTTTAAAGCAGACGTATGAAATCCAGCAAGTCTCAAGTTCGAAAATGAACTATCTATTAATATTAGTAAAATGGGCGGAAAATAATTGCATATAAATAAAACGGCTGATACGCATAACAGGTTTTTTTTTTTTTTTCGTTTCAACGAAGAACCTTAAAATTACATACAAATATGGTAACTCTGAAATCCTGAAGAAGGGGAATTTGGTCACGACTGCTTTCGTTGTACAAAACTTTTCAATAAAAATGTATAAGACTTATATTTTGGTCATGCGCAGTGAGTGGGATATTAGCAATATCAAAACCTAAGATTACAGTTTGATTCATCAAAAATAAGTATATCCACAAAAATTAATTAAATAAATAAATAAAACCTTAAAGATTTCCGATTTTTTCAGCAGCAAAATCGCAAAAATTTTAAAAGAAGTATACCAGTATGCATTTAGAATTCTCGATGCAGCGTTAAGTGTTAGCATACACGTTGCTGCTTTTTTTCAGTCTTTTCTCAGTTTATCATATCAACGTTCAGTTTTCTTACTAAGATAGCTTTACGAAACTTTTTTTTTATCTTCTTATTATTCACGTTTGTTGTGTTTACTTTCTTTAACATTACGTTCTTGACAGTTAACCACACAAATTTCGATTCTTATTATTCACGTTTGTTGTGTTTACTTTCTTTAACATTACGTTCTTGACAGTTAACCACACAAATTTCGATTCTTATTATTCACGTTTGTTGTGTTTACTTTCTTTAACATTACGTTCTTGACAGTTAACCCCACAAATTTCGATTCAACAGCAAAATCACAAAATATTTAAAAATAGCATATCTTTAGAATTTCCGATAGACAGTCTCGCGCGCTAGAGATAAAAAAGTTTTATTCTGTACAGTGTTGCCGCTGTTCGCTTTGTAATCGTTGTGTTTGTTAATTAAATATTCTTTAAAGTTTTCCAAAATACGAAACAGATAATAAAATAAATTCGAAATTCAAAATTCAGGCATCCAGGTGCCCATGTTCGGGTGGAGGACTACGTTAGTCAAAATTTGATGGCTCTAGGTGCCATTGTTTTTTAATAATGCAAGAAACATACGTACTTTCATGCAGATTCTTTATTACTTAATTTCTTTAAATATAATGCAGGGCGATAAAATTTGGTGGCAACAATTTGAAAAGTGATATCCCGTTTATTGTGATCCAATACAAAATGCCGTTTCGAGACTAATATTCCATTCGGGACTGATGTCTCTTTTAGGTTAATAAAAATGTAAACAATTTCTTAAATCTGAAATTTTTTTTAAATATTTCACTTCTCTTTTTAAATTAAAACAATGTGTATCATTGGCATATGCCATATGTTCATCAAACTCATAGACAAGTATATGTCGTTACTGTTTAATGAAATTAAAATTCCATTAAAGAAATTCAATTTTAAAAGTACAGGCTTTGATTTCTGCATTTCTTTTATGAACATAAAATATTATAAACAGAAGATTTTGAAAGAATTGAAAAGTTACATTAGCTTTTAAATAAAATGAAAAGAAAAATATACATATAGGTTTGCAGACTGCGAGTTACTTCAAAATTTCACTATAACCATTTGATTTTGTTTTGAATGCATAACAGAAAATTTTCAATCTAAACATTTTAAAGTATTAAAAATATATTTCATTTGTCACATGATAAAAAAATATCACTTGCCGAAAAATGTTATTAAGAAGCCTAAATAAAATGAAGCTTTAATGATTCCCTTTGCATCCTGATGAAGAACGCAGTTCGTAAAAGATGTTATCTACAGTCGATTGGTGACAACTCGTATTTATGATCTTTATTTCTAACAGGATTTTATCGCTAATTGAAACTACTGCCATCATTTCGAGGTATTAAAAATGGGAAAAAAAGCCATCGTCAAATGATCGGAATTCCTCAGATATCATTAGCATTAAAAGTTTTCAGTAATGTTAAAAATAACTGTGGCGTTAAATTTTTAACTGGAATTTCTACAATTACTTTTTACGTAAGACAAATAAATATGAGCACATAGACATGGGTCTCAATTTCACAATATAGAGAACTAAAAATTACTCGCTAAAAATAGTATTTTTCAATTCTTCCTTTTTACTTCCTTGTACGAAGTAAAGGAAGTATTGTAATCACGAAAAATTCCGGGTACCATGTTTCAATGAAAATATCCATTTTAACCGCTATCGAATGCAATTGAACGATGTTTTTGCGTAACATATGTACGTAAGGACAGAAGAAAAGACTCTTTTTTTCTCAAGCGAATTATAAAACTGATTTAAAATGGATTCAGAACAGACTTTTTCATGGTGTCTGTACGTACATATGTATGTATCTGGCATAACTCAAAAACGAGTAACCCCAGAACGTTGAAATTTGTATATAGGACTGCTATAACGTGTAGATGTGCACCTCCCTTTTTAGTTGCAATCAGCCGCAGACACCCATTCTGTTACTCGGCTCGGTGAACTCAGTTTTTTTATTCTTATATGCTGGTGAATTGTGCCTTTTTTGCTTTAAAAATGATTGAATTATGTCTTTTTTATCTTCCGGTTAAGGTTTTTATGCCTTTAGTAAATTTGCATGCAATATTTGTAGAAGTATCAACAATTTGGAAATTGTTTAAGTGAGGCTAAACCTACTTATTTTTATCATAGCAGCCTATTTGTTTACATTTGAAACAGCAGAATAGTGGATTTGTTGCCAATCTAGAGAAACTAAGTTTCGCAATAGCAAAGATAACGCCTTCTTTTATCATTGCGAATTAAATCCTGCTTAATCCACTCTGGAATTTATTCGAGGAGATAAGTGTTTAATACTTCGTAATTGTAATATAGATATTTTGAGTTTTTATTTATTTTTGCCTTGTCGCTAAGTGAGAACTGAATTAATCGAATGAGAAATACTGAATCGTCCGTGAAAACTGTTTCTTTTTTGTTTGTTTAATTTCTTTTATATATCATTTTAGATTTATTATATTATATTGATTAGAACATGTGGCAACGATTATATAATTCTTCAGATAATATAATTTTTGTGTATTTGAGTTATAAAATGAATGAGATGTAACGCTGTTAAGTGAACCTAGCGCCAGGGTGTCGCTATGGTAAACGAATATAGTGAATTTTAAAGAGTGCATTTATTCTATTGAACGGTTCTATTTAAATTCATATCTAACAAAAAATGAATTATTGAGACTCTAGTTTTGCTTAAAATATGCTACATTTCTTAAGAATTCAGACTTTCTTGAATTAAAAAAAATTTCGAAATTTTTAAATTTTACATGCTAGGTTGAAAAAAAAGTTCACTTAAATTTATAAAGGCATCTGGAAATAATCAATACAAATTGAAAGTGATTCTAGGCATTTAAAAAAAAAATCTGAAATGTTTCAGATTTTAAATTTCAGATTTAAAAAGGAACGTTTTTTTAACATTTTCTGTGTTAACCTTTATTTATTAAATATCACGTTCCTCGCAGTGGAACCATAAAATTCAGTTCAAGAGCAATATCGCAAAATAATTTTAAAATGAGCATATCTGTAAGATTTCCGATACGCAGTCTCACACGCTGGAGATAATAATGTTTTTTCTACACAGCGTTGCCATTGTTCGCTTTGAAATCCCTGAGTTTGTTCATCAAAAATTCGTTAAAGTTTTATAAAATATGGAATCGATAATAAAACAAATTCCGAATTTCAAATTTGGGTCTCCAGATCCCCATATTCGCAATAGGATTACGTCATTCAAAATTTGATGGGTTTAGGTACCGTCGTTTTATAATAATGCGAGAAATATGCATACATTTATGCATATTCTTCATTATTTAATTTCTTTAAATATAATTCAGGGCGATAACATTTAGTGGCAGCAATTTGAAAAGTGAAACAGCGCTTTTAGTGAATCAACGTAAAATACCAAAACGAAATTAATAGTCCTTCTGGGCAAATTGTCCATTTGGACTGAAAGGTTTCTTATGTTTATCAAATATCCAAGCAGGTACCTGAAATCTATCATCTGAAGGACTTGTCAAGGACCTGTCATCTGAAAAACCTGTGACTTCTCAAAAATATAGTATTGAGGATAAAATTTAAAATTTTACTTTAACGTAATAATAATAATATGTAGTTTCAGTAAATAAAATACCTTGAAATTGCACTGTGTTTTATTACGACAATGGTAAGGTTATTAATAAGAGAAATTTTCACAATATTTCGCTTTCGAAAAGGTCTTTCTGCCCTTAATTTCTTTCTGAGTATTATGATAAAAACTCGTGTGATCGATTATTGACAGAGAAGCGTCTGTTGCCCTTTTCTGGACGGAGCCCATCTGCAGTGCAGGCCTTGCAAGCCCGCGTCCGCCGGCCCTGGGTTTGATACATCATGAATTTCAACTAGTTAGCCGAATGTGAGCAAAGAATATCATTTGAGTACTTTGCGGAGCCTATGGGAAGCAATTCGTAGAAAAAGACTTGAATAGTGGAAAGCTAACTCATGGAATTCACACCATGATAACATTTAACTCACGAAGTTCTTATTCTAGAATTTTTCTCCCAAAAGGCAATAAATACGAACCCAAAGCTTCGTATTCGCCTGATATAACCACTGACGCAATAAAACGAAATTTACTGGGAGTTCTGAGGGGCTTTTACGCAAACGACTTTAAAATATATCTCAATAATTGTAAAAAGCTTTGGCATAAGCGCATTGTAATCGAAGATACAATATGTATCTTCGATTACAATGCGCTTGTCCGGCCTATAGTCAGCCCAAGCCCATGAAATTCCTCGTGGCAAGGAGAGCAAGTTTTACGCCTGTCGTTGGCAACACCCTTGAGCACCTTATAGGTAGCAGTGCGATTTAGCTCAAGTCAGCCCCTAATTTTGATGGACAGCACCCCTGGTCAGAGAGTTTCCCACCCCTCTCTCCCTACTACCAACTTCTCTATAGGACTTTCGGCTCACTGCATATTTAGAGTACCCTCATGTCGCACGGAGCCTATACATTTACGAACATCCATGCCTTCAACGGGATTCGAACCCGGGCCCTTCGGCACGGCACTCAGCGACGCTAACTGTTATGCCGGTTGGAAGGCTAAATTACAGTCTTAAAAAAAGAAGAAAAACAAAAATCGTTACTGAAACTTAAAATAAATAAATAATAATAAGAAGAAAAACCCCTAAATCTTTCAGATTTAATATTACGCCCAAAGGGGCGGTTTTTTTTAACTTTTTGTGTGTTACCTTTATTTATTAAATATCATGTTTTTCGCACTTAAACCATGAAATTCAATCCAACAGCAATATCGCAAAATATTTAAAAAAGCATATGTTTAGAATTTCCGATACACAGTCTCGCGCGCTGGATATAAAAAGCCATTACTTTCTTTGAAATCGTTCAGTTTTTTAATCAACAGCTCATAAATGCTTTACAAAATATGAAATCGATAATAAAACAAATTCCAGATTTCGGCTTCTAGATGCCATATTCGGGTGGAAACTTACGTTATTCAAAACTGGATGGCTCTAGGTACCGTTTTTTTTATCATAGTGCGAGAAATATACATACATTTACGCAGATTCTTCATTATTTAATTTCTTTAAATGTGATACAGAACGATAATATTTGGTGGCAACAATGTCAAAAGTGAGTCGCCGCTTATACTGAATCTACGCAAAATGTCAAAACGAAATTAATAGCCCTTCTGAGCTAATGCTCCTTCGGACTAAACGAAGTGCCGCCATAAATGAACATTTTGCAGTTTTCTAAGATTGCAAAAAAGATTTAATTGATCAAGATGTTGTTGTAGAATTCTCTCCCTCTCGCTCCAAAGTAATTTTAAGGTGAAAAACACGCTATTGTAGAATTTAAATTTAGGCAGAAGAGAAAAATAAAATGAAATAAAATACATTATGCTAACAAGCAATTTTTTTTTCTCTTAAATAAGGATGACCTATGTTTGAACATCTCCGAAATCGATAGCATCTTATACAATATTTACGCCGGATGAATGCCTTTTACCTAATCTTTGAAACAAATGTTATTACTTTTTTGGCGAGCAACGCGGCATGCGTTTGGCGACGAAACGACACACGCTATCCGCACAACAGGCAACCCTGCTTAGCAAGAGCAAGAGTGAATAACTTGAACCTCATCGTCTCCCCCGAGAGCGACTGACTGCTACGGCGAAACTGTCGACGTTCCACATAGTACCGGGTCGCGGCTCTGTTTTTCCCCGCATATCTTATCTCCTAACAAGCAGTTCGACTTGTGTCTCGCAGTGCTCACCGCTGATAAACGAATTTTTTTCACCCTGTTCCATTTGATGGATCACCCCGTCTCCTGCCAACTACTACTACTACAAGGCACGACTCTCCTAGAATATTTGCTGATTTTCTCTCTCGAGAGAGTCGTTGTTGAGAATAATGATTCTTCGCCAGAGGAACTGAATCGAAAATTAATCTGAATGTTGTGAACTTATCCACATCTCTATGTGAAAGGTAATAAAAACGTTATCTATAAAGTGATGCTGCGTAGAGTGGTAGGCGTTCGAGAAAATGCGAGATGATACTTGTGAAAAGAGAGTTATAGCAAATATGAACTGTTGCCAGTTTTAAACTGAAATCCGAAAAAAATGGAATTCCTATAAATTTGATTGTGGCCACTGGCCAAACCCTATTAAGAGAAATCGAGTTATAATTTTGAACTGTTGCTGTCAAAGTCGTAATTTTTTTAAAATAAAAAATATAGTTGTTTTCGCTCGTTAAAATAAACACTATGAATAGTGTGATGAAAAACTGAAACCGGGGGGAAAAAAAAATCAAGCAGAGAACTTTGGACAGTTAGAATTTCAGGAATCTCGAAAAGGAAAAGGGGGAATTGACAAATACTGCAGGTGCGGTCGGATTGGACGTTTTCCCCCTTTGGTTCTTCCCCCTTTCTACTATTCGCTCCTCCCATGGAACCCCCTACCGCTGTCATTTTTTGACAGACACGTGATCAGAGTGGATAACAGTAAACTACACAGTTGTGGAAGTGTCAGTGTGTGCTGCAATTCTTCGTTGAAAGCAGCTTCGCGTTCTCTTTGCTTTGCATCATAAGCAGGCTTACGACATACATAGTAATCCATAGTGATCTTAGTATTTCATTATACAGTGTGCTTTTTCATGCAGTTTACAGTCTTACGGTGCAAGTATCTTGTGCATTGCTACTCATATGAAGAAACTTTGCACTTTAATCATATCTTTGGATACAAAACCATTAGTAGGCCTTCTAGATTAGATCTTTGAATGTTGTTAACTGTGGTTTATATCAAGTGAAAATCTGCGACAAATGCGCAAGGATAACAAATAGTTAAAAATGATTTATGATTTAAGGTGCTATTTTCCGTCTAATTGTCAGCAATGAAACCTACGAGCAGAGTCGTTTTGCCAATTACAATGGACACCAGACATCCGAGAATGGATCCCAAGCTCGCCGTGCCTGTTTCCTTCGTAGCCGGCATTCTGATAGGCATACCCATTACGTACTGCGTCCTGTTTCTCCCTCTCCTTTCCCAGGAAAAGGAATACTATGTTGCTAGGACGCATCATGAATTTGGGCCTTTAGTTATTCAAGGAAGCCGTTTTAATGTATCCTTACAGAGCGATATCGCCCCGGCCGCCGATGATGAAGCAGGACACGTGCGAATCTCCGTCATGCCTGTGCCTGTTCCCCGGGGCGAGCCGGCTAGGACTCGTTCTGCCTCCTCCCTTTTGGGACTCCCTGCCGCGTTCAAATCGTCCAGCGCGAAGCAGCGTGAAAATCCCGATGTGGTGTTTTTGAATAAAGAAGCTGATGATCTAAAAGAAGCAAATCCAGAAAGCGTATTGCTGAAGTTGTCATCAAACAGCACTTTTGTTTCGGAAGTGAATTCCACAAGGCATTCTTTCCAAACCGGTGACTTAGTTGATGGTGTGTTTTGGACATCTTTCGCGGAAAAATTAGTGCCTAAGGGTTTTGACGATGAAGACATCACACGGTGGAAAAATTTCCTAAATCACACCCAAGTCTTAAAATTAGAAGAAGGTTGTGGTCGCATGCAAAACAGACTAATCATCTTGGAAGACGGAGGCAAATCTTGCTGCCGATACAGGCACAACAATGATCAGATTCAAGGAGAGATCTTCTCGTTTTACTTAGGCAAGCTTTTGGGTCTCCAGAACTTATCACCTTCATCTTTGGCTCTTGTGGACCCAAAACAGAAGAGGTGGTCCATAGCTGCTTCGCAAGTGGCTCTTGCTCAGTGGAGTTCGGAGAGACCAGTGGTGTTGACACAGTTCGTAGAGAGGCTGCAACCCGCTTTCATCCCCAGACACTTCCGCGTCGATAAGAAGCGTCGCTTGCATCCCATAGCTGAAGACATATCTGGTTTGTCGGCTTCAGAAATCGCCGAGCTCGTCCAATGGTCGGACCTAATTATATTCGATTACTTGACTGCCAACTTGGACAGGGTGGTCAATAACCTGTACAATGAGCGATGGAATTCGGACATGATGAAGCAGCCCACTCACAATCTAGCGAAAACCCCCGAAGGACTTCTGCTCTTCCTGGACAATGAATCGGGTTTATTGCACGGATATAGACTTCTGGAGAAGTACGAAAATTTCCACAGAGCCCTGTTGGATGGACTTTGTATTTTCAGGAAGCACACAGTCGATATTGTGGGTAAACTGCATCGTGATAACAACGTCGAAGTTGTTCTGAAGCAAGCTTTCATGAGCAGTGATCCAGGTATGTTCGACTGGCTACCCTTTTTGCCAGAAAAAAGTGTGAGAACTCTAAAAGACAGAATAGCTCATGTTCAACAACACGTCAGGACTTGCAAATCAAGGTTCTCTTCATCATCTGTGTTTTTCCAGACCCCGATCACTGATCGGTAGCTCTGTGTTGGACATAGTAAGTGTATTTCAAATTTCTGTTCCTTGGAACAAAACTGTGGTAACTCATGCATGTAATTCTAATTTATTATATTGTTAAGACAGGTTTAAAAAAATAACAGGCATGTAAAGTCTTACCAACTTCGGAAATTTGTAAAATTTTAAAGCTGTGTACATTTACACCCAATTCTATTTTTATGTAAAATATTATTTATATTTAAAGAGCCTCCTCCCCTCCCCCCCAAAAAATGGAAAGATTTTAAATCGGCTTATTTTGAAAAGAATGTATATATGAATATATATGCTAATTATACCCACATAAACAGACAGCAAAATATATATATAGAGAGAGAGAGAGATTGGTATGCTAGTGTGACTACTGCTACTTATGTGCTAGTAGCAACATGCACTTTAATAAATAATGTATACTATTACTAGTAAAGTACTTATGCGCTGATATTTTTTCCACTGGTATAATAGTAGCTGTTATTTTGTTATTATTCTTTAGTAACATACTATTGTTTCCACTATTAATATTATTATATCACTGAAAAAATTACATAGTATGCATACTGAGACATATAAAAACTTTCAATAGAAAAATTTAGTCATTTTTCAAACATCTCAAAACTTTAATTATATGTTAAGTTTTCAAACCTAGTGATAATATACATGTATATATATATGTATATTATTTTATGATTTATAAAGATATGAAAAATAGAAATATACATGAAGTAATTTTGAGGAAAAAAATAATTACCGCTAATTTATTGAGGAATGCAAAAACTACGAAAAAAATTGACTTACATGTAAGCTTTGTAAAAAAAAATTGCGTACAGCATTTACTGAAAAATCGAAGATTAATTCCAGATGCAAGACTCTAATAGGAAAATTAAGTACTTTTTAAGCAAGTCACGTAAAAAATCTTTTGTTTTAGTTATTATATAAACGCAATTTTTAAAATAAAGGTAAAGCATATGTGAAGTAAATTATCCTAGTAGAGAAAATAATTGTCAATTATTTATTTAGGCACAGAAAATTAAGTTAAGCATGATTTTACACATATGCTTGCTATTTTAAAATTTATTCTTTGCGATATCCATTACGAAAAATACAGATTCTTTTGCCATTTTTCCTTATAAATGTATTCTAGTATTAATTAAGTCACATTGTACCAATCACCACCTTAATACGTGTTTTTTAGCTGTCTAAATGGTATTAATATAAGGTTTTGATATTTGTGAAACTAGATCTGGTATTAAAAAATTGTAGAAGCGGTTTGTTACCTAAATGAGCAATGGCATTGGTTACTAAACAGCGATAAATTACCTGTATAATATTACAAGTTTAAAACCGGTTCCCCGAAGTACCACAACCTGTGCAAATCAGTGAATCTCATAACTAATTTTAATTGTAAAAGTTTACCATTTTCTAAGTAAAAACGACTTAAAAAATTTGACTATGAATGCTATTTTCATTATAAATGTTAGTTAATTCTTATAAATTATGTCCAGTAAAAATGTTTTTTAAGAATTAAATGTAAGTGGAGAATTTTAACAAGGACCGTTATACCAGTGCTACATTTAAATCAATCATGATAAAGAATCTCGATTTTATTTGAAGTAAACAGCATTAAATCAGCGTTAAAAAAAATTCCGCTTAAATATAGAAATGGGTGTATAAATCACAGATTATATACAAGCAGCTGAGAAAATTTCCGCTTAGAAAAGAATTCAGTTGGTGGTTATCACTGTCTTGTACCAAGGAAATTGATATATGTTCCTTGTATAAAACAGATATTTAAAAGAAGTTGTATATTCCTATTTTAGCCAAAATTTCTTACATACAGCAAATATAAAAGGTAAAAATCATGATATGTAGATCTGATGCATTTGCAAGCATCAAAAACGGTCTAGCATTCTTGTTTAAATTATTATTTGTAATTTTTCATCATCTTAAAAACTACTGAAGACGAGCTTTCAGAAATTGGAATTTTAATGTTTGTTACCTAACTTTTGGTAACATCCTTTTTATAATTTTTACGCATTAATTATATGTTTATTTTATACCTGATATGTGAAATAATGTTAGTTTTTATGTGACAGATTACTTGCAAAATTACACAAGGCAAAAGCATCTTTTCATCAGTAATTTAGCTGAAGAGAATTTAAGGGAGGCTAAATACTAATTTTTTTAAAAATCTTCTAAAATTCTAAAAACCATTTTCCGCGTGAATGTTGCTCAAGTGTTAATAAATATATCCTGTGAATTTTATATCATAACAAAAGTGTATGTATGCATTTAAAGTAAACAGAGTTGAAAACATTAAATGCAATTTTCTCAGTTTTTGACCTCCCACATTGTTATAAATTAATTAAATTCTATAATTAATTTTCAATTTCTGTATTAAATCAAAATTTTAACGAAACAATTAAATTGTGAAATATCACAAAACGCGAAAGAAAAGCAATATGCATTAAATAATAAAACATTCGAACTGATTTCTTGCTCACAAATTGCAATTTTAAAATATTAATTAACATTAAAATAAAATGTTCAGACGTTTATAGTATAAGACAGCAAATTATATAATTTTAATATGGCGTAGTTAAAATACTTATCTTGCATTTAAGAAAGAAAATTAACATTTTGGAAAGTTAAAAAATATTTATAAATGTAATTTCTTGTTGAATGTAAGTTGAAGTAAATATCCACAAAAGAGTAAAAATTGTGTGTGGGGGGGGAGACCTTGCAGTCTTAAAATTTCAAATTATAGTCTAACTAAAAATATAAAATAACATAAAGTAGGAAAAATCATGCAAATTTTTCTCTTTTGTGTTGAATAAAAGTAATGTTTACTTTTGTCCACTCATTAAACTAAATTTTTACTCTAAAACAATATTGAAGCTTAAAAAGAATTTTCAGTTTTTAAAGCATTATCATTTGTTCCTGCAGTTGCTTTTCGGAACCTAATAAAAGGGATATAAACAGAAGCAATTCAAAACTTAATTACCGATTGAATAAAATCGGGGAAAGAAAAAGGCATGCAAAATTTTGTCATAAATATTCGATTTGTTTTTGTTGCAAACGATAGTGGACACATATTACGAATTTTGAAAATGCCTTTATATCGATTATTAAAAACCTATTTAATTTATAACATTCTTAATATGAAAAATGTATGTTGCAAATGTTAAGAAGTACAAATAAAATGACTTTTAAAAGGATTAACTTTCGTGTATCGACCAACGCAATTTTATAACATTCAATTTAAAGAAAAATCTGTATTGAAAACATTTCGGAGAAAGTTTTCTTCGATGTCTTTAATAAAAAAAAAATGAGTAGTCTATCTGCCTATCTAGATTCACAGCAAACAAATCGTTGAATTCTTGTACTTCCGTTGCTAGATATCTGCTTGCTGAAAATTCTGTGATAAAACACATGTGTCATGTTAATTCAGTTGCAAAATTAACATACAGTTTATCATGCAGTGTTAAAACTTGTAAGATGAATGTGGTTAAAGTTGTAGTTAATGAATTGTAGAATGAATGTTAAAACTCGTGGTTGAATATTTTATGAAAATAAGTTTTATTTGAAATGTTTTACTTTGCTCTACGTTAGTTATGTTGCTTACGATAGTTACGTTACTTACACATGAAAACTATCGTAGTTATTGAAGAATATGAGACGGTTTTAGAAATTTAGAACTTTACTGTACCTTAATTTTATAAAAGCAGAGAAAAAAATACCTATTACTTGCAGTTTCGTTATTCAATAATGAATGAATAAGGAAATCATTTCACAATAATTTTAATTATGAAAAATATAAATATATGCGCGTTTTGTTGTCGCTGAAGCTTCTTTTTTATCAATGAATTGTCTACCAGCCGAATTCAATTGCAGTTAGAATTTCATTATTAGTAATTCCGTTACTCTCTAGTTACAGTGAAAATATAAATATAATAATTTCGAAATAATTCATAGCTATATTATTATACAAAATATTTTGGATGTTTCTGGAATATAGGGGGGAAAAAAGTTTAGTTGGCTGTCGTATGTTCCGTTTAAAAATCCTTGTGTTAAGTGGTATATCTTTCACTAATAAATTATTTTCCACTGCATGTTTGTATGTGTAATGTAAATTAGTAATTATTTTGAACTTTTTTTATTTAATTGTTTTTGTTTGGTGCTTTCCTCGTATCAAAATATTTCAGGTGGGAAAAGCAGAAATTACAAGAAATTTGATTTATCAAATACTAAGAAATTTGAAAGATATCAGGCATTTTTAAAAAACATACCTTTGAAAATAATAAATACGTTACTACATTGCAACATAAATAAAGAAATAAATATTTTCTGTTGGGTAATAATAATAATTTTCAGATACACGAATTTTTATAAATACATAAAAATAGTTCTTTTTCAGATGCACAAATTTTTAACTTAAATAGTTTATATTTTCTGTGTTTCCACATCATAAAATTTGAGATCAGATATTCTCTAAAGCGTCTTTTCGCAACAAATAATAATTATTTTATTTATTATTATTCTATTGAAATAATGATTGAAAATTTGTTTTAACTTTAATAGGAATATAAATAAATAAGTTACTTCACAAAATCTCATCAGATTGTATAAAATTTTCTCAGCTGGGAATTTCATACATTTATATTTGTATATACAGTCGATTTATTCTGCGTGCTTCCTCAACATTAATTAACCTCCTTAAATTCTGTATATCCTATAATTCCTTTAATTAATTCTGTTTAACCCATCAATATTTGTCAGCTAACAATTCAGAAATTTGCAAAATTTATAAATAAGATGAAACAGAAATTCAATTTTCAGTTAAAAAATTTCAACTAAAATGAATGGTTGAAAAAAAAAGGTTGAAATCATATGCATTGTATATAATTTCGAATGTCACAGATCTATATAGGAATTGTATGTAGATGTTTGACGCCAACATGGATATAAATATTTGCTGGCCGATCTAGTATTTTCGAAATTGTTTTATTATGATCTCTATTCCACCATTAAAATTTAATCAGCTTAAAAATTGAGCTAGAGAATTAATTTACATATTAAATTTTTTTCGCATATTTCCGTTTGGCAACACTCAGTTTCGGTTTAGACATATTCACTTGCAATGTTGAACATGTTTAATAATAAAGGTGTGGCAATTAAATAACGCAACTACATTCTTTAAAATATAAAGCTAATGATTTTATACTGAGATACGTAATATATAGCTGCAGAAACATATTTTATTAATTCAAATTCTGCGCAAAGTGATCATAAGAATTATTACTCTGATAGATTATGATTGAGGTGCATATAAAATCACATCTGTTGGATATATTATTAAAAATAAAATAAAAGTTTAAATTGTCCAAAAGCACGTTTATGACTTTAAAATCACCCCGCTTTTTAATCAGTAATAAATAAATTCAACAGATTATAGATCTTGCGCTTTACCGAGTGGCAGCCCTCTGAGAACTAGGTATTTGTGCAGCCGCTTGGGAGATAAATTGAAGATCTGATATTTCTGGAGCTGGCAACATTTGTCAACTCCCATGGATGATAAATGCGTGAGAGCGTTGGATGCGCCAAGTAATTTTACGGTCCAAAAGTTTTGTAAAGAGTTCATCAAAGAACATTTTCAACACCAAAAGTTGATAAATCATAGAACTTAACGCTGATGTGAAATACGACCTTCCACCATTAAGCAAGTTGTGGAATAATCTGATAAAGGAAGGGAAATGCTTGTACAGCTCTGTTTTGTATATAGTTCTAAAAGCGTGGCACAGCTCTTTGAAATACTCAGAAAACAACCATCCTCTGAAAGGCAGTTTTTAATTTTGGGAAGAAAATACTCAGGAGAGTACAAATCTGGAGAATAGGGAGGATGGTTGGATACACACCTTTGCTTTCGGACAGAAATGATTGTTTAAGTGTTGATACGCATGAAGGTACGTTGTGCGGTATAAAGCGTTTGGAATAGCGATTTGCTGCTTCATGTTTTCTTGATAATATTTAGACCAGTTCTAAAAATCGTTCAGTTAATTCTCGGCATTAAAAGTCTTTCGCCCAGGTGTTAAGTGACTTTTTAAAATACAGTGTAGTTAGTACTTGTTAGCTTTAAAGGTTTATTTAAAAAGTTTATAAAATTTAATTGCCACACTGAGTAAATTATTATTATTTCTACTATTAAAAGTAATTTTAAAATTGGCTCTAGAAGTAACCGAAATTAATTATTATTGTGGAAAATTTGACTATTTGTAGAACTTTTAATATCCAGACTAACTGGGATTTTACTTTAACGATTTTACTGATCATCAGATTTGCTTTTTGCAGTATGTTATACGCATATTGATTGCGTTTCAATTTCATTACCGTAGCAGAGGAAGATGACAAAAAACGATCATTTTACAGGGAAAAGGAATGTTTCGAAAATCTCTCTCTTTCATCAAGGATCCCCAACCATTTTGAACCTGAGAGCAGATTCTAGAATATCTGTTCGACGGCGGTCACCATTCCCTTTTTCAAGATGAATTTCTAGTTGGATAGAGTGCACATGGACATGCACATTAAAAAAAAAAAAAAGGGAGAGAGAGAGAGCTATCGGTCGCATTTTTCTTTGTGTTGGTATCTGTGTTGGATGCAATTTCTATTTCATTGAAAATGAAAAAACTTTCATATAGAATTTTATTGAAAACTAAAACAATTTTATTGTGATCGGATAGCGGCGGACACACGTTAAACGCTCAGGCATAGGGTTGAGAACCCCTGCAATACGCCATTGTAAGGATTCGTTTGCAAAATTAAGAAAATCCGCAATATTTATTCTGATATCAGTTGAAAAGGAAGACATATTAAATAAAATGAATTGCAGAAGACGTTAGGATTATTGGTAAATGGTCTTATAAGTTAAGACTGAGTATTCAGCAGAACGAAAAAGCTTCAGGATTCGGAAATTGGATCTTCGCGCTTATTTCGTCACTGGAATTTTTCAAATTCTAATACGAAAAATGGTATAACTAAAAGCTTTAGCAAGATTATTTTCAGAAAAAATACCAAATTATTGTACAATTTTTTTTAGCGAACAACGACAAGTGGAAACTTTAGGGCAATTCTGCTAAATTTTTTTATGTGGAAACTATAGAAAATATTCGAATAAATTAATAATTCGAAATCAAATTATTTGGTAAAATTACTTAATGATTTACTAGTATAGAAAATCTTCGGCTCTTTTATTGAATCTAGATTTTGGAAAACAAATCGTTTTAAGTGTTTATGTTCGTTTTTTCTAATTTTTACTTCAATCTGAAAATATATATTTAAAAAAAAAAAAAAAAAAAAAAAAAAAAAAGAGAAAGAAAAACTGAAGTTTACTGTGAGATTTTTTGGTAAACAGAAAAACAACTGAAATTATTTTTGAAGTTAAATAATGTAATTAATTAGTATCTATCATTATTGACAATGACATATGCAAAAATTGATATCAGTAAAATAAGAAAGAGCAGAATGGATATAGTTTCACTGAATAAGCAGTAAGTTCAGTTCAAAGGAATATAAAATTTGAATGGATCATTTAAATTCTCCTTTGAGTGAGTATACGGGCAATGAAAATGTCGGGTCTCAGCCTGCTGGCTCAGTCTTCAACAGCCTTAGTAGTTTACCATTTTGTCGATTTTCTGTTAACGACACTTAGTGATCCATTCTATTGAAAGTGAACTTGGGCATACTAAGCTTCGGAAATGCAATAAGTATGTACCCAATCTCTCAAAAGGTAATTTAATGGAAGTATAGAAAAGCAGAAGAAAGTATTCCATTATCGCCACATTTTTGCTCTTCGTAATTATCAGAGTATACACCCAGACTGAAACAGAAACTAGAACGGAGGACATTCCTCTTCGTCGACGTTTCTTGCAGTCATTTCTTCTGTCGCAGAATCAGCGATGTTCTCAAGGATTGTTTTGAAAAAACTGTGTTCAACATCACCAACAAGTCTTCACGAGAGAATATCAGAGCTATTTCAATATTTGCTATGCTTAGGATTTAGTTCTAATGCTGCAAAAAATGTCCATTCTTGAAGTAAATTTTGCGATTTTTTCTCAAAAAAAAATGGTTAAAACAAAAATCATTAATAGATTAATTCCTGTTAAACAGAAAAAATTCCTTCATTGCATATTCTTCTTGCATCGAAATGAAAATAAATTACCAAAATATTGGAAATCAAACTAAATTGCTCATTTATTGATCCTAAATATAATTACGTCACATTTAACTTTTGTAAACTTTTTGTGGTAAATACATCGTATAGTTTACAAATTAAAAAAATAGTACATACAAGCAACTAGTCACATTTAAGTTTACTCCTACCCTTTTTTTTCAGTTAGCGTGTCGTAGTATAGTTTAATTTCTGCAAAATAGCACGATTAGTTCTATTCTGCGAAGTAATGCGCATTTTAAAGCGCGTCTGGTTTTAAACATAATTACATTTCATTTAAAGTTTCTGAGTTTTTTTAAGTTATTAAGTGTACAGTAGTAAGAGTTTTTACAAAATATTGTACATTTTTAAATACATGTTATTGAGATTTCTTGAATACTTGTATAGGTTGCAGTGAGCTTTCTTCAAAAGCGAAAAAAAGGTTTCTAGTCTAATGATTGAATTTATAAATATGTAGTGTAAATTAAATCATTAGTGAGAGAATTCTAAACTATATTTGCCCTGTTGCCAAATGAGAGCACTTTAAAGAAGAAAATGTGGAATTTTATACTGTCGGAACTTCGATGGTACTTGAATGTTGGCTAACAATAAATAAAGCTCAATACTTCTTTCCGAAAAAAATGTGTTAAAATTTATTTTTAACGTTCCTTGGAACGTCGGGTTTCTTTAGCATGAATTAGTCTAAATATTCAGTAAGTCTTTTCGATGAAATTATTTCCTTTTTTTATATCGTTCTCGACAAGCGAAGCCTGATATTGTTTCCCAGCCACAGACTCCCTGCTCTTAGAAATGGACTTTAAAAGAAAATTCCTTTATATTTTAGAAATGCAATGTGTATTTGTATTTGAAAAGAACAGAAACTGAGCTATCTGGCATACTAAATTATATATTTTAACATTTAATACATTTTCTTTAAGAAAAATTTAAGCTAGTGCCTTTAAAATATAATGTATCACAAGAATAATCGGACAGTTTTTAGTTTCTGTAATTAATGTTCCCATTCTAAATGCATTAAACTCGAATTTTAAAAAGTTGTTACCTTTGAATTATATGTTTATCAAGTCTTCTTTTCGTACTAAATATTTTGTCCAAACGTAAAAATGTTCAGATTAAAATTAACCTCTTTTTTCTAAGCTGTGTCACTAAAGTCTTTGGATATTACTCGGACCTCTAGCAAAATCATTTGTAATAAATGCAATATCTTTGAAATACTTTCTCATTGGATTCGCAATATTTCGAGATAGGCAACATCTAAAAAATTTAATATTAAATTCTTCAGTAACGTTTTCCTAGAATTTTGTAATTTCAAATGTTTTCGTCAACTGATTTGCAATCAAGAAAAGATAAATCTATCAGAACAGTTACCAAAACGGGTATCTCAAAGTATTTAACAGTTTTTGATAAAATATGATATTATTTAAAACATGATAGAATTCGAAGTGAAAGTAGATTCGGGAGACTAATGAAACCGTTCTGTGAAATATAACTATTATTATCCTAATTATTAAAATAATCGAAGCGCAAGATGTTCAGCTAAACAGAATTTAAGGGAAAAATTCTGCTCTTGCGAAAAGAGGAGTGAACCTTTCTCTCAGAATTTTTTTAGAAACAAGAACTTTGAACGTTAGAACATGAAAATTAATTTAACATTTTATTGATTCCTATGGTCGTTTGCTGATTGTATGGAGAAGGCCAAACGAAAAATATTTCTTAGTTCCAATAGTAAAACAATTTGAAGAGATGTTATAATTTTGGAATGTATACGGGCCTGGAAACCACAGCCTTTATAATTTTGATAGTGAAACGCTTCTATAAGCCTTTACAAGTTTTTTTAATTCTATTAATTCTTAAGATATACACGAAACATAAATTTAATCAGAATACCTTAGAGAACTGAAACTTCTGAATGTATCAATTATTTAAAGATTCAGAATTTGATCGTAATTCGAAATTTTTTAAGAGAAAGAAATAAAGATAATTTTAATTACAGTGTATTTACATTGCTTACAAATACATCATTCTTACAATTTAAAATTCTATTAAATTTCTGCGAACTGCATTAAGCCTAATCTTTTATCGTCATTCTCTCTCTGTTCATAAATCTTTTTTCTCTCTGCGTTGCCAGATTCGTTTCGTTTTTTTTTTAAATCACATCACATGATGTAGTGAATCATTAAAAATAAATTACGTTTTAAAATGTAATTTTAAAATCATCGGTATAAAAATGTAACCTGCAAAATAATTTTTACTATTTCAGTGCTATGAATGCGCGAGTCAGGTTGCTGTGGAATTGTCGTGAAGTAAAAACTCACCTAACATTTATGCTACTGCAAGAAATACAGTGTGAAATTCGAAAATAAATTCGCATTTCTTCTTAAAAGAGCAACTAAGAGATTAATATTAAACCGCACTGGAAACACGTATCTAATAAAATATTAAGGCACTTAAGGTGTTTTTCCCCCTTTATTTGTGTATGTGTTTGAAATAATAAAATGTCCGATTACTTTTGTGATCACTATTTTCGATTCTAAATCTTAAAACATTCAATTTATACTCTATTGTTGTTATGAAATATTCAAAAAATTCCTGAAATATCCATAAAATTTATATATGTAATAGCATAATTTTTTCCTGCATTTCGTGTTGTAATCATTTAATTATATTACGAATGGCATCAGTGTCTAAACACATTTTTTTATAAGGCTTTGTTGTTGAAACGTAACGTCACTTATACAAGGAAACCATTTTATTAATCTTCAAATGATACTATAGTATCTGAGTCTTATAGCCATTAGTACCATCTGAGTTCATACTTGTATATTCACCGTTTTCTAATTTAAATATAAGTTTAAAAGTGTTTACTTTTTAATTTAAATTATGTTTTCAATATTTTTGATGTACCAAAATAATTATCATATTAAGATATACAATCTTTCACACCTTATTTTTTTAAATGTAGTATTTGCTTGGAAACCTACACAAACCCTCTATAGTTTGATTTATTTATTTTTTTTTTTAATTTTTATTTTTCTGTTCTGTTAAGTTTGCAGTTATTGAAGTTCGACTGCAATTGTAAATTTGTTTGATGTTAATGGAAAATTCTATAAAGTTAGGAGGGCTTTGTGATTTTTTTTTCACCCTATGTAAACGTCGCTAAAAATGGGAATCTGTCTTAGAATCGTAAATTCATAGAATTTTTCCGGATTCACAGTTATTCCGTAGAAAAATTTTGCAAATCGCTAACTAAAGTAGAGTTAACATTGTTGTTAATAAATTGAACTTAATTACCAAAAATATTTACTTTGATGTATTTCAACGTTTTAATTGCATGTCTCCTTTTCTAGAATCAAATTCTTAAGTTAATCTTAGAATCGAAGAAATATGTAATAAAATTTTAAATGCAATTGAATTCGGCAAGTACACGATATATACGAAAGTATTAATGAGAAGTTTTTGAACTTCACAAAAAATGTGAGATGGAATATGGTAAATTATTATGAATACCGAAGGAGAAAGGGTGTGGAGAGCTTTACAATTTGCAATTTGAGGTAGTATTATTACTAGTCTCTGCTTTTCTTTACATTTTTTTCTGGTGATTTCTGTAGTACAAAGTGTCATTCAAGAATTATTAACAGGCAGAAAAAATAAAGATTCATGGAATTTTGTTAACCATTAAGTGATTCTGTAATACTGTAAAAATGTAAACAGATGGTCATGTAGTGAAAATTTTATGTCAAAAGATGATGTGCATTTTATATTTTTAACTAGTCGTTATCAGTGGGAAGACCACATTGTAAATATCATATATGCTTTTGTACTTTCAATAAAAATAATGTAGACCTTAAATTCTGTTCGTGTTTTTTATTTTTTAAAATTAATCATTTGATACATAAAAGAAAAAGAAAAGCAGCGTTATTTAATAAAAATAACGCTGCAGATATTCATAGGAATTATCAGTTGGGCCTATCACAAATTAAATATTTTTTGAAATTACGCCAATCAGATTGATTGCTAAAAAATAAAATAAAGATTTAAATAATTCGAAAATGTGTTTAGTTTTTTGAGTCATTCACGAAAATGTGTTTAGTTTTTTGAGTCGTTCACGAAAATGTGTTTAGTTTTTTGAGTCGTTCACGAAAATGTGTTTAGTTTTTTTGAGTCATTCACGAAAATGTGTTTAGTTTTTTGAGTCATTCACGAAAATGTGTTTAGTTTTTTGAGTCATTCATTTTGAGTCAGTTTAGTGAATTGGTTAAGACAAGGCTGGTCCATGGCTAGCTGCCTGTGAGTAGAGATGCTGTTATGGAGGATTCGAACTTGGTTGAACTACCAGTACTTTGCATTTTCACCGCTCGGTTGCCCTTGTTTAATTTGTTAAGCAATTAAAGATCGACGCAAAGACCAATTAAAAATCTTATGTTTTTCAATGGTAGCACTTTAACAGCCGGTTATTTGCGAGACTGTGTGCAAGATATATTAAAAATCTTCCGACTCGCGCATTGGCAACATTTGTCAAGTGCCGTGTGTAATAAATGTTTCCTGACATAACAAACTCAAAAGGCCGGCACTCATTTAAGTCCTAATCACAGTCATTTCATTCCTCCAACGAAAAATCATTTTGCCTCGGATTCGTATGTGAAAATGACCGTAATAATAATAAAGCACCAGAATAATTGTATGGTAACCTTTTTGGTTAAATATTTTAGTACCCGAACTGACCTAAACTAAAGTATCGTTCAATTCATTTGGTTTTAATAATATGAGTGCTGATGCGTTTCTTATTGGTTTATAATAATAATTTCAGTACTTTCTGTGTTAAAAATAGCTTTAGCCAAGACTTTCTAAAAATATTTTAAGCTTTACGTTACGCTACTATGAAGTTATGTACAATATATTTAACTGATGAATATTTGCAGTAAATGATATTTCTTAGACTATATTTTCCTCGGTACGAAATCGCTTGACTAATTTTTTTTTTTTTTTTTCCTTTTTTTCTAATAAGGTACTAGAAAAATACTTTCGGCTGTCACTTTTTGAAAACTTAAGTTAAAAATCTGGTCTTAAAAAAATTACTTTCAAACAGCTGTAGTTTGCGAATGAAAATATTTTTCTGACTTATTTTTAATACACTTAATAAAACATTTAAGAACTTATTAAGATAATATCTTAATTACTACATACATATTTTTTAAAATAAAGTGCCAAAGAAAAGAAAGAAAAAAAAATAAAGCCAGCTGTTTTTAAGTTACAGAATAATAGAAAATTTGTCGCATAATATATACCACAATTTTAATGTACGATCAACTTTTCATTAACGAAGGTTCATCCCGAGGATGATCTCCATGATTAACCCAATGGCATAGTTAATACGAGGGCCGTTAAAAAACCCCAGGTAATAGAAATAACCCATGCTTTAACTGACAGAAAAACACTATTAACTATTCGAAGCAGTTTAATTTAGAGAATATTCATTCATTTGATTGCAAAAAATAAATTGTTCAAATCATTGTTCATAATTGACAGTTCATGCTTAATAATAATCAAAATTGTTCGTAATTGTTGTAATCATTGTTCAAAACAAAAAGAACACACTGTGGGTGAAATAAAGAAATAAAGTTAAAATGAAAGCACAAAGTTATAATGCATGACAAAAGATTAATGGCTGTACACGTGGTTTATTTTTTACCATTCAGCAAGTTGTCTTTAACGGATCATTTAACAATGTTTTATAGTTCGCATTATGTACAATTAAATTACGTATGCTGCGGAGAAATACAACTTTTAGTGACATCATCTGCTGTTATCCAAAACAATTTTCTTCTCTTTTTTGCATTTTGTTTGACGTTGGTGGTTTGTGATAGCAATTTTTTTCATCGTTACGCAGTATTTTTCTTTAGATAGGACCTAGTTAAACTGCAACCGTGTTTACCAGGAGTTGCTTATACTTTCGAGCGAAAAGTAAATTACTGAGTAATATGAAATAGTTTGACATCACGAATGAATTTCAACTAAGTGCATACTTGTTAGAATAGAAAAATAACTTTTATCAGAATGTTATTTTTTGTTCATATTTTTGCTGTTGTTGTTGCTAATGCTATAGTCAGCCCAAGCCCACAAAATTCCTCGTGGGGAGGAGCGCAATTTAACGCCTGCCGTTGGCAACAGCCTTGAGCACCTTGCAGGTGACAGTGCGATTTAGCTCAGTTCCGCTCCCCCCCCCCAATTTTGATGGAGAGTACCCCGGAAGGACGGATCCGAGGGTCTTCCACCCCTCTTCCCCTATCACCAACCTCTCGAAAGGACTTTCGGCTTGCCGCATATTTAGAGTGCCCCCATGCCGGGCGGACACGATACATTTACAAACATCCATGCTTTCTCTGGGATTCGAACCCAGGACCTTCGGCACTGCAGTCAGCGACGCTAACTACTATACCGGTTGGGCGGCTTTCATATTTGTAATGCTTATAATAATATTAATTAAAACACAGATTATTTCTGGATTCTAAATGATACATTTAAAGTAGTAAAGAAATTGTTGTTGTTGTTATTTATGCTGAGAAACAACTGCTTGAATACAGCAATAATTTTTGCTCTTAACAACTTGCAATCTTATTATCGATATTTATTATCCACAGATTAAGAACCATACATAGCATGCATCTTTTAGAGTGCGTATTATACTAGAAAACTTCTCATTTGAACTTCGAGTAGAAATAAAACTTTGTAGCTAAGTGCCATACAGATGATTATTCTGCAATTAGATGTTGTTGTTGTGACTTATCTCACTTGTCTGACAGTAACATCAGAACGAGCCCACGAAATTCACCGTGGTAAGGAGAGCAATTGCGCCTGTCGTTGTCAAGAGCCTTGGGCACATGGACCTTATAAGAAAGGTCCACGCTTATAAGGTCCATGCTTGGGCACCATACACGTCATAATACAACTTCACTTAGTTCTGCCCCCAGTTTTGATGGAGAGCACTGGGGGTACGGGTCCGAAGGTCTCCCACCCCTCTTCCCCTAACACCAACCTCTGGAGAGGGTTAGGTTAGGTTAGGTTATTCAATTATGGCAAAGCACGCGAGGGCTATCTGCCTAAAGGGAGGGATGCCTTCGTGGAGGACTTTCTAAGGGAAACTGGCTCGTATACACGTTACACATGGGGAAAACCACGAAAACGCCCATGCAGCCAGCCCGTTCGCGGGATTCGAACCTCGGACCGAACTACCAGTGTTCAGCGTCGTTACCGCTCGGCCGCTGGTGGGCCCTCTCGAGAGGGCTTTCGGCTCACCATATATATAAAGTGCGCCCCCCCATGCCACAAAGACGCTATACATTTACAAATACCCATACATTCTCCGAGATTCGAACTCGGGCCCTTCGGTACCGCAGTAGGCTCTATAGTCTGGGCGGCTTGTAATTTTAGATTACCCTTAAAAACATCTCTCGTTAATAATGAAAAAGCAGAAAATGCAAGTAAAAAATTATCATTAAGTATGTTATAAACTTCAAGAATTAGATTTATTAAGAAGTTCATCAATTAGAGATATTATTAGTAAAAAGTACGTAGATTAAATTCTTATCTTTTTCTGTTCTGATTAACAAACTATATTTTCAAAAGAAAAAGGGGAGGGGGAAACTGCAATTTGAAGATATCTAATTACAGAATAGCCTTTTAATTATAGATTAGCATGTTATTGATAGAAAAAGAATTTAGAATTAAAAGACATTTAGTTTGTAAAAAATCATGTAAATGAAAATGCTAACTTTAATTATTTTCTGTTTGAATTTGGATATTTCCTCTTTCTATTCTTTTCATAACGATGATAACATGGGTAATTCGGAACTCAAAGTGAAAATTCGTGAACCCAAACCATTTCCTCTCTTTTTGGAACTCTACCTCCATCTTCGATAACCATGTACTTCGCTTTTGCAACCACCCTAGCTACATCGGTGCTTGTTGCTTCACTTCTTACTATAAAGTTTTAAAAAGTGTTAATGTTTGGAACAGGTATGATTAGTGTGCAAGTTATTTGTGCGCGTAAATGTCAATTAAAATAAAAATGAGTATTTACATCACGACTGGAAGCTTATTCATTCTGCTTCTTATTACATCTACATGACTTTTCAAGCATTTCAAAGTAGGGATCGATATATACGCAACAATTTTTCTACATTAGTGTATATAGACATATATTCTTACTTTTTGTCTATATATTTGAATATACATATATATTTATATATATAATAAAGCAGACTTAGGTATAATGTTGTTGTAGATGTATCCATGCCGTAGATACATTTTGTGTTGAAGAATGGAGCATTAATTTCATCTTGATACACGGAAACGTTTTGCGGAGACGAATGAATTTTTCCACTCGTGTACCAGCACTTACGACATATGTGTAAATTATAATTTAACTCAGCAATAGCCCCTTAATGCTTAAATCCAGTTTGTTTATTTCCCTTCTTTCATCTAAAAATAGTATTGTCTTTCTGTTCTAGGTCATATCGAGACTTAATACATGTCATATGACTATTACATAACACTAACGATGTAAATGGTACTAAAACTCAAACAGCCAATAATAATTTCACAGCAATATTAATTATCCAATAAAATGCATTTTAAACGGAAACTAACTCGTTTTGAATTAAGATTTCATCCTGAACATGACTTGCTTTCTTTCTACACTTTGGCTTAAATGGACTCATGGTTGCTTCTCTCTTCTTAATGCAAAGCTATCAAAAATGTAAAAGTTTTTAAATAGGCACAAGGGGTGTGCCAAGTTTTTTTGTAGCCGCAAGATGTTTTTGGTATAATAGTCAGCACACTTGGCGCGTATTCAAGAGGTCCGAGGTTCTAGTCCCGGCGAGGGCACTGCACATTTTTCACGTTTCCAACTTCAAAATACCTAATGTCTCTACAAGGCATCTTTTAAATCAAAAATCACAGTCTGGCTATAATTAATAATCTGTTCGATTCATTTCAAATAAAATACCCTTTATTTTAATAGTGAAAAACGTTAAAAATTCTTACTGACTTCTGATTTCCATGTACTGATGTAGGAGGATATCTGAACGGAATAAAAAATGAGAGTTATTAATATTATTTAAGACGTGTTACTGATTTATTATAAAATGTAAGGCAATAATTCTTTTAATACTTGTCAAATTTTTTTAACCCTTGATATACACATTCTAAAACTTTTCTACTTTATTACTTCCGCATTCTGAACTAAATTTCTGCTTTATTACTTCCTTAAATATGAATCTCATAAATTGTGCTTTACAACACATTTAATATTTTGTTTTCCAGAACGAGCAGTTCTTGCTTAAATAGTTTTAGAAATGTGTTTGTCAACAGAATTTCAATTTATGCTTGCAATTAATTGTTAAGATCATCTAGATAATATTTATAATCATTGTTCATTTAGATAAATATAATAACTAGATTTCTTCGCAATAACATTCACGGGAATTTATGAATGAATAAATCCTTCGTTTCCAAATAATTTAATAAATATTTAATTGAAGGCAAATGCACTTTTTTAAGGATAACGATAAATACTCATTTAATGGTATTTTTCATTTTCGGCATGTGAAAATCTCTATTTTCTGTACATTCACTATATTTTTCGAGTAAACGGATTTACAATAATTTAGCATATATCAGAATTGTTGCATAAATGTATAAAATATAAATTGAATAATTATATTGTAAAGTCATTAGGTTATTTCGAAACATGAAAAATGAGCAACGCCCTCGCCGGGAATCGTGCCACGGACCTCTCGGTTACGCATCGAGCGTGCTGACCGCTACACCAGGAAGGCTTGCAAAGAAGGCGGGAGAAATACCTTATATACTCCCCTTTTAAAGGGCGACTGAGGTTTTGGGGACCCAATCGCCAAATCCCGGTGGTGGAGACTCATCATCCATCACCTTTTTAGTCCGGGCGCCAGTGTGAAGTCATTAGGTTATTTCGAAGCAGGAGACATGAAAAATGAGCAACGCCTTCGCCGGGAACCGAACCACGGATCTCTCGGTTACGCGTCGAGCGTGCTGACCACTACACTACGAAGGCGTGAGAAATACCTCATAATATAATAAATAAATTGGCTGAAAATTACACGCATTGTTTTCAATACACTTAAAAAAAAATCAGTTTTCCTTCGAAAGTCTTCCACGATTTCATCTCTCCCGTTAGGCAGGTAGCCTTTGCATGCTTTATCCTATTTAAAAGTCTTAACCTATGTGCCGAATTACGAATGTTTTAACATGCATAATACTTTATTTACATTTAACCAGCAAGTTGCAAACTTTTACATTTAGCCATCAAATTGCAAACTGTATATGATATAAATAATGCTATAATTTAATTTTACGGTATGAAAAATATAAGTGTTTTTTAATGGACACATTAAGTGTCGAAAAGTAGTTTTTAAATATTAGACTATATTGCTTTTAAATTATCTTCATTTTATTAGTCTACGTTTTCATAAATAATGCAGATCTGTGGTACATAAAACTTAATAATTAATACAAATTTATCAAAGTATATATACACTCTTTTGCAAAAAATCGAAGCACCAAGAAAGACTTTTGCGATCGTGACGAAATTTGGTATGCAAAAACATCTTGATCGAACATGCAAATGGTCAGTGTTTCAAGGCAAATGAACAGGAATTGCATTCATAGCGCGCATTTCTAGTGCGCAATTCGCAAAGTATAAAACCAGTAACAGAGGCGGAAAATTTATCTTTTTTTGTTGCTGCCATTGTAATTCCGAAAAGAAGCAACTAAAAATGCCATTACGACGACATCGAAGACCTTACAGACAACTGAACGACTTCGAACGTGGTATCATTGTATATTTGCGTGAAGATGGATGGTCATACCGAGCAATAGGCCGCTACCTGCAGCGTACAGACACTGCTGTGCAAAGATGTTGGCAGGAATGGTTGCTACAAGGAATTTGTGGACGAAATGAAGGCTCTGGAAGGGCAAATAGAACAAATGCAAGACAAGATAGGATGATTGTTCGCCAGGCCCGAACCGCCCCGACGGTATCATTATCGACTATTCAACGCATTACAGACACGTCTATACTTCCTGTGGTACCGTCCACCATCTCATGGGGCTTGTCTGAGCTGAGGCAGGGTTACGCTCATAGAGGCCTTTAAGACGTTTGCCTTTAAATCCTACAACATCAGCGGAGTCGTCTGGAGTGGTGTCGCAGCCGATCATCATGGCTGCCATCAGATTGGCATTGTATAGTGTTCAGCGATGTATCTCTCTTCACTCTTGAAGCAGATGACCACCGTGTTCGTGTCTGGAGAGGACGGGGCCAGCGGTCTCAATCAGCGTTTGTTTTACAAAGGCATACAGCTATAACGTCTGGTTATAGCTGCGACGCTATTTCTTATGACAGCAGGTCGTCTTTAGTCATCTTCCGTACGTCTTTAACAGCTCAACGATATGTTGATACCATCCTGCGGCCGGTTGCATTACCCTTCATGGCACGTCATTCTGGAGCCATTTTCCAACAAGATAATGCCAGGCCACATACCGCTGACATATCTCTAGACTGTCTCCGTGCGGTTGATACTCTTCTTTGGCCAGCAAGGGCACCAGGCCGCCAGATTCGGGCACCATAAAATATCGCAGATCTGGAGCGACAACTGATGGATGCCTGGTAGAATGCGTCGCAGGATGATATTAGGAACCTCTTCCACTTCTTGCCTCGATAAATTCAAGCATGCATTGCCGCCAGAGGCAGTTCGACCAACTACTAATTTGAACACTCAATGGGTGATTGTGAACTGTTAACAGGTACTATGACCTTGATTTTTTAATCATTTTATTATCTGTGTATGAGCTATATACATATTCAATTTCATCAAAAACAACCACTTCCTTCATGGTGCTTCGAGTTTTTTTGCAAAAGAGTATGTAAAAAATAGATTAAATCTATGCTTATCTGTAATATGTTGCGTCTGGAATCTGTTTTAAAGAGCTATTTGTACACCCAATAAACACCGCAAACTCCCATGTTGTATATTGAGTACACGGTATCAGTATTCAATTCCTTTGCAGGCTGAATTTTATTTTTATTCGTATTCAGTGGATCTACAATTCCCGTAACAAATTGATCGATTTAAGAGCAATAAACACATTCTATATTGTTTTAATGTCTTTTTAATACTCTTTCTAGTTGATTTAATTTAAAACACAATTCATAATATATTCGACTGAAAATTTTTATTTGTGCCAGAAGTTCGGTGCTTAGCGTATCGCCTAACAAAGAGTTTGTTACATTTTGTAAATACACTTAGCTTTTTCAAAGAGAAATACAGAACTACTCGTAAGCCATTCTTTCAAACATACATATTGCTGAGATTAAAAGCGTCGAAAATAATTCCATAAAACACAAGATTTCAACTTATTTATCAATATTTAGTATATGCCCTTCAAAATAAGCTCCTTCCACTGAAATTCATTTTTGCCAATATTTTTTCCAATCCCTGAATCGTGTTCTAAAATTTTCTTTTCTTTTTCTTTTCTTTTTTTTTTTTTTTTTTTA
>KK115713.1:98417-125860 GCA_000611955.2 Stegodyphus mimosarum
TCAGCGTATTTTTTTATTGCATCTATTATACTAGCAATGGTGAAGCAATAGTTTTAGCGGCGGAACTACTAAAAAAAAAGTTCGCAGTAGCCTAACATGTGGTTACAGAGCTTGAGAAATCATACTAGTCGAAATTTTCGTCAAAAATTCAAGAAAAACAAAAACATTGTGAGCAAAAACATATGCAGAACTGAAGTGCAAAATCCATGAATTATTATTTCGGCAATTCAAGTCATTTTCTACGAATTGCTTCACTCAAACTTCACAAAAGCTCAAGTAATATTCTTTAGTAACAATTTGGAGAGTAAATATAAATTCCTCATGCACAACAGCATGACAATCCAAGAAAACAATCAATATTATATCGAATTTGCCAGATTTGACGCGGTCTTTTCAGTCTTGATTAATCTTTCGAGCGCCTTTCATTTAATTGTTGAGATGTTTCTGTATCAAAAGCATGGATCCATGTTCTCTTGCGTCTTGATGGATCCATGTTTTTATAGGAACTAATAATGCTATTAAATAAGGATTTGAATTGAGAAAGCATCTTCAGAGTCACTTGAAATCTTCTTGTGTTTGAAAAAGATTCAGCATTTCTGGAATCGTTCGAGAAACGAATTACTGCAAGCCCAACTAACCTTTCAAAACAGCTTTATAGAATTCAAATAATACAAGAACGTGTTGAATAATATCGCCAACTGTTAAAAAGCGATCGCAAGTTCCAAATCTCTGACTTGATATTTATTAGTTACAGCGGTCTCTTGTTTTACATCACGTCTTGTGTTCAAAGGCTCTTTGAAACACTTCAGACGATTTGGTACTAGAAATTCCACTGTGCAAATAAAATTTAAGTATCGCCTTCGGCCGTTACATTTGCCATTTTGGGAAATCGGCAAAAGCAAAAATTCTTTATTCGTTAAAATTGAATTTATTTGCAGGTAATAAAAAGAAATGAAATATGGATTGTTACTAGATGTGGAAGAAAATCATAAACTACTAGACAATCTTTGCAAGTTTTTTTTTTTTTTTTAAGTCCAAAGGGGCATTTTACCGGAAAGGGCTATTAATTTCATTTTGGCATTTTGCGTTGATTCATTATAAACGACGAAGAATACTTTTTAAATTGTTGCCACCAAATATTAGAGTCCTGTATCATATTTAAAGGAATTAAATAATGAAGAATCTGCATAAATGTATGTATGTTTCTCACATTATGATAAAACAACGGTACCTAGAGCCATCAAATTTTGAATATTGAACGTTTCCACTCGAATATGGGCATCTGGAAGCCCAAATTTGAAATTTGGAATATGTTTTATTATCGATTTCATATTTTTAGAAACATTTATGAGTTTTTGATTAAGAAACTCGGCTATTTATTTCAAAGCGAGCAATAGCAATACTGTACGAAAAAAAATTTTTTTTTTATCTCCAGCGTAGGAGACTGTGTATCAGAAATTCTAAGGATATTCTCTTATAAATATTTTGTAATATTGCTGTTGAACTGAATTTCATGGCTTAAGTGCGAAGAACATGATATTTAATAAATAAAGATAACACACAAAACGTTCAGAAAACGCCCCTTTGGACGTAAAATAAAAACATGAAAGTTTTCAGATTTTTTTTTTTCCACGTGCGTATTCTAAATAAATCACTGCCTACAATTCATTATAACTTTAGACTCTAAATGTTATTTACAACAATACTATTATTGAATCTGGTCTGTGAAACACGAAGTTTAGGAAATATTTTTTTAAAAAAATTTTAACAGTGACATAAACGTTAATAACACTTGTTACAAAATATCATTAGGGAGTACAGATTACTTTGAAATCTTACTGATAAGCAATGAGGTGTCAGCATTTGGAAGATGAATGAAAGGTCTTTTATCGCTCAGATCGGAAACAGCTTCTTTACTGGCCATGGACGTGGGATGTAAACTGTAATACCTGAAAGAGATTTTCGATGTTAGAAAAAAAAAACACAGTTTGCTTATTGTTGCCATTCTATAAAAGTGTATTTTATGCGATTAATAAGGATTTTTATTTGCCTTTTGGCCACTTTTTTTAAAAATTGTTATCTGTAGACATAAATATTTTCTCATAAAAGTGACCTTTAGGTAGAACAATTTCAATCGGTTCTAATGGGACGTTATCTCACCGTATAACTTTACTTATTTATTTATTTCTAGAATCCAATATGTACATATAAAAAGAAACAATCAAAATTATTGGGAAAAAATAAAGTAATGCTTATTTATTTTCGATAACATATTCCTCTACCTTTATTCAAACTGCCCTTGTTTAACGCTGTTTCATTTAACCATTTATCGTTTAGAAATGCATTCCCGTCTTAACCAGTGTAGAACTAGAACAACAACAACAAAAAAAAAAAAAAAAAAAAAAAAAAAAAAAAAAAGGTATCAAATGATTCTGTGCCAACTGCATAACACACAGAAATGTCTCTTAATGAAGGATACGTAATCAGTAACGAACTACCACTCCTTTGAGCCACATGACGAGACAGGTATTCAGCAAGTCTGCGAAAGTATTCCAGATGTACAGCCTGGCAGAAGTACAACCTTCTAAAATTTCCCATAAATCAGTTAAGAACACAGGTTGACGCGTCTGGTACATGTCGTTTTCATCCGGTTGGCAAAAAAAAGCGATCACCCTGCAGATCTATATACGTAAATTTAAAGAAGGTGTTAGACAGCTGTACCAAAGATCCTTAATATTACCAAAAAAAAAAAAATGCTGCAGACTATCTCTGAACAGACACGACACCCCCAGCCTAGCAAAGTGGACGACCCATGCCTTCACCATATTCTTCGCCTACCGTCAGAATGATGCAGCCACAATCGATATTCATCATTTCATTTATTCGCTTCCAGTTGTCGATGTCCCAGTCACGGTGATCTTGATCTGGGACCCAAGCAAGATGTCAAACGCAGTGGTGTGCAGTTAGAAATAGCGCTCATAGTTATTTGACTTCTGAAGCTCTTACGGTGAAGGAGCATCGCATACTCCATCTGCTAACTATTCGATTGGACCCTCATTGAATTTGGTGGTCACCTGACTTAAATATCGGTGTCACTGGCTAAGTACAATACGGCTGAGATCATCATGATTCAAGGTTGTTTCTCCTTTGCAATGTGCCTGACTACAGTTAGTTTTCTTCGCTGTTCGTGTATTCTTGCCATTCTCCTGTCACTGTGGAACGAAAAATCTTCAGTTCTCAAAGTACTGAAAACTGAATAACCTATATCTAGAGCACCTGTAAATATCCTCGATCGAAGACGTTGTGGGGTATTTCTTATTTAATTCCAATGTTCAATCTTAGAACCCCACGAACACTAACAAGCGAATAGTCACTTAAATATGAGAACAAACACGTAAGACTCAAGAAGGGTTAACTACCCTTTTTTTCTCAGAATAAATACAATCAACTGCTAACTCGGAGTGTACACAAAGCCTCCACTTGGGCTTGAACTTGAATAATTATAAATTTAAACTAAACTAAGCTTAACTAAAGCTATTTGAAAAATATAGCCGAAGCTATCAGGTTTCTAAGTAGTTGGCCCCTAAGTATTAATTGAATCGGCGAACCCAAGCAAGGGTCTAAAGTATGACCGGGCGTAGTATCTTATGAGAGAACGTAGCCGAAAGGCAAACGCGCGCAAGTCAGGAAAATCAGACTCTCTCTCTCGAAGTCGGCGAAATATCGACTTAAACAGTACTCTTACTCATTTGCATTAATTGCGTTTCTGAAATTACATTCTTGTAGGAAATTGTAAGCAGAAATTAGAATAGATAGAAAAGGTGCATAACTTAAAATAACTGTTAATAAAATTAGAATAAACCTTACAACGTTTAAATCTCAAATTTTACTCAGCATGATCGTTTAGCAACTTACAGAAGGACTTTTAAGTATATCTATTTTAAGACAGCATACTCCCTTACTCAAAAAAGAAGCAGGAGCACCTAGACATTTGTATAATGTTATATATCCCTAATTCAATGATATATTAGTTTTTACGACGTTAAAAGACGCCTTTTATTAGTTACGATAATGCTACAAAATCTTCTTAAAAATTAACAGTTGTATATGTAATTAAATGAATTCTAGTTTATATGAACTGCGTATATTATTAAAAATTCAAATAGGGATTTAAATTACCAAGTAAATTTTTGTTGAGGTTTCCAATTTCTCCATCAGTAACTCATTATTTTATTTTGAAAGAATAAATTAATCACACGTTTTGGCAAATAGCAGTTCTCCGAGACTGACTATGCGCGAGGTTGCATATGAAGGTAATCGAAGACCTTATATTTCCACTTAGTGGTAACACTCACTACAATGAGTGCATTGTAGCGTAGCATAGTAATATAGCACAAGTGGCAACACTCACTACAATGAGTGCATTGTAGCGTAACATAGTAATATAGCACGGTAACGTAACATGACGTAACGTAATGCTTCGCAAATATTTGGAAATACTAACAAAGACGTTTGTAATGTCACGTAGGGAACGGAATTCCAATTCTGGTATTAAAGGATTGAATTGCAATCGTCCTAATACAAATTTTCAATGAAACTGAAAATTTAGACAAAATTTGCTTTGTACGTGAAATAGTAACTCTATTTCTAATAACTCTATGGTGTTCTAGTAACTCTATGGTATTCTAGTAACTCTATGTGTTCTAATGACTAAAATGTCAATACGCGTATCAAATCTCTCCCCACATGTGAGAAGTCTTTGTTTGAAATTAAAAAAACAAAAACAAAAACAGGACAGAGTTTGCTCCTTAAGGGAAAGAAAAACACCATTGCGTTACTAATAGATAGAGGACTCATAAACATACTCATATACCATACAGTTTTCAAGGAAGCCTAAAAGTACTGAGTTTTAACAAAAATAAGTTTTTATAGATAGATATAGGAAATGCAAACGCAATGTGATTTTTTCCCCAAATCATTCTCCGTACCACCGACCTTGAAGGAATATACCTCTTACTTGCAATAAAGCTGTGGGGAAAAAAGAAAAAACTTCTACCACCCACAGGTAAATCGAAGACTATTTCGGAAAAGCTGCAGTGAGCTTGAAATCGAAAGATGTAAACGATGCGTGTCAGAAATTGGTGCATCCATACAACGAATCCAAGTTCGTAAAACCAGACATTACATGCCTGCAGATTATATTTCCATGGAATTTTTGTTTAAGAGGGTGGCAACATGTTTCTTCTCGGAAAATCTGTTTTCACTTTTTTTTTTTGGCTTTTTTTCCTTTTCTGTTGGAATACCCTCAAATGTCTTTGTGTTATGAAAAATATCTTCTTCGGCGTTGATTCGTACGTATGTTTAGGAATAAATGCTGTATGCATCACTAAGATTTTTTTAAATAGTACTATTTGCTTTGCAGTTGTTATGAAATTACTGAAATGCACAATGATAGTTATATATGAAGTCTGGTAACAGCCCATCTACTTATGTCTAGAAGGAAGACCCTGAAGTGTTAAGAGGCTTCCTAATCGTTCTATAATTTCTGATAAAACTTTTCCCTTTATAAAAATAAGAAAAATGTGTGTTGGAGGGATGCTTTAAAGGCAATCTGTCTAAAACCTCAGATAATCTTAATCGGCGCTTGTAACGCGCACCGTGTCTTATTAAAATTCCAGCCAGGATGAAGGAAGTAGCCGCTAGACGAGAAATTTGCGTAACAGATAGTATGGTAAGTCATGAAAATGATTAGCAATTTAACGCATATGCAAAAAATGGACAGCTGTAATGCCACTAATTATCAGTATTAAAGAGAGAAGAAATGATTTGTTTTCCACATAGGAATCGAGATACTGATTTTTTGACCAGGGCAAACATGCTGTACGGATAGCTTTATGGACCACATCGTGCACATTGGCTTAAGAAATACAATGTGTGGACCCAAAACGTGTCAGCACACATGGCGAGACATCATCTTGAACATACGGACTATAAACTCAGAGATCTATGCTCTGCTTGCCTCTAACAGTACAATGTAGGCGTCTGCGGCTACAATGAAGCATTGAACGACGCACTTGAACGTATGAAAGGTGTGACATCACCTTCTCATACGAATCCGGCTTCTGCATACGCATCATGATGTGTACGCCGTATGCCGCCATTATTGAAATAATCTCATCTGGCAAATATCTGATTTTCGAGCGAGCAGTCAGCATGTGTTAAGGCCTAAGATTGCCCCATATCTACTAAGGGATAATAATAATAGCTTTATATAGAAATAATAATAATAGCTCTATATTTCGAAAATAGCTTTATAGCTTTAGGTATACCCTAAAGCTATTTTTCGAGCAAGATAATGTGCGTCTTTATATTACTCAAATCTGTTATATCCTCGACACACGGCAAGTCTTTCTTGGCTGGCACTTTCACCAGACGGAAAACGTGAGGTTTACCTTTCCTCGATTAAACACATCAGGACATTTGTGTCACAGGCGTTGGTACGACAAAGACCATTAGCGGTAATAATAGAGGAACTCTGACAACGATTTACATTTGCCTAAACTGCAGAACCCCGAAACGTCATCCAAAGTGTCTTCGATTCTATTCTTCGAAATTATGGTTGTTTTTGATCATAATAGCCACATTCGGTACTAATAATACATTGTACATATCAATGCCCCTGAAATTTTTATGATTTCATCTTATAAGGAAATACAAGGAATTAAAGCAAAATTAACTGTGTTATCATTTTTGTTGGTATTGCAATTTGAATGACCAACAGTGTAAATTTGTAGCCCATTACAAATACTATACCGCTTCTCAAAATTTAAGAAAGGTTCATACTATTAATAGTAAGGTAATAAATAATACACATTGAAGAAAGCATTTACTCACTAAACCCTATCACCTGTTTTTTTTATAATTATTTATCTTTTATAATTAAACTATCGGGACAAAACTAATAACTATAGAAAGGGGGGAAAATCTTATTTTTCGTCGGTTGATAAAAATTTCTGTTTAAGGCAGTTGTGATTTTATCGAAATTGAAAGCAAAAACACATCCAAATGGTTTTCCTTCAAGGCGTTAAAAAAGTGCTGTTGAATATATCACTGTGTTCAACAGCAGATAAAACTATTTATTCGAAACACTCTCTCTCGAATATACATTACAATGAAAGAAAAAAGAATTGAACCCAAACATTTATCCAGGTTTCCTCTGCAAAAAAGAAAGATTCTTTCGCTCACTAGCGACGGGTCGTAAGGTACTCGAAAAAGAAAGTAGAGGTCAAAAGGGGCGTGTGCCCCTAATGAAGCGGGGCTACGGAGACAGGTAGCTGCACCATGGCCATTTCGTGCGGTACATAATGAAGATAAATCCGTGGCTGCCGCCTCCCCAGGAGAGCGCAGACGATAAAATCAGGAGAGATATTTCTTCCCAAGTCCACAGGAGAGATATTTCTTCCCAAGTCCATACCGTCTTGGAATTTTTTCGACAAATATTTTTGAACGGGACCATTTTTATGAGGGAAGTTAAGTACCTGGCTGAAGTCGCCACATGTAAAAGGAGCTGTAGGAATACTTTTTCTCGGGATTATAATTATAGCATGCACTATTTTCCGGCTATAAAGTTGTTCTTAATACGTGACAGTTTCGAATATCTCAGGAATGTTGCTTAATACATCTGTCAATAACACTATTTCTGAAGGTGTATAACTATATATAACATCATCATCTCATGATAAAGTAGCAGACGACCGAGCTATAAGGAAATTATTTTTTTCCGGATATAACGCCACATCTTGACCTCAGTTAAATATTTAAGATTATACAACGTAAAATTTTACCGAAATAGGAAAAACTGAGGATATTTGATTCCTAAGGATAATTAATTCCTGACTAGAATGTACACGAAATTCAATAGCAGAATCTTGAATCTGGTAACATATTTAATCTTATGTGTTTTTCGAAAGTGACAACATAGAATTATTTTCAGCCATTTTGCTTTAACATGAGAAGTATTTTTTAAATGTGGCAAGTTCAATTCGCTTTAAAATAAATATACAGGTAGTGTAATTCGTAGCTTTAAAATGTTCCTTGTGAGTTACTTCAAAATATAAACTTTCGCCCTGCTGATATCAGTTCTATAATAAATCAGCTTAACTTATTTAGTATACAAAATAAACTGTTATTTAAAACGCATAGGTGACATTTGGTTTCACCTTTCTAAGAAAAAAGTATACTCATGAACAAGTTCCATGTAATGAAGACATAATTATTTGGTTTTATTATGCATTTCATTAAATTTTACATGAAATTTATTTCATATACAATACAGATTTAAATCCATGTTGTAATGGATGGGAAATATAGCTGACGAAAAGTTGAACTTTTTTTTGACCATGTGCACCCCATTCATCATTGTTGGATAATCATTTCCATCTTGCATTCCAAAACTGGAAAAATACGTATACATTTATTTAAATTTTGATTATTTTTTTATTTTTTTAAAAATTAAACAGAAAAAAAAGCACAGAAAATATTGACAAATAATAAAACTTGAATGAAAGTAGTTTTTTATATTCATAAATTAAAACTAAGTACTTGATATGTCAATCTGATATGACTGAAACACCAACCCCCTGAAATTATGAAATTTCTTTCCCCCAATAAAGGGAATTTTCCTTGATTGAGAAGTCCTACGCTAGATGAGTGGTAAAAGCCTGTAGAGACATTAGGTTATTTTGAAGCAGGAGTACATGAGAAATGCCTTCGCCGAACTTAAATCTAGACCTCTCGAATACGCGCCGAGTGTGCTACCGTTACACCACGAAGGAATGCAGATCGGATTATTGGATATCATTTTAAAAATTTTTCACACATCATTTTTAGGTTTCTGATTTCTTTTTTTAAATTTGAGAAATAACATAATGTTTCTGATTTTTTTAATTTAAAAAATGGCATAACATAATATAATTTATGTTTTTAAAATTTTTACTTTAGATTACTTGATAAGATTTCGTTTATAATTTTTATTAAGATTTTCAAGACTGAGTTTAAAGCAAAAATAATGCTTACTCGTGCATTTTATAACCATAACTAAAAGAAAAAAAATTAAAATTATAATTTTTTATTTAAAACATTATTTTTTAAATTAGAATAGATGCGTAACGAAATACCAAACGTTTTAGAGTTTTTAACTGGAAATTTTAGGTTATGATTCAGGTTTTCGGATATGGAATAACACGAAGGAACTAACGAATAGGTTGCTTTCACGGAGAACTTTCTAAGGAAACTGGCTCGTATTCACATTCCACATGAGGAAAACCATGAAAACCAGCCATGCAGGCAGCCTGTTCTACTGGAATCAAATCCAGTAGAACCAAGTGTTGTCAACCACTTGGCCGCTGTTGGGCTCCATGTAATAAAGGACAAAAAATACCTAGGAATACTAGGGCAAGTAATACCGACGAAAGGATCAAGCATGTCTTAATAAAGCACGTCTGATGTTATCGTTATAATTTTAACTTTTAGATATTTAAGACTGTAAAACATTACTTTTTTATGTGACATTACCATGTATGCTAACACTACTTATTATTTACCTTCTTTACGGTATTCAAATTGGATAAGTTTTCTTAAATGTACTTGTCATACTGATAATATTACCTGTATGTAATCCTGTTTAATTCAATACCTTTCCTATGCATTCTTATGCATATAGTTACCGTTCTATGCAATGAACCTAATTCAGTGTAAACAGTTCTTAACTCTGCAAGGCTTTCTCGCATGGCACAATAAAGTGTACCTAATAGGAAATTGAAAGGACTGTAGTTCCTTACGGATTAATTGCCACCGTAATATTATCATATGTACACACAAACAATGTTAGTTACCGTAAACTTGCCGCCTTATGTATTCTTAGGAGAGTATATTTGTCAGGACTGTGTGTTCGGTGCATATTCTTGGCGAACATCTTCGTGTAAATCTTAAGTCCTGATTTTGAACAGGAAGCTGAATGCAGCTATGTTCTGTGGTAGAATACTCTGATTAAGTGGTAGAATAACTATACGTAAGAAGGATTTAAAATCCTCTTTTATTAAACCACAATTATTTACAGCCACTTCCCAACTCGGGAGGGATACAGAAAATAATGACCGCCACTTGGGTCTAAACTGAACAATCAGATAATTTAAACTAAAACTAATTAGAAATTAAGTAGTCGTTGCTCACAGAGCTATGAACGCGAGGTTGGCCTCTAAACTAAATGGCGCGTAGCAAGATTTAACTAATACTAACGCACTTAGAATTACTTCAATAAGTAATAGCGTAACAGCGCTACGGCTTAGAATTTAAATACTAGCTGGTCAGGCGAACGTTGAATAGAGTAACAGTGGTCTGAGACTAAAAGCTCTCTCACACTGAGAGGTTCCTACCTCTCGTTTAAGTAGAACTTGGCTCCACTTCAAATTAGCATAAAGCTGAAACGCGCGCTTATTCTAACGGGAAGTTGAAATAAGAAGAGATAGAAAAAGGCAAATTAAAATAAAAGTTTGTTAGTTTAACTAAAACCTTACATATTGAGATACAGCAAACAATCTGGATTTTTTTAAATTACAACAAAGCATTCTCGGACTATCTGTTAAAGAGGGAAGATGTCTTCCTAGAGGAATTTTTAATGGAAATGGTGATATTTATGCCACATATCTGGTAAAAATCAGAGAAATTTCTCTGCAGCTAGCTTGTTCGCCAGAATTTAAACATGATTTGAACGACTAGTGTTTAACGGTTTTACCACTCGGCCGCTGGTGACCCTAATATACATCAAAAGCACGATAGCCCTTTATGTAAACTCTTCTTCTAACACTGAAGGAAGACCTAAGTAGATCTTTTCAGCTTTTTCGTTGTACATTTAGACCAGTGTTCATCACGGTACACCTTTTAATATAAACACAATATAATATAAACCTTAATAATATAAACATTTGGCGGCACAGTAAAGAATTTGGCTTGTTGAATTTATTCATGTACTCATAATATATTTTATAAAAATAGCATACGATAGTAATTTTCAATGAAGTTTGAAAGGAAATTGCATTACAAGGTAAACAAAATGTTTGTTTAATGATTTATTACAAATTAAATTCCAATGCGAAATTTGAGATTAGTGTTTTTTTTTTTTTTTAACAAACTAGGATGTAGAGACATTAGATATTTTTTGAAAACAGGAGTCATGAGAAATGAGCAATGCCCTCGCCGGGAATCAAACCGCAGATCTCTCGAATACACGCCGAGCGTGCTGACCACTACACCATGAAGACATGCCAAGAAGGCGGAAGAAATACCTTATAAGGTATGTAATAACACACTTACAGCTTTTTGTGATATTGTCGAATAATCGTATGTAAGATTAATCCAAATTACAAAACTGTTTTAATTGTATGCATTCGTAAACTTTGGCGGCACATTTCAAGAATATCGCGGCACACTAAATTGCCGCGGCGCAGTAGATGACAATCACTGGCTTAGACACATATAAGCTCATTTGTCAGCTGTATAAGGTCACGGGTGACCTGCGAGTTGTCGATCACTGGCGGTCAACACATAAGTCACCGCTGTGAAAGAATGCAATAACTTGATATAAATTATTAAAATAAAATTAAAGCGAATGTCAATGATGATCTTGAAGGCCATTTATCACTGGCGACCTATGGGTTCACGGTCACGGGTAATCAACCCATACATCACCGGTGAGAGACAGTGGAGTAAATTTAGATAAATTGCTAAAATGAAATTAAACAGCATTAGTTTAAGATTATTAAAATAAAATTAATCTCTTGCTGTGTAAGTGGATATTTAAACTGCATCTCCAACTGACATCTCCAGTTGTGTAACTAAGAATATAAATTGTTAGCGACTAGATTATATAACTAAATACAATGAATGGAAGGAGACATTATGGAACCTTATGTGTAATGTCACTAATTTTATATATATGTAAATGGTTTTAGGGAAATTATATGTGAATTTGTAAAATTTTTTTGTATAATGTAACATGAAATGTTTGAAAGAGAACTAGCTGTGCCGGAAAAATTAAATTACAGGACTAGTGTGTTTAACTTTGAGTAAATGGCTATATCGCTAAGTTGGAGACGGTTTGGCGACTCATTTTTGTCACCAAATTTGGCAAGAAATTGTCAAAAGTCGCCAAACTTGGCGACCATTTGGCAACATTTTGGTCCGGTGCCTGTAAAATTGTAATTGGTATTGTGATTGAACAAATTCAATTGATCCCTGTATGTACTCGTAACTGTAACCGCATCCGGCCCTCATATGCCTTCCAGTAATTTCAGAAAGTGGAAGGTGCTAGAGGTTTCTCGGCGGCCGAGGGGAAAACTGTATAAGACGGAGAAGAGCATCAATTTTTCAGTTGTTAATTCATAGCTGAATAAAGAATAAAGTATTCGTGTCGGCTTCCCCTTTGAGATGCGCTTTGCATTGCGTTGTGTTTAACGTTCTTAGTAATTTGAAGTTTAACTGCTGATTGTGCTCTGCGATACTGAGGAGAGCTGTGCGAGTGCTTTTGCGGAAAATTCCAGGGTCATAAAGTGTTTCTTTTAGTAAAAATAAATTTTATCAAGCTCTCATCGGTTCTGTGCATTCAATCTATTACGAACCTGTACGCACTCAACAGTATTGCAAGAAAAGCCGTCAAATTCTGAGCTCACACCCCATTTGATGATAAAAAATGTATTGGTAGAAAATCTTGCTTATCAGGAAGGGAAAAAAATATTCTTTATTCCATGCTGACTTTATCTTCTTTTTACATATGCTTCCACTCTTGCTAGCGGCATCCATTTTTTTTTTTTTTTAGGAACACTTTATTTACTATAATAAGGGTTCCAAAATGTAAGCATGTAGAGACCATTAGGATCTTCTAATGCAGGAATAATGAAAAATAAATCCAACTCATTCCGGAATCTGAACCATACCTCATTCATTTGGTAACTGGAAATGCTAATCATTTACGCCACGAGAGCAAGCATGGGGAAATGTGAAAATTCCCTAAAAGAGGGTTTGGAAAATACTATTTTGTGCTATCAATACTATAAAAAATTAATGATTCTCACTTCTAGTATCCTGTACTGTATCTTACAAGAACTTCATTTCATTCTCATTTTTCTTTTGCGCATTTAAATAAATATCTCAAAACCCCTTACTTTACCCGGTACGTGAAAACCGATCCTGTCTTCTACTTTACCATGTATTTCGCATTACCTTTTTTAATTATACATAATTGTTGCGTGCGTACGGGTTCGTAATAGATTAAATGCACACAGAACTGATGATAGCTTGATAAAATTAATTTTTTTCTCAAAAGAAACAGTTTACAGTTCTGGAACTTTCCATAAAAGCACTCGTACAGCTCTTTTCAGCATCACAGAGCATAATCAATAGTTACTCTTCAAACTACTAAAAACGTTAAACACAACGCAATGCAAAGCGCATCTGAAAGGGACGCTCACACAGAGGTATCGAAACTGAGCTGATGCTTTCTCCAGTCGCATATAGTTTTCCCCGGCCGCTGAGAAATCTCTAGGGCCTTCCATTTCTCGAAATTACTGGAAGGCATATATGGTTAAAGCTGCATATAAGACCGGATACGATTACAGTTTCATATAGAGACCAATTACAGTTATACAGGATTGGACCAAATGTTTGCACCTTTTTGGAATTTTCCGCCAAAATTAGTGATAATAATTGGTCGCCAAAACTATCGCCATTTCCGAACCATTTCGTATTACATTATACAAAAGATACTGCATTTCACTAAAAATATTTACATATATACAAAATTCGTAACAGTATATCAGATATTATATATACATAATACTTTACTATTGTTTCATTTAATGTGGATAATGTCTTATATAATTTATCGACTAAAATTAATTGTAATTACAACTTTAGTTGATAAATCGTGGAAGTAAGTTATACGTAGTAAATGAATTATTAAAAAGGGCGCATATTGTTTTTAAAGTTCTCATTCAGAGTTTCTGCTGTGAAACTAACTCTGAAAGATAAAAGACTCTCTTGCAATGTTTGCACCAGTTGCCATGATTCGCCATTTAATTATCTGTTTATTAAATAATGTTGCGTCCTACGGATTCGTGGATTTGGAGTGACTGAAGACAACACTTGATTGGAGAATCAAAACACAATTTATTAGCCAGTATTACCCAGAACAGCTCCAAAAACGTGTTTACAATTTTCGAAAGACTACGACAAACACGCTGAAACAATCGGCAACACAGCTTTCAGGCTATCAGACTATAACGGTGAAGATAGCTTCATGGCAGAGCACTAAAGTACAATTCCTGACTTGATTCGGTCGTTTTCGGGACTTAACGTGCTTCAGATACTCCTCAAGATATACTTCACGATAAAACTGACGATATACTCAACGATGCACTAACTCGCGTTACACTGACGAGACACTAGACTACTACTCCGAGTACAGGCAGAGTTTATATAGCTTTTGGCCTGCCTTCGAGAATATTCTGGGCCAAACCGGTAAGAATTCGTTCTAGAATGTTCTTTAGCCGTCTACGGCATATCACTAATTTTCTCGCCAAATATCGTCAAATGGGAGATTTCGCTCCAAACATGGCAACCCTGCCTTCCCTTGCCATTTTCTGACAACTCTAAACTCGCTTTGCGGGGAAGCTATCTTACCGCAGCTGGGCATTTCGTAACAATACCATTCGCGGAGCTAGCAACATTTTTCAGAACTTGAAATTTATTGCCACTGTAATGTCGCCGAACTTCCATGATGGAAAAACTCAGACCAGTTGTCTTTTTTTATATTTACTTTAAACTTAGCATAGGCTTTCTTGCTTAGTTAAAAAGGAGCATTACACGTTTTCGTTTCTCTTACCAGATCAATAACGGATATCTCACCAAGGGACGTGCCCAAGCAGTCTTTCTTTGATGACTTTCCAGCCATCGCGGCGGACTATGTTGTTCGTTTCCAAGAGAAACAGGAAATGCCCTAAAAACCTTAATGTTTAACCTGATGTTTGTCACAGTCCACTTGTTCATGAATACCATATTAACATCACGTAACACAACGGAAAATTGCGAAACACAGAAATATTACTAATGTATATATATTACTAATGTGAATAATTTTTACACTAAAAGCGTTCTTAGTGAAGCATTCCAAATCTTTTTGAGCGCTACGTCACGATACCATGCATTGTTGCCATGTGCTGTGAGAAGTGTTGTCACTATATGAAACACTGGACTACACTACTCTCGTGCATGATGAGCATGAAGACTATGACGAGTATCACTGCCCTTTGGCTTAATTTATTAAAAACTTTTTTTTAAATTTGTTGTACAACCCAGGGACATCAACATTTAGTCATGGGTGACCTACAGCCTTGACTAACACCGATGGCCTTCTTACTAATTAGAAACATCCTTAAAGGAGTTCTAAAACCTTTTGGATCACTAAGTTATATTACGGTTACATTTCGTTATCAAGAATTTATCCATACGATTTTGGCAAGTTTTTGATGAAACATGAAATCTTAAATTTAACTTCATCACAAGTAGCTAGTTCTCGGTTTTGTTATTTGAGAAATATCTACTTTTAGTACATCTATCAAATAGAGTCTGTAAAGTGTTAACACACTGAATTAAAAACGATTAAATATACTTCTTCATAATTTAAATTACCACTCCACACCAGAGACCGTTTAATTTGTAGGTCACTGGTGATAGCGGTCCCGAAGGTCTGTTTGAGTTTAATTTTATTTTAATAACTTTGCGTAAAGGATGTAATTAAAAATATTTATTCGTAATTCCGAACTGATAAATAATTCTGAACATTTAGCTGATAATAATTCTGCGCTGATAAGTCTGAACATCTATCTGGTAATAATTCTGAACTTATGAATAATTCTAAACATTTACTTGATAATAAAACTGATTGCTTGCAGCGTTATTATTATTTATAAAAAATGTTGCTGACGCCATATATTTCGATCCAGAATTTTTTTCTTTTCATCCTGTTTAAAACTTTTTGGTGTCGTCATCATGTTACTTTAACGTCCCAGTTTTTAGGAATAATACGTTGCCTTAACTGTAAGTCAATTTTTTATATAGAATCAAATGAAAAAATAGGCAAAAAAAAATGGAATAATAACAATAATAATAATAATAACAATAACAATAAAAGAAGAAAATCGAAAAACGGTGGGAGTGGGCAGAACGTTTTCGATTAGCTAGCACTGCTCCCACCGAACAGTAACAACTTGGCGGCATACAATGCATTTCGCGGTTGACAGTTAACCCTCCGGGGTACAAATAAAAAAAGAAAACTAGAATGGCATCAGCGGAAGTGTAGTCGTCCGCTTATTCTGATTGTTTTGTTGATTGCTGTTTTGAATCGGACGTTTTGGCTAAGATTTCATCGCCAACGCCCTTATCAAACGCGAGATTTGAATATTTTTCAATTTTCACGAAGAGGCGTTGCCACTCACTCCAATGCATTGTCCTCCCACTCTGCAACATAGCCGCTGATGAATGCGTTTCGCCCCAAACGCGCAAGAAGGAATAATATCGCTTTCTTCACCTCAGAAGAATTCATCGAATAGTCATAATACATACATTGTTAAAAACCATATGACTGTTAGCTGGAGTACATAATACATAGCGTTAGACAACTTATATTAATCGCTCTAATGCTTCAAATGTTCATAAAGTTAGCGATGGGCCATTCGAATCCTCAAATTTCAAAAAAAAATTTGAAAATTCGAATGCTTTTTAGCCCACAGGATGTTAACCCAGAAGGGCTATTAATTTCGTTTTGGCATTTTGCGTTGAATCACTATGAACGACGTATCACTTTTCAAACTGTTGCCACCAAATGTTAGAGCCTGCATTATTTTTAAAGAAATTAAATAATGAGGAATCTGCATAAATGTATATACATTTCTCGCATTGTAATAAAACAACGGTACCTACAGCCATAAAATTTTGAATAACGTAATCGAATATGGGCATCTGGAAGCCCTAATTTGGAATTAGAAATTTGTTTTATTATCGATCTAATATTTTGTAACACTTTAACGAATTTTTGATTTACAAACTCAACGATTTCATTGTGAGCAACGGCAACACTGCACGGGAAAAAAAAATTATTTCCAGAGCGTGAGACTGTCTATAGAAATTTCTAAAGATTTGATGTTTTTAAATATTTTAGCCCAAATGCTCTCGGAACGTGTATGTGTGTGTAAACGAAAAAAAACCTCTATGGGCGTAATATAAAATCTGAAAGCTTTCTGATTTCTTTTATTACTTTTTAAAATTTTATTTATACGTAACATACATTAATCCAGTTTCTTAATATCCATATCCGACTCTGAATACTTAGAAATATCTCCTTAGGAAAGGAAAATCTAATTGAATGTCTGTCTTTCAGTTGACCATTAACGTCGACGTTTCCCATTTCGTAGATAACATCATTTTCAGATCCATAATAATCATTTACAGTCTACAGTGGCACTGCTCAGCAAAAATGTAAACACGTTTTAACATTAACTTTGAACTTTAGAACTAGAAGAATACGCAGTTCTTTTTTTGGTCAGGCTCTTTCACTATATACGAGGTAAAAAATGAAATATTGTATTTCACTCGTAAAATCAATAGCACAACTGGGGGGGGGGAGATATGATTACTTAGAGAAGTTACCCAGCTGAGAACCGAAGTAAAATCTTCTCCTTCCTATTGCCAGAGCGTAAAACTGATCTGCATCCTTTAAAGCTGAAAGAATTGAGAAAGAGAAATTGTCGGCGCCTAAAATGGGCTTACATTTTACAATGTTCTTAAACCTATTTTTCGAATGAGAGCTAAAGATAAATTGATATTCATCTTCAACTATACTGATAAGTTTATGTAAGTTAGACGACCAATTATTCGTACATTTGGCGACCAATTTGATATGATAATAGTTGGAATTATAAAGTGATTTTAAATTTGATTTATACACGCCTCAGCTTATAGTTGGCACTGTATGGTCTACCTATATTTTTAAAAAATATGTTGTGAAATTTCTTTTTTTTTAATAGTAGATTTTAAATTTTGCTTTAATTAAAAATTTTTGTGTTTAAAGTCTTTTTCTTTCGATCTTTTTATTATCCTTATTTGAAAGATAAAAAAGATTGGAGAACATTTCAGGAAATTCGAACTCGAGAAAATTTAGGATTCGCCCCATCTCCAAAAAAATGTTATCAAATGGTTATCTTAAGAGTTGAATATATTTTAAGTTGCTTCAATTAGATACATTATTATAAATAAAAATTTAAATTTTTAAGAAGAACATTAGCTGCTTTTAAATTATTCGACTTGCTGTTATAAGTTCAAGAATAAATTAAATATCTTACGTTTCGCGCAGCGGCAATGCAGTTCTTGTCCCAAAGATGCATTTCTTTTTGAAACGTCAAAGAGAATAAGTTGAAAAACACCAAAATATTAGAAAAGCGTGTTACCATTTGAATAAAATTTATAAAAAAATAGGCATACAACCTAAATTTTTTTAGAAATTTCATCATCACCAAGTAAAGACATTAGGTATTTATTTCGGCTGGAAATACTGAGAAATCAACAATGCCCTCTCTAAGACTGGAACTCTGATTTTGCTAACCCAGCCTGCTACCACTTACATAACAGAAGCACGCAGTGGGAAAGCGAAAATTCCTTATCGTCTTCCACACTTAAAGGGCGATTGGGACGGAAGAAGATCCAGTGATAAAATACAACTAGTGACGAATTATCATGACCACATTTTAGTCGAGCTCCACTGTAAAAAAATTAGTTTTTTTTTCTCCCACATAGCCAGGAAACGGGAGAAATGAGTTCTGCTTTCTCCAGGATTTGAATTGCGGATCTTTCGACCACTAGCCAGACGTGCTACCAGTTATACCTTGATAACATACAGTGGGTAAGGCACAAATGCCTCATAACCATTCGATTTTATTTTGGATGCAGATGATTGCGTACAGAAGTAAAATAATTTTAGAATAGATCTGCTATAAGATCTTTACTTTGTTACAGGAAAAGCATTTTGTTTATTGTATTTTCTGCGTAAAATAACATTAATTGTAAGAATTATCGATGAAATAATTAGTTGGATGATTCACTTTGTTACACTAATGAGCAATGCACTTATGGCATCCAAGATAAATGAAAGATTTCATACATTTTCGGTTGTAAAGAACGTTCTTTCTCGTTTCTAGTTTTTATTTATTATCAGAAATAAAGGAATGAGAAAAAATATTTTACCTTTCCTTTGAAAAATTATGATTTTCGAAAATCTCCTGTTTCTTCCCACCAAACACATGCAAGCAAAAATTTTTATGATTGTGAATAGTTCGAACATTTACAATAGAATATCAAAATTGCATTTAACCATTTTGGAGATCTCGTATTGCGACATTTAAACTTCATTCAGCTTTTAATGCGAGTGAAATTTGACCAAAATTTCTGAGACAAAATGGCATCAAACGCGATAAAACATTGCTTTGAAAATTTAATAATTTTATTAGGAAGTGCAATTAAATACGATACGAATGTACTGTAACTGTCAGTCCCTTCATAGGAGAGAATGGTGGCCGCTTATTAGGTGTTTCCAAAATAAAATGGCTGCCAATTCCGGACCTTATAGTGGCTCAAGGCCAATGGCTATTAAATAAAAGCGCCCGGCCATTAGTGTGGGAAAATCAATGCAGGTCTCATAATTGTTGCCAATCGACAATAATGTTGATCGACTTTTTAATTTTGCACATTCTTGCTTTAGTTGTAAACTACCAGGAGTGGTAAAATAAAGTTTAACGAATCTTAATCTGACTTTACGTAGGTCGATTTTTAGGAAGTAACTCATACTGAAATACCGTTTACTGAATGTACACTTAACAGCAATTTCAAAAATGGAAATCTCACTATTAAAGTTTGCGATGTAATCTCACAGACCTATTCAATTCCATATTATATATTATGAATGTTAAACCCTTATCGGAGTAAGACACAAATTTTCCGCAACACACCGCCGAATGGGACATTTCCATGGACCTTCCGTTGCTAAATCCGGTAATCTTTCTGAGGCAGATTCTTCCTTTGACTGACTGGTGGACCGCGCGTAACATCTGATCGAAAACAACGTTTCTAATTTTGGAGCAAAATTTTTGGGCAGGTAATTGTCCCTTCAACATGGTATTCTGGGAAAGCCACATATTGAGAAAAACGTTCCGTGATGTTTTTTCCGTTCCTCAATATGATAGTTGCTTCACAAGATTTGTGTTGCAAAAGGGTTGTGGAAGTTGAAGTGCGATTTTTGACGCTCCGTAGGCCAACGAGCAAAATAACCTTGAATTTGGAAACACTGAAAAATGTAATGTATTGTGTAAAAAGACTTCGGATGCGAAATGGCCTCGGAAACGATTTTTCCATTACTAGAATTTTAGTGTCTAAACAAGGATCTGTTGGGCAGATGAATCAATTAGAGGTATTATTTTCATAGATGAAAAATATCTTTCTAATATAATTTAAAGTTTAAATCTATGTGCATATATAAGGTAAAGCATATGTAACTATTAATTATAATTTAAATTAGCATTAGCCCTTAATTCTTTTTAATTTGTGTTCTTTCCCTCTCTGTTCTAAAAACAGAAATGACATTTTTTGGACTGCGTGATTTCTGATAAATCCATACATATAACTTAATAACGCTGATCATGTGCCTAATTCAGAACTTATGCCGAACCTTTCTCTTAAAAAGCTTCCACACTGGATAACTGCGCAGTGTGCTTCTACCTCTCTTCTAAGACACATTTTGCTATCTTCCTTCCCATCACAACAAAATAAAAAATGTAAGTGTTCTAAAACAGATATACGCATTTTGCTATCTTCCTTCCTATCACAACAAAATAAAAAATGTAAGTGTTCTAAAACAGGTATGAGTCATGTATTAAATATTCGTGGCCATAACTACAGTAAAAGAAATACGATTTAAATTTGCTACGACTGCGTGTTACTGAATTTAATATATGACTTCCCAAGTTTCTTCTTCATTCCAGATTTATTATGTGTGCTTCAACATCTATCTGCGTCATTCCCAAATCATTATACACACATATATAATTTATTAACTAAGCAATAAAGAGTATGCTATCTCCCAATATAAAGTTAGTAGAAGTATCTGAATGTATGAATCCAGAAACACTGAAAATTGAATCCCGAAACATTTTTTAAAAAATGAAAGAAATTTGATTTGAGTCTTGAAATATAGAAATGGAAACTTTGTAACCGATAATTAATCAATCAGTTACGAAACATATTCAATAAATTAAGTAATTATCGTTATCGATCGGAAATTGGTTGACTTTTCAAGTTGATCAAACCAACTCCCGTTCAATTGACAGTAATTAATAAATGCGAAGGTGTTTCGTCTTTTACTCAAGTAAAAATTGTGAAGCCAAATGAATAAAATTTAAATTTAAATTTACAAAAATATGACAATTACAAAATATCGCAGAAATTACATAAAATAGCGAATAAACTTATTCGGCACAAGCTCGCTTATTGTAAAATAGATTGCGCACAGAAATATACTGTTCTTCGGGTTTAAAGGTTATTCAGACTAACGTGCGAAGTTCAGTGAGTAGTATTTTCCTTTGAATGAATCAACTAGCCAAAAAAATAAGGCGGGCTTGAAAATTAAATGCAAATTTAACAAATGGATTAAACGAGCCCTCCTACAGCCTGCCACTGTGTGTAAGCATTTTCGTGGATTTCCTTAAGGTAATGTAAATATCAGCCCATTTTCCCTAGAAAATTCTCCATGAAACATGCCTCTCCAACCCTCATATGCTTTGCCATATTCAATTAAATAAGCACACAAAATCATTCTTAAAATGATTAAGAAATTAATTTCACGTTATATGATACGAAGCTTTTCAAAAACTAGGATACTTTCCGTAAACAGTTAGTGCTGTTCACCTGGAATTGGATCGGGTTATTTATTTATAGCAATGCTTTTTAGCTTCGTGACTTACATGTATGTGTTGCTCAGGGGAAGAAGGAAATTCCTAGACGAAAATAATGTAATAATGAAATGTTAATAAACAAATAAATATAATCATTAAATTCCTTTGATAATTATAATTTAATTTGCAATTACAAGGAGATATACTCGTACGTTATTAACAATCCAAAAATGTGCAATATTTAAACTGTTTAATAATACATAAAAGAGCACTTCAAAACTTCCAGACCCTATATAATTTGTTGAAGGTACCATGCACATCCTTGTATACATTACTGATTCTGTAGCTCCATTCAAGTTTTTATTCCTAATATACTGATGCTGAATGAGACCTAAAAGCACTTTTCTTTTACAATATATCTCCCCTTATGATCCGTAAAGCAGCCGTTTATTTTCGCCTCCCCAATAAACGTCAATGTCCCCTTCTTGACTGCAAATGCAACGCCACCAGTGAGACTACAGTCAAGCGAACTTACTTTATAACGAACCAACGGATATAATAAATGAATATTTTGGCAATATTTAATTTCCTGTGCCCTTAATTTCATTTCATACGGATATATCGGCGTTCAAAAATATGAAAATAAGATATGAGGAATTTTATGTATACCTTCGACTAAAGCTTTTTTTTTATTTTGACACTTTTTCCTAGAATTTTTGCATCCGAAAAATTTCGCATATAATCATCCATAATTAAGCTTATCTTATCTCGTTCATTTGCACTTTGGCAGCTGAGGTTGTTGGTTCGATAAAACCATCGAAACTAGTCCTAATTTTGTCCTAAATTTGCAAATATAACGCTGATTTTTGTTGTTTGACTTCTAAATTAATAATCATTCATGTTTAAGATATTAGAATTCATATTCCTTCAATATAAGGACAATGGAAATCCTTTCCTTTCCTGTTTGTTCTTTTATCTTCACTCCCGTCTTTCTCCGTGCTCTAAATAAAAGTCACATTAGACAAGTGTAATAATTAACGCAAAACCAGGAAACATAACAACTGTACTTTAGGACACCATATCACCATATCTTATTGGTATACGTAACTACTGAGCCAAAGAACTTGAAGGAAGTTTTTTAATTGAATTCAAGTTTTTTGTCTGAACTATCAGACAAAGCTCAGTTCCAGACTTATGGAACTTGTAAAATTTTTGCTATTCAGAGAACGCAGTAATTATATAGATGCTTATGAGCTTGGGACTGTACAGGTGATTCGTCAGTTAGTAAACGGAAATTTTAAATTCTTATCGGTTTGTTGTGATAATTTTAAACGCTATTTAAGTTCAGTTTTCCGAATGGAGAGTACTGAATTCTTTAATTTTTTTGCTAGATTTAGGATATTCTTTATAAAGGCTATCGTACTTTTCCTATGTAACCATACATATCTTAAGAGAAATAAATACTTGAGGACAGATTAGAGATGAAATTATCTTCCTTGTACATCCTTTCGAAAAAGGCGAAGCTTCACATATTCTTTGAAATAGTTCTTTTTACTTACTATTGGTGAAAAAATTTTCAGGTCAGAAATTCATCCATATGGAGACTTGTAAACGCAAATCGTTCTTCCCTGAGAATAGGAGAGCACTATTCGAAAAATATAGAATGGAAAAAGCCAAATCGATATCTGCTGGAAATACAATTAATTCAAATCTACTGTTAACTACTAAAAAACTGCATAGGGGAAAATCGAGACTTGATCATTGGAAAAAATATAGTAGCGAGGAAAAGGTTGAGAAAGGCCGAGTCTAATGTTGAAGTAACATTGCTGAAATGGTTTACTGTTCAAAGATGCCTCTATCTACCAAATTTGAACAATTGTTTCATGTAAAGACCAATGAATTTTCCAAACGATTTAAAAAGACTGTTTTTTGTGCTAAGTGGCTGTTTGGATTTGCTCAAGTGGCTTCAGGGAAAACTGTTGGAGAATCAGAGAGCGTTTCAAAATTATATTTCCAGAAATGAGGGGAAAATGTAAATGTTATTATGTTTCTAGCTACTGCAAAGAAAAGGGTTTTCGTCGCCGATGAAGCTGAACTACAAGATGATACCAAATCAAATGTTAAACCCTAAAGACCAAAGATGTACTAGCGGAAAATTGTCAAAACCATGAATAACAATTTTCTGTAAGAGAATGTCAATAGAATTCCGCTTCGTAGGTATTTGGAGACTGGAAGCTCTCAGAATGTTTAAAAAATATCAGAATTCTTTTTGTTTCTCTGAAAGGTAATCGTAAGGCATGGAGGAGGTCGGAACTTTTTGAAGTAAGACTAAAAAAGTGGAACCAAGATCTTTCGACACCAAAGCAAAACATTCTGCTATTAATTGACAACTGTACTATGTATAAAGTGGGTTGATACTACTGTTTTCTTAACCCCAGAATGCATTTCGCTACAACCAGTGGAAGTCCATGCTACAACCTGTGGACGAAGACATGATTAGGAACTTGAAGTATTATTACAGAAAGTAGCTGGTTTAAAGAATTTTGGAGAAACATTTTAATCAGGTAGATTAAAATGTTTAATTTCTTTTAATAGAGCTGGTATCTGGACCTCTTTAACAGAATCGAGTATAGAAAATTCTTTTTGGTGTGATGGTCCAGCAAAAGCTGTTGAAGAGGAAGATGACGACAACGAGATTTTCTTGTCGATAAGTAGCTAGGGGGGGGGGAAAAACACATTTTCATAATTTCAGAGTGTGATCTGAAGCTTTTCAATAATGAGAAGTTCTCAGTGATAAAGATATTATATCGACGTCGCAAATCCTCCTTACGATGATGATGAAAATGGGGGGAGGGCAGAAGAAATGCAGCACGCGGAAAGTAAAACTTCCTGCTGCAGCGGTTGGCAAAGTTGTGACCCATGTCATGGGTAATTTCGTTAACTATTTTTGCTAACGGTTCACTAATGTGTAAATTTTGCCGTTTTTTACTAATAGTTGACTAATCTGTAAATTTTTATTGCACAAACTGTGCAATAAAAATTTACTAATCAGTCAACTCTTAGCAAAAATAATTGACAGTTAAAGGTAAATTCTCGTTAATATTTTTTATTCCTTATTACTGTTTTTATATTTTTATGAATATGATAATTATAAATGTATATTTTAGAAGTATATATGCAATTCGAGGGAAGAGTATGGACAATGACTTTTACGTGATGTAATTTATTGTGTGTTAAATTGGAAACTGAAAAAAAAAGAGACACATTTGTACGTAATAATGATGGGTTAAATTCACAGGAATACTATTGCGTACAGCACGACACTGCATAGGATCGATGGACTCTGCTTAGGATCGACGCCAGGTAAAACCGACACCGCTACAGAATCGAAGCTGGCATACAACCGATTATAATTGTCCACAAATAATCGATACGATAGTAGAAATTTTAATAATGACATAATAATGACTAAAAGAATTCATGCATATTTGCTTTTTTTACTGAGTTGTCCCAAGCATACGATCGACACTGCGTAGGGTAGACACCGGTATAGGATCAACATGGCGGAGGGACGACACGGAGAGCAATGGACATTCGTAATGCAACTAATGATTAGTATTACCAGCAACACATAATGAAGAAGAAAGAATTTAATTACACTGTTACATTTTTTAGGGTACTTGCAGATGATCGACGTGGCAAAACCGGGTTTAGTCGATGCTGTGCTGTCAGAGAAACTGTCGGTTCTACGCAGTGTCGATCCTGTGTCGCATTGCTATAATAATTGTATTTACCTTTAATGGGATTTCTTTTAAATTAGGCTTATTATTAGCTTCTTCTGGTAATTGTGACATCTTTAATCAAACTTTTCTGCGGTTCATCTGTCAATTTTTACTCCTTTTTGTGAAATAACCCTTGTCCAAATGGCGTGGAGCGAACCATCGCGTATAACGAACTAAACTTTCGGTCCCTTTCAGTTCGTCACAGCCAAGGGATTAAAAAATGCCAGAAATGTCTACATAAAAATAAAAATTTCCAATTTATTAATCATTATTTATTATACCCCTTTCAAAATAATTCCCCTCCGACTGCAATGCACTTATGCCAACGATTTTTTTCCAGTCTTCTAAATATGTTTTAAAGTCGGTTTCGCGAAATTCTTTCTTCAGGACTTACAGCGAATTTCCTTCTGTTCCATCAATAGACTCAGATCGGTAAGTACGAAGAGGCATTTACCGTAATATTAGTAAAAAGTCCCAAAGTGCCACATGTCGGGTAAATATGAAACTTGAAGAGTTTTCTTTGTTCAATTTTAGGCCGAAGATTCAAGAAAAAGTGCTTAGTGAGTAAGTTCACTATCGTGGCGCAAAATTCATGAGTTATTTAGACGCAATTCAAGTTGCTTTCTACGAATTGCTTCACGTCGCCATAAAGCATTCATTTAGTATTCTTCGGGAGCAATGCGTCGAGTTGATAAAATTTTCTAATGCACAACGGTCGAGGACAACAATCAACTTTACGCTGATTTTTGACCGACTTTGCGTGGTGTTTTCGCTCTAGTTTCGAGTGTCTGTCACATGATTATTATGCTGTTCTTGTATCAGAAGCTTAAATTTATGTATTCCAATCTGTAATAGTGCGTTTAAAAAACGATTCGCTTTGAGAAAGTATCTTCTGAGGCATTTGAACAAGTTGATATTTTTCGAAATAATCCGACGTTTTGAGAATAATTCAAGAAGGGAAGTAACCCGAGCCCAAATGATGTTTCAAAGCTGCTTGACAGGATCCAAATGATTTTGGGGCTTATTCAGTATGTGCGTCCAGTAGTTAAACGACACTCCCTGAACATCAAATCTCTGATTTAATCTACGTGTTTTCCTGATTAAATGAAATGTTTTTTTCTCTCATGTTTGACACATTCTCTGCTTCCTTTAAACTTTGTACACCGTCTTATTTCTGATAAAATGCTGTCGTCAAAGGCTTGTTAAAACATTTCAAGCTTTTCTTGTAACAGAAATGTCATTCAGAATAGAAAACTTAATCCGTTCTTTGCTAAATTCTATTAACACTAGTAATCCAAGAATCGAATAAAAATCTGTAACATCATCTTTTGACATCTCTTAGATTACGTTCATTTTTGAAAACATTGCTTACAAACATTGATCAGCAGACTGCGCCCACGCCACACGCATTTTTTTTCCTCTTCGCCCCTCTTTTTTTTCTCTTCGCCTTTCTGAATTATATAACCAAGATGGTGATGTAACTTCCAGCGCTGGAAGTAATAACAGAAGTAACAGTAAATAATAAATAGCAGGTAACCCTCATTCATTTCATAGCATCTTAAAACTAACATCAAAACAGTTCGCAGAATACAAATCATAAAAATAAGATTTGTAA
>KK115713.1:157001-172423 GCA_000611955.2 Stegodyphus mimosarum
AGTTGATTTTTTATTAGTAAAGACTAAGTTACATAAATTGCAGCTGTAGGTATTAATTTTATTTAAAAAGGGAAGTAAAATATTTCTATTGTTTTTCTCTTAACATTTATTGTTTAAACAAAATTTCTAACTTTACAATAGTAATCTGACTTCTGGTGTCTTAAAAAAAAATCTGAAATTTGCGAATGCCAAACCCTTCTTTGTGTGTGTGATCTAGGGAGAAATGTCCTTCCTCCAGTATACAGTAGTATTAACTAATTTAGTGAAATAATTTTTAATACCACTATATTAGTTAATACTACTGTATTTTTTAAGCATATAATCCTTGCTGAAATAAAATATGAGGAAAGAAAAAAGTTTAAAAGTAATCTTCCCTCTTGGGTTCAACCTACAGAGAAAAAAAAGACAATTCACGAATGCTGATTTTTTAAAAATCCATATGGACTGTGATTCCAGTTGTTTCGAGTGTTTGAAGTTTTACCTAGTGTACGTGAACAACATACACCGAAAAAAATCACTGCTGTTGCATGTAAAAAACCCGATCCTTAAGTAACAGTTTGCATACGTAGTTTCAGCGTCCACGTTATATCCGAAAACGCATATACCAAATCGCGTTATAACAAGGGATTGCTTGACGAAGAAAAACCTCTGTTCGCAGAACTTAGAGAATTGAAAAACTTAGGCAAGTTTTCAAAATTACTTAACCTCAGATACTTTTTATTATTTATCAAATCTATAAATATTCACATTTTGCGACATTCAGAACACTTAAGAGAAGTAGGTGAGATGCTTCACATCCGGATTCTCGTAATCAGATTCTTCGCTATAGTCCATGATATCGGGCGATGGAACTCGGGCCGTTCTCTTTGGTCGTTTGGAAACCACGTCGACTGGTTTTGACGGCTTCTTCCTTCTGGGAACAGAGATTCTCTTCTTCATTGGCGGCAGACGCTTCGGCACGCTAGGGGAAGCGCGTCTGCGGCGTGCGGTGCATTTCCGTGGTCCCGTCGCACGTTTGGCACTCACCGATAATTCTCGTTTATGTGCCTTTGCACATCGATTTATATTGGCGGAGTTGGTCGGTTTCCTTTTTCCTCTTGAAGAAGACACCATCTGAAGCAAAAATAGTTGACTAGTATAAAAATTCTTGGCATTAAATGGTGACAGGCAACGCACGTGCATAGGCACATGCATCTGCCCTGCTGTGACAACAACATTGTTCAGAAAAAACAGCTTTTGCGCATTTGATCGCTGATGGTCAATGAACAAGTAACCCACATGCGACAAAATGGGCATTAGATGATCCAATCTTAGAAAAACTTTCGCCACCGATTATTTAAAAATGCAATATTACGTCCAAATTACCAAAAAGTAAGTGATGTTTACCAATGAGTCATGCATAATTATACAGCACTTCCAACTAACTACACAAAAGGATAAAATATTAGTGAAAGATTACCAAAAGGTTACGTAATATTATTAATAAATTACTAATGATCGCGCAATATTATCGATAAGTTACTCATAATCAAAAAATATCGACGATAAGGTACCCACAGCCAAATCATATTACCGATAAATTATTTAAAACTGTGAAATTCTTTAAATGAATTGTCCTGAAGTAGATATTATAATCGAAAAATTGTCTATTACAACATAATATAACTGGTTTGGGTTAGTTAATTTCATTACGGCAAAGCATACGACGGCTATCTGACTAAGGGGAGGGATCCCTTCGTGGAGGACTTTCTACGAGATTGGCTCGTACACACGTTACATATGGGGTAATCACGAAAACGGTCATGCAGCCAGCCCGTTTGCCGAGATTCGAGCCCCGGACCGAACTACCAGTGTTGAGCGACTTTACCGCTGTGCCGCTGGTGGGGGCCTATCCTGGCATATAGCATGTACCTGGATTAATCAAAAGCACGTATTATAATCAAAAAATGATTCAAAAGCATGTTATATTGTACTGAATTACCTAAGGCCAGAAATATTAATCCTTGAATTAGACCTAATCAAGTAAAACTGCTATTAAATTGTCCCATGCCATGTAATATTATTTGTATGTTACCCAAAAGCGCGTAATGTTCCCCAGAAATTTCTGCAATCAAATAACACGGATAAATAACTCGAAAGCGCATAATACAGGGTTATTACAAATTTTTGTGTTCTGAAGTCATAATTTCCACTTTACGAATCTCGTATATTCTTGAAGCACAATAACAACAAACATATTAAATTTTAAATTAGCGCGTGCAAACTTTCCTGTGGCATATTGTGTAACAGATACGATCTTCATTTTCAAGATGACGAGTTTAATAGTAGCAAATGTTTTGTGTTTTAGAAATCTTTATCCATCATTCCCGTCCAACGTATGTTTCGAAGGCAGTGTTGTACAGATCTACAAAGCTGTCAGAACATTCAGTAATGTGTATCGTAACAGTGGAAAAAAGAGTTTCGAATGGCTTCACAAAGACCAATAATGTGCGGTAACACCAAACTTGAAATTTCGAAGCCAATTATTAGAAAGACGTTTGTGACGATGACTGCAACTGAAATCAAGATGTCCCAGCTCTTAGATCCTGGTGATTGCATTATAAGATGCGAATTTGGAATCGCATGCAGGAAGCATTGCAAGACTATGATTTTGCGTCCATTTAATAGCCAATGATGAAGCGACATATCATTTCTGCGGAAGAGTGAAACGCCGCAATATTCGGATATAGGCATGGAAAGCCTTCCATCCTCTTGTTAAATGGAAATAAAGTTTAAAATAATTAAATTTGCTCCAATTCGTAGAATAATCTGCTCTCCAAATTAATTTTTTTGATTTCGTAGACAAAGGTATACGACTTCTTCCATCTTTGTCTATTGTCTGTCTTTTTCCATCTTTGTCATCAAAATAAAACAAACCCTTCACGATATTAATCGTAAAGGTTTTGTTTCATTTTGATATGTTGCAGCTGTCGTTATTTCCTCAAAGGAAAGATGGTTCAGGCTTTTATTCGACAAGATGGGCCTTTACCATATTGGCTTAAGTACCGGTAGAAGCTAGGCCAGCATCTTTGTAGTACCTAGCAATTTTAGAGCTTCGATTGAGCCAAAGAGTTGTAGAGTCATTAGGATTTTTGGAAGTAGAAAACATGAAAAATGAGCAATGTTCTGGCCAGGACTCGGACTTGGACCTCTGGAATACACGCCGATTGTGCTACCGTTACATCACAAAGTGATGCAGAAAGGAGGAAGAAAATACCTTATGTACGCCTCCTCTTAAAGAATGACTGGGGATTGTTCCTAGCCGCTAAATCCTGGTGATGAAGAATCAGCTTTCACCACCTTTCAGTTCGGGCACCTTTGTAGAGTCATTAAGTTATTTCATTGCTACAGACATGAAAAATGAGCAATGCCATCACCGGGACTCGAACCTAGACCTCTCGAGTTCGCGTCGAATATATAACCATTACTCCAGGCATGCTGGAAGGAGGAAGAAAATACAAAATCAATTTGAACGAAAAGGAAGCTAAAAAATCTTTGAGTTAAAATCAATCCGATTGAGAAATCAAAAACCGTATTCAGAGCAGGCAATGTGAATCCCGAGAAGAACGGTCGAAGAAGCAAACTAACAACATCTGATGTCGCTGAACATGAGAAGCAAAATCTAACTTGTTTATAAACTTTACAACTTAGTGTTAAATAAACACTATTTTATTTTTAGTCCAAAAAGGCGATTTGCTCAGAAGGACTATTAATTTCGTTTTGACATTTTGCGTTGGTTCACTACAAGCGTTGTTTCACTTTTCAGATTACTGGCACCAGATATTATCGCCCTGTATTATATTTAAAGAAATTAAATAATGAAGAATCTGCATAAATGTATGTATGTTTCTCGCATTGTGATGAAACGACGGTACCTAGAGCCATTCAGTTTTGAATAACGTAATGCTCCTGCGAATATGGGCATCTGGAAGCCCAACTTTGAAATTGAGAATTTGTTTTATTATCGATTACATATTTTGTAAAACTTTAAAGAATTTTTGATTAACAAACTCAAGGATTTAAAAGCGAGCCATAGCAACGCTGTACAGAAAAAACATTTTTATCTCCAGCGCGTGAGACTGTGTATAAGAAATTATAAAGATACGCTCATTTTAAAATTATTTTGCGATATTGCTCTGGAATTGAATTTTATGATTTAAGTGCGAAGAACGTGAAATTTAATAAAGGTAACACACAAAATGTTAAAAAAACGCCCCTTTGGACGTAATTTAAAATCTGAAATCTTTCAGATTTCTTTTCTTTTCTTTTTTTGTTCTTTATTATTCTCTTCTACCATACAATGGGCAATGATAACTATAGGTGGTCATGTACACATCATAATCTCGTGCTTTGATATGAAAGTTTCGCATCGATCGTAGTATATCCTCTGATCGTATGATGTTTCAGATTCACAAATCCATGACTTAGCGGTCTTAACATCTTTAACATTGACTTTGCATTTTTAAAAAGAGCATATGTTTAGATTTTCCGTCTGAGTGTTGCCGCACAGTTCTGCCGTACAGTTCTTTCATATTCGCTATATTATTTTTTTGCTATATTACTTTCTTAAAAATAATATATCGCAATATTTGGTTTAAGCATCCTTTTATTTGAAAAGTGTTTCCACACAAAAGCGAAACGGACATAAAATTAAGAACTGAGGTTAATACACTGACTGAATTGTTTCACGACGAGAGCTCGTCTTCATAATGAGATTATTCTTGTTGCATTTCGCATGATTCGAAATACCTTTAATAAATATTAATGTTTATATTGTTCTCAATCGCATACCTAATTTAAATACCAAATCGGAGAAGTTCTGGATTATCTCAAAATGTATTTTATGAGTGAAGTCTGTTCAGAGCTTCAAGTAAAGTATCGCTCCCGATTTATCAATTTTAGCCGAAATATAATATATTTTTCCTTTGGCATAAAAGTCGTAAATACTAAAACTGAAAAAATTTGGATTATGTTTTAATATAGTTTTTCATTAAAAACTGTTATAAGTAAAGCAGCATTTCCGGTTGTCCAATTATTCGATTGTCTAGTTCTTAATGTAAGTAAGCAAATTCTAAACACATATCTTCCCGCTCAAAAACGGGAAAGACAGAAAGGCTGTCTTAAAAACTTTTAACGATAAATTTAACTTTTAAACGATGAATCCATAAAAGCAAAGCAAGCAGCTTTCATTACTTCTTTACAATAAGCTTCTTTGGTAAAACATCGGAAATTCATCACAGCAAACAACTTTATGTATGCTTGATGAGAGAACGGAAATTCATGGCAAAAGACTTGAATAAGCATTTCCGAAGAAATAACTTGCTTAATTTCAAGCATTCCTAAGACCACGTAAAAATGAGCTTAAGTATACTCATAAATCCCGAGCAGTGTGAACATATTATTATTTTTTGTATTAATAAATGGAAAAGAAACTGAATAAAAGTAAAGTCTTTGCTATATGAGGTTTAAGAAAAGGTTATTTAAGAAGAAAGGAAGAAAGTATCCTCCAAAAATGGTATTACGTGCTTAGCGATCATATACGAACGAAGCAATGTGCACTAATTTAATATGCCGAAGGCAATTACATCCACAAAAATCACGAACTTCTCTCTTCCGTAAAACTGAAAATTTACGAAGTATCATCTCATATATACATGCTATGTATAATATAATAACAAAAGTTCCAAGGTTGGTAAATCCTAGGCTTTACTGATAAATCATTTACCATACTGAGGTTGTAAAAGTCCGAAAAATACTTTTAAAAGCTTCCATTCGGGCTTTTACCAAGCCATTTTAGTAAATGCTGACGTTTGCCGACACCTATTCGTAGAAGTCTAAAAAAATGAGTGATGAGTCTGTCTGCCCACCTACCGGCTTTCTGCAGCCTAACCTCATGCGAGCACAGATGGAGGTGAGCAGCCACAATCTAAAATCGGTCTCTCCCCCCCCAATGTATTTTACGTTTTTTCACTTCATTCATAAAAATGAGTGATGTTATGCGGAAAAGGTTTTATGACCCTTCGACTGAATCAGTAAATAATGAAGGATAATAATTTTCAATTAAAAATTAGCCTCTCATTTTGTGAACACACTACAGTTTTGTATTAAATGAAGCGAAAGAAGCTAAAGGTACGAAGTTAAAGGACATAAACATTTTATCATACGAGAAGGAAATGCCAATGATATTCTGAATATAAGAGAAGAAGAAACCTCTGCAGTGAAATCACTTGCAGGGGCAGAGGGTGAGGGTAGTACTATGCTAATTTCGACAACCTTTTCAACGTCATACAGGAAGCTGACATCCCTGTTGGCCATGATAGGAAGTTCCACATGTTCAAGAAGTTGAACAGAGAGAACAAGAAAGTGTCAAGAATCTATTGCCATGGATTTGAAACTGTATAAACTGAGGGAAGAAAAATGAAAAAAAAACCTGAAAAAGGAATTGCAATTATGCCTAGTGTACGCAAAACAAAATAACTTCTCGATGCCAAATCCGTCTAATCGATATACAATCCAGTTGCGACTTTCATATCAACTTCTAGAAGTCTTCGCAGCTTTTGTGCTGTGCAACAAAGGGCGAAAATTTCGAACTCAGATCACAAATGGAATGTGGAATGTTTATGTGGAATGTGGGGTGTCATAAAAATGCACCGATATACATATTTCTTACGGGATAGCATATTTCTTATGTTCTCAATGTCTTGGTTCAACAGTTCGACTAAATAGTTAAGTCCAGTCTAGGAATTGCAATACCGGTATACCGGGATACCGAATACAGGTATTTTGAACCATTTGTACAATTTTGTAATACGATACTCACAAGTTTAAATACCGTTTTTTCGGTATTACTAGAAATTTTTTAAATTGTCCCCACTATATGTTCAGGGCTCGCCAACATAGCAAAATAGTATACGTTTTTGTTTTTATGTCTCCCTAACGGGCGAAATTAATTAGACTGTGAATACACAGTTGCATTATACAGTCTAGAGACGTAAATACACTATGTGAATCATCCAAGGAGGCGGGCCAAAACTGTACTGTCATATTACATCTCAAAGCGATACTGCACAAGAGCTTGATTCATAGTCTGATATTCATATCTGTGAAAACAAGGTTGTAGTTGTGAAGAAAATGCTCAAAATTTCGAATTTTTTAAAACTGGTGAGTTTCTTATTCACATTGTATTTGCATATCATACTTTAGGGTTCAAAATATTTTTCAGATTTATTACATACTCATAATTAATAAACCCATAATAATGAATAAGAATTACTTTAAAAACATAAAAAAATCTGTTGATAATACTTCGGTTTGGTTTCATTATTTAAAGGATGAAAAGAATAGGGTGGTACAGTGTAAAAAATGTTCAAGAGTTATTAAAGTGAACGGAGGAAGTACAAGCGGGCTCCATACTCATTTAAAAACGAAACATGTTGCAAATTTTTTAAAGAGGAAAGAATCCAATTGCGATGAAGATACAAATTTAAGCACAAGACATCAGGGATTTTAGATTATTTTGAAAAAAAAAGATTATTTGGATGAAATTATAAGTAAAATGACAGCATTAGATAATTTGCATTTTCGAGTGTTTTTCACTTCTACTGAATTAAGAAAATCGCTATCCGCCAGACTTTTTAAAAGTCTACCAACATCGATTAGCACTATCAGAATCGTTAAAAACTAACGGTTCTTATGGTGTTAAGTAACGGTGTTATAAACTAACGGTTCTTATAGTGTTAAGCAACGGTGTTCTTATATTGCTAAGTAACGGTATTTTATAGTGTTAAGTGTTAAGTAACGCTGTTATAAACTAACGGTTCTTACAGTGTTAAGTAACGGTGTTCTTATATTCTTAAGTAACGGTATTTATAATGTTAAGTGTTAAGTAATGGTGTTCGCAATTCTTTGAAAAACGAGTTAATACAATTAAATGTAAATGGTTAAAAATTTAGTCTTACATTTGATGAATGGACAAGTGTAAGAAATAGACGTTATTTAAATATAAATATTCATTCAGAAAGAAAACTTTGGAATATAGGACTTACACAGGGCTCGGAATGTATACCAGCCAAAAAATGTGTGAAAGTGTTTAAATCTAAATTAGGGAAACATGGATTGGATTATCCGCGAAAGAAGACACTGTATCCATAACGACTGATGGAGCAACGGTTATGAAAAAAGTTGGAAAGCTCATTGGTGCAAATCAGCAATTGTGCTATGCTCATGGAATTCAGTTGGAAGTAATAAATGTATTATACCAAAAACATAAAGAAGAGAAGAGCCCAAATACTGTGGATATAGAAACTTCTGATTTCGACTTTGAAGACAGTGAGAGTGATACTGGCAATGAAGATAATGACAATGTAATTGTTTAAGAACATATTGCAAATGAGGTTGAAATATTAACTCATCAAGAATGGGCTCCTACAATTAATAAAATTCGAAAAACTGCTAAGATATTTAAACGCTCCCTTACAAAAAATGCCTTCTTACAAAAATATATACTAACTGAAAATAAACAGAACATATGTTAATATTAGATTCTGAAACACGTTGGAACAGTTTATTTCTAATGATGGAACGATTTTTGAAACTGAAAAATCCAATCTAAAAAGCAATAATCGACTTAAATCCGCAAATTACTTTTTCCGATGGTTGAATTCTACTTAATATCCAGAACCGTATCGGCTCTACTTCCAATAAAACTGGCTGTGGAGGCATTATGCCTGAGAGATTCTAATTTATTAGCAGCTAATGCAACAATACATTTTATGTTGCAGTCACTGAAAGAATAGCACACATCACTATCTGAAGATTATATATTACACTGAAAAATCGCACAGAAGAAAGGCATATCGAAAGAGAATATGTCTTACGGTATTTACATAACTATAAAGATTTTTTAAATGAAAATGAAAAAAAAGAAAACAGACTAACCAAATCAAATTTGTTCAAGTTTATAGTAAATTTTCTTAAAATTTTTCACCCACAAACCTATCCACATTCAGAAGAATCAGACTACGATCGGAATCTACAGTTATCGAAGATGATGATGACACTAATGTCGGTATCGATAGTGAAAAGGAATTGTCTCTTGAAGAAAAATTAGAATTAGCGATAACAAAAAAAAAATTCAACAAATCAAAATACAAAACAGAAATCAGTTATATCCAAAACCATCCGACGAGAAATCGATTTATTTAAAGATGAGGGCTTTAGAGGTATCACTGATTATCATAAATTAAGGAAAAATCACAAAAATATTGATAACTCCCTCAAATAGTGTAAAATATGAATATGTTGCCAAGTAAGAGTAGCTGAGTATAACTGCAATACGCAAATTAGTGGCGCTGCACTCGGAGCACGTCATCTGCGAGGAGCATGAAATTCCATGTTTTGAGAGCAAGCCCACATATTTCACTGTGATAGTGACATCAGAAATCTGAGATAGCCAATTCGTAACAATGACCTCCAGGCATCATTTGTCTGCAGAACTACGATGGAGAGACATTGGGAGGCTAGAGGCAGGACAAAGTCAAAAAGAAGTGGCCAAATGACTAAATGTGAGTCCTTCCGTGGTTCATAGACTTTGGAAGCAATTTCAAACCACATGTTTGGCATCTAGGAGGTTCAGCCAAGGACGGCCAACTGCTACGACGAGTGCCGATGACCGATATTTGACATGTGCACCCAGGAATAGAACCGCTATTCCGACTCTTCTTAGATCCTCCCTTGCTGCAGCCATGGGAGATTGGTGTCAATGTCGACTGTGCGTAAAAGGCTTCACGAAGTGGTCTGTATGCGAGGCGTGTCGCTCAGCCATTTGCGTGTCGCTCACGTCACGCCATAGGAGGGACCGTTTGCAGTGGGCACGACAACATGTTCACTGGACGCCTGATCAACAGAGGGCTGTTCGCTTTACGGATGAGTCCATGTTTAGTCTAGAAAGCGACAGTAGGCTTTATTTGATATGGTGAGAACCTGGAACCCGTTATCATCCGTCAAACATCCGTGAAAGAGATGCATTCGGAAGAGGCAGTGTCTGCGTTTGGGATGGCATCTCTTTGGGTGGACGCACAGACCTCCATGTCTTTCCAAAGGGAACCGTGAATGCTCAGGTTTATGACATCCTTGATGCTTATGTACGCCCATATGCCGGGCAATAGTAGGTGATGCTTTCCTGTTACAGGACGACAACGCAAGACCACACAAGGCTCGTATCGTAGATAATTATCTTCAACAAGAAACAATTGTGCGCATGGAGTGGCCAGCTCGATCCCCGGACTTGAATTCCATCGAGCATGTTTGGGATGCTTTAGGGAGACGTCTAGCTGTTCTCATTCCGCCCCCTCAGACCCTTGCCGCGCTTGCAACTGCTCTGCAAGAGCAATGGCTCTCGCTTCCTATGGAACTGACAGACCGCATAATTGAAAGCATTACACATCGCTGTATGTGCTGTATTGCTTCTAGAGGCGATTATATTCCATATTGAAGGTACTTTTCGTATAACAAACTGACACTTTCAATTTGTTCATGTTATACATGTGCTAATTTGTATACTACCGTAATCGTCTGGCAATTTCTTTTTATGTTATTTGATACCTCAGTATGTGTTGCATATTGTGGGTAAGTTTCATAAAATTTTACATGTAACTTTTTCAGTAATCGTGATTTTTGTGATTTTTCCTTAATTTATGATAGCCAGTGTACTTGGAAAAAGTATATCGCGCATTGCTAACAGTACTACCAACTAGCGTAGATGCTGAAACAGCGTTTTCGAGAACTGGTAATTTTTGCACAAAATTACGTTCCAGGCTTAATGACAGTAGAATTGATACATTATGTTTTTTTAGATTACATTTAAAAAATTTGTAATAATATCACAGACTGAATACTGATATTTACATCTTTTTTATGATTTAAATACGTAAGATGTTCCTTCTTTCTTGACTTTTTTGTGGTTCTTGATATACTATTATAATTTATAAGTTACAAATTTTTTGTGATATTTACTCCCTCTAACAAAACTAGCAAATAAAACAAAGAAACACCTGTGTTTTCTTTCTTTTTCTAAAATTCCTACTACTGGTATTAAAACCGTTATTCCGGTATTAAGATCTAAAATATACTGAATACCGATATTGAAATTTTGGTCCGAAATTGCTATCCCTAGCCCAATCTAGTTGGTGAACCATGGCATTAAGAATATTACGCGAAGAAATAGTACATGAAACATAGATGGAAATAAGTTGGATGGTCTCAGAGATTACGATTTGCACAAGAAAAACACTTCCGCTTGAGCGTATCATAAAGAAATGAAATTTTCATCTTGTAAAACTATGTTTGATATTCCTGCAAAACTGGGATTTGCGAAATCTGTTTTACCTGAAACTTAATTGTTAAAGTTAATTACTGATAGGGAGTAAGAAAATGCTTTAAATATTAATAATGAGTGGGTGGGCGATAAGCACATTGACTATAAACCAATTCTTCACCGATAATTGCATGAGGATGATCATACAAGGAAATCAGAAACCCTTGTAACATTAGAAGTAGAGATCGAAATTCAGAAAGGAAAAATAGACCCAGAAGCATTTCCTAAAATTTCTCACATAACAGCAGCCACTATCATTAGAATTCAAAAAGTGAAGGTGTTTCGAGAGTCAGGCAGTGTAGAGCCTCAGACACATAAAGAAATTGAAAGCAGTTTTCCGTAAAAAGTTCAAAAACCTGTTGTCGTCAAAATGTGAGAATGGATCCAAGATCAGTAATATCCATTTTTACAGATATTAACGATGAAAACTTTTATGAATGTGACTTAAATGAATAAACTAGAAGTATGGTATGCCAAACCAGTCTTGTCTTATGCTAATAAAAATTTTGAAATGACGAAGAAGTTGGTATGCAGGAAATAATTGTACATGAATTGTTAAATAAGTTTTCTTCATTTTCAGTATATTTTGTTAAAATTGAAAATGTCACAGTAGTCAGTTTTGACGTGACTGAAATTAGAGATAATTTCTTAACTAGCAAACTGCCAATAGAAGGTCTTTATTCGTCTTCATATACCTTCCCATGATTCCATCGCGTGTATAATTAAAGCAGAAATTTGCAAACATTTCACAATGGAGTAAATAGTCCTGCGATATCTGAATAGCTGTCAATCACTAAATCCTGATCTTTTGTATTACCAAGTAACCTCGATCTGTGGTCCTGCTTAAACCTGAAAATTTTAAATTTTCTCAATTTTGTGATCAAGAGATAATATTTAGATAGCGACGAAGGGGAGTGTTATTAATAAACTAAATAGCATTCAGAATAATTCTTAGCACTTTGTTTTGCTACATTCCAAAAGGAAGTTTGTTAGACATGGCAGCAACTCTCATGCAGGTGAAGCATACGGTAAAATTGGTTTAATCATTTTATATAGATAATTCTGTAGTTTCAACGATTAACGATGAATTTCTTCCAGTTAAAGAATAAATGCTCATAACTGCCTTATGGGTGTTAGCTCTTGCATAAACAATATGATTTGTAAAATTTAACAGTTCCTTAAGATCAGTACCTAGATATATTACTTGTATGCTTTCGGTGTTATTGTAACATTTAAAATAAAAGCACTTTTAGTCTAGCAAATTAAATATTTTTACCTACAGAAATAAACAGTACATTTTATAATGTTGACTTTGATTTCCTGTAATAAAATGTCCGTCTTTCTGTAACAAATGAGTTTAACTATGATTTGCTAATGATAAATAAAAATTCTTGGTAGAGTCATTACATTTTTTTATCATACAGTCATTACATACAAGCAGGAGACGGGAAAAATATGCAGTTATCTGGCCGGGACTCGAACGCTGGACCTCTCGAATACTCGTCGAGTGTGTTTCCAATTACACTACGAAGGCATGTGGAGAGAACGGAGAAATTACCTTTTATTCTAATTAACAGGTTGCATATATTTCATAAACACTTTATTTACACCCGAACAAAACGAATTTTTCTACAAAGCGAACTTGGTTGATCCTTTGAACTTTTACCTTATTATGAAATATCACCGCAAAGCGAACTTTTGATTACTAAACGAACTTATGGCCGAGTGGATAAAAAACTTGAGTAATAGTAGTTCGACCTGGATTCGAACCCAGGCTAACGGGTTGACTGCATGATTGGTTTTCATGTGCATGGCCGATTTTCTTGTTTCTCCTATGTCTAACGTAAGTGCGAGCCAGTTTTCTGGGGAAAATCTTCAACGAAAGTATTCTTTCCTTTAAGTAGATAGCCCTTATGTGCTATGCTATGTTCTAATCATAAACGAACAGAAAATTTTTGGGAAAAGCTCGAAATGGAAGCGCTCCTAAGCATTTTCTGGACCTTAATCACATCACTATGTTAAATATTAGGATTGACTGTTAAGACCTAGACTTTCACAGCAATATACACACACACACATATATCACCTCTCTCTCTCAATCTCTCTCTCTCTATTTATATATACAGGATGTTTCAACAAATCTGTTACGAACTTTCAGGAGAGATAGACTATACCTAGACGATGGAAAATCATGTAGCAGTGCATGGTCGGAAACTCTTCCCTGGCGCGATAGTGACGACACAAAACACAACAAAGGAAGCACACGAACGGAGTGAGAGCGGAAACCGAGAAATAAGAGCAAAAACAGACGACCGTCATCAAAGGTGTTCGAAATTACAACCCGAACCATGACGCAGAAACCATTCGTCTTTCCTGCGATCTTCCATCCCGGATGCACATCTTACATACGCTGCAGATGGGAGGCCTGCATTACGGTCCGGGGTCGTAATTTCGAACATCTTCTTTAATGATCATCGTTGTCTGCTTTTTTTGTTAATTTTTTATTTCTGCCGTACTAAACATAATAAAACATGTTTTGTGACACTGTTCGTGTTCTACCTTTTTTGTGCTTTGTGTCCGATTTGCTGAAACACCCTGTTTATATATACAGGGTCTGATACATATTTGGTATAATTTATAATATATCTGACCGATACTTTTGATAAACATTTACATCATTCGTAAAAGGAATAAAAAAATACGCGATGTATACAATATGTACTCGCTTTGCATGCATAATTATTGTTTGTGCTGCAACTAGAAAAACGTTTAATACTTTTTTGAGCGAAAATCTTCATTAAATTAGAGCATTCAAAATAGTTTGAGTTTTAATAAAAAAATTTGGCTCTAGTGTAGAATTGGGTGCCCCTTGTTTTTTGGCTAAAAATTTTGTTCAGTTTTGGCGATAAAACCCCATTTCTGTTTACCATGAGAGTTTTAACATGGTTTTAGCTTCTTGATTTATTTAATTGAAAATAAATCGAGGTACTCATGGACAAAGTCAAAATGTGCAATGACTAAGTTTGTGCAATTCTCTGATGTTTTTTTAGTGAAAATAGGTCGATGTGTACATGGACACGGAGTTTGTGAAATTCTTTGACTTCTTGTTTTGGCTTTGTGTAGCGGCCATCTTGAAATTGTGTCTTATTGGCGCCGCTCTTGGCATCAAAACAGAATCGCCAAAAAACAAGGGGCACCCAATTGTAAACTTTTACCAAAAATTTAAATATGTTTGCCAAACTTATGAGAGTGACTTCATTTTCACTTGCTAGGCAAGCAGATAAATTCAGAAAGATTTCTCTGTAACGATCTACAGATGAGTACATCTCTTTTTCTTTTCTCGTATTTTAAATAAAAAGTTTATTTTAGAAAGATGGTTATCGCAGTCTTTTAAAAAAATTTGGATTTTTAGGTAGTGGAGAATTTTAGGATCGGAAAATGTGCCGCATCAACTGTGTCTTAAGCGAGATTCCAATGACAGATCTTATACTTGTTGGACGTGTTAGCCATTAGCTGGACATGCTAACCATTCACACCCCTAGAAATGACACGCGGTAAAAGTCTATTAACTTTCTTACGACATTACGTTATTTTAAATAAATTCTATCCCATTTCACCATCCATGCACTTTGTTGCTATAGCGCGAAACACCTTAATGTCTCATATCGGTATATGATAACCCTTAAATCACAAATGATTATTAGCCTTGATGGTCACAAATGTCCTTTGGTTTAATTTTAATTTAATATTCTATCTGAATTTTTGCACTGCTTCCCATCAGTATTGGTTGTCAGACATTGACACCGTAGGTCGCTAGAGTCGCGTGACTTTTCATGAATATCAGAGTCATTCGGTTTAATTTTAACGATATACGATGCGTATTCGGAAACTAAGTACCGTTTTGAAAAAAAAAAAATAGTAAAACAATTTTTTCGAATCCAATTTTATTTTTACATGAAAATACATGTCTTAAACTATTTTTCAACATAGTTTCCGCCAATGAGCAAAC
>KK115713.1:177837-187872 GCA_000611955.2 Stegodyphus mimosarum
AGCATTTGCCCCAACTTCCGACTGGACCCGCACTCAAGATGAAAAAGACTTTGGTATGGACTCAAATCAACCTAAAAGACCAGCCTAAAGAAGCATCTCAGCCCAGCAATGAATTCTTATGTCCAAAGAAAACTGCTAAACGCATTAAAGTGAATAGTCCCAACTTAAATTTACAGTAAACAAAAAATAAAAAATCCTGTAATAACTGAAAATACCTTAACAGCTTGTAAACAGCACTTCTAGAGTCTCCCCACACCTAATAATGCGAAGTGACTAGAATTATCTCCCCTTCACAGAGAAAAATCAAAAGTGAATGAAATGTCGAATTTATTTATAAAAATAGCGCTAAATTTCTAAGAATTATCCTAAATCGAACAAGATTTTAATTTACCAATGACTACTTAACTCACAATGAAGCTAAATTTTTCCTACATAAACATGAATCTGAAAAACCAATAAAAATAGTTGTTAGAGATCTCATCAACTGTCGTCCTGAAGAAATTAATCGTGTTCTAAAAGCTTAATTATACTAATTTAAATATACTCAAAACTATCCAACTGTGTCTCACTAAAAACTAAACTCTTAATGTCTACATTTCAAGCCCAGCTTCTCCCTCCCACTTAGGTTTGACAAAGTGTTTGAAATTAATCTCCTTCTACATTTTTAAACTCAAAATTCAAAGACAGGGAAACAGCTATACATTGTTGTAAATACCATAATCTAGGCCACGCCTCTGATAACTGCAGACTATACCAAGTTATTATCCTGCCGCTGTAGGTTTTTGAGTCAACCCGTTAGCTTAAACAAAATTGTTTAGTCTCTCACTACTCGTTACCTTTAAATTTAGTCTTACATTATATTTATTATCTTTTATGTTCTTACCGTAAGTGGTCGGTGTTTTGTAAGCATGCAAATTCTTGCCGTCTGTTAAATATTTTATGTTCAATAAAAGGGTCTTTTACATTCTTACCTGGTTGTGTTCGTCTTCATGCCTGTTCGAGAATTCGCAAGGATCACCCTTGCGAATAGGTAGCTCTAGGTAGCTAGGTAGCTCTAGTCACATTTAATGATAGCTGAGAAAACCAGATCTTACAGTGTAAAGTTTTGTAAGTGTTGCTTTGTGCTCAGAGCTGTACAATGGTTAATTGATATAAAACCAATGTAGTATAGTCAGGAAAAAGTTTTTATATTCACCAAGATTTATATTGCTCCTCCTGAATTTACGCATGATAGTGTCATAATGTATGGTACCCAATGTAAAAAGTATTGTAATCTATAGTGTAAAGTATTGTAATGAAAAGTATTGTAGTGATATAGGCCCAGTGTGTTGTATTGTACAGTTTTATGCCATGCCTTGAAATTATTCATGATAATGTCACAATGTATTCTATCCACTAAAAATTATTACAGCCCAGTAGAGAGTATTGTATTAGGACTGTAGCCTAAAGTATTGTAGTGCAAAGTTTTGTAGGCATTGCTTTGTGCTCAGCGCTGTGCGACAGTAGATGGATTTAAAACCAATGTATTATAGTCAGGAAAAGGTTTTTGTATTAACCAGGCTATGTATTATTTCGTGTCTTGAATTTATATATGACAGAGTCACTATGTATAGTACCCAGTGTAAAAAATACCGTAACCGAGAATATTGTAGTAATATTGTAGAATCTAGTATTGAAGTGTAAAGTTTTGTAAACATTGCTTTGTACTCAAAACTGTACAGCAGTAAATTGATCTGATACCATTATAATACAATCAGAAACAGGTATTTGTTTAACCAAGATTTACATTATTCCGTTTTTTGAATTTATATATGATAGTGTCACAATGTATGGTATTCTGTGTAAAATATCACTGTAGTCAAATGTAAAGTATTGTAATAGAATTGTAGCGTAAAAAGTATTGGAATAGCATTGTTCAGGGTAAAATACTGTATTATTGTATCCAATGCAGTAGTTAAAGTTGTTTTTAATAGTTAAAGCAAAACTTGAGTTAACCACCAAGAATATGTAGATTGTTAAAAAAACAAGTACATAAAATACTCTTTGTAGCTACGTAACTCTTGATTTAAAATCATAAATGCTGTCAGATCCGCGAGGAGCGATGAGACAGCATCTGCAAATGGAAACGAATGCCGTGTAAGGCTTACCATAACTATGAGCGGCAGTCCACTTGAGCAGCGTACAGTTCAGTTTCATTTACTTCTCAAATGAACAATCACCAGCACTCAATGGAGATAGAAAGGACTAGCGTGTTTTCTCGAACATACCGGGCTCCTCACTCACAGCTGTCATATTGACTGAAATTCTGGATGCTAATTCCTCATCAGATTCAAGTGAAGTCTCACAGACGAGGCTGTTCAGATTTCCTCACAAAAAGAAACCTATACGCCGCAGATCAATGGAGACTAGCGGCCATTTCGTTTAATTGAACAGCACATATTCGTGACACTGAGAGAGCTTTTTACCTTTTGTCAAAAATAGGTTATGCTTCGTTCCTTTTAATGAATACGCCATCGAACGATTCCTGAAAAATATTTTAGCAGTTCTGACAAGACCTCCTGCATAGAACCCTGTCGAGTAGATGAAGAGCGAATATCTTCATCCCGTGTTTGCTGCATAATAACCTTTTTATGTTGAGTTATGTTCCAGAAAATCCACTACCACCATCGCCAAAAAGTTGGAAAAATAGATATTGGCTTTCTGATCAATCATGTACTGATACATCAAGTAAAAGCGATCTGTCTGCACTTTTATTCAATCATGTATTTTATAACGGAAAAAAATTTTTTTTTGGTTTTTTCTAGTACATTTTAAAGTCTATCTCATCGTTTTTAAAATAAATCGTGTGTAAAGTCTGCAGATAGTATTACAGTCAGGAAAACCAATGTATTACTGTTATTCGATTTTATTATTTAATTGATCTCATAGCAAAATACGCCAAATAAGCTTCTTCGACATTTCCGTTATAGCTTAAAAATATATATAGAAACAATTATTGTTAAAATCGAACTGCCCTCTTTAGAACTTGCTGTAAGAGTAAGAACAAGGTAAAATTACTTCCACTTTTTATAGCAAGTTGATGAGGATAGATTATCCTGTTCTCCTTTCCGACTTCTAATGCAACTGGAAAAACTGCATTATTTGCTATATGACTCAATAGATATACACCCGAATATAAGATTTTTATGTGTAGATATACAGGGCATTCTGTTAATGAGCCAACAACTCAGACGGGTGACAGTAGGCATAAAAATGAAGAATAATTGGCGCGGAACATGTTATTGCAAACTATATTTAGCCGGTGAGTCGGTGAAAATCTCAAAAGGCAGAGTCTGATATCGAGCGTAAAAGGAAGGCAGCAGTAGATAGATTGCAGATTTCTTCTAGGGGTTGGTTCAATATGTATCACGTAAGCAATGTTGAGAAACGTATGTACTGAGATAGGAATACGGGCTGTGGGTGATGGAAGATAGTACTATTGAGGTGGTAGTCACATACAAGAACGAACTTGTCTCTTCCGGAAAAAATGGTTAACTATGACTCAAGAATGAGTTGATATGCATTTGATTTACTGCCGAGCAGCTTTCAGTGGACGCTTCAGGCAGTGGATGGGCTGAGAGCATCAATCCGACTTGCTGGTATAAAACGCTGAAAGAGACTCGTATAACACGGTAAAAGAATGAGACAGATATTGCGATTTTATTACGTTTTAGCTCAAATAGTTAATATATTAGTATATTGTTTAGGTCCATATTTTGATGTAAAAGAAGATTTAGAAAGTAATACTAATAATTGTTAAAAGCACAAGAAGATACTTTTTAAACAACAAACATATCAAAGTATTTTGTGGACTTTTGAAAAGACTGAAACATAACAGTTATTTGCCCCTCCTCCAAACATAGGCCTGGGGAGTCTGCAATCTAAGAACTTTTGTTTCGAAGTTAATTCCGTCAGCACAGCCACATGGCCGATATGCTAATTGGCCCAGTAGTTCGGCTGCCTAGCTGTTGGTGAAAAGAAAGAAAGAAAGTGTAGATATGAAAAAAATTAACCACGGCCCAATTTATAAAATTTGTTCTGATTCTTAAATAGGAGCGTTCTTGAATTTCAAGGTACATTCAATAAGGCTTAATAGGGGGTGCATGAATGCTCTAAAACGTGATAAAAAAACTTTCCACGTAAATGAAAACAAGAAAATTTACAAAATTAATTTGTGAACCTCTGAGGGACTAGAACATTCCCAGGCAACATGCCCCCAAAAATATGCGTATAATTTTGGTGAAAAAAGGATGTGGTGCTTTTTTGCACGTTATTTTTACGAAAATTATACGAAGCAAAATATACTGACAAACACTGTCGACAACAGAGTACTTTTCATTCGTTACTTTTACGAATATTATACGCATTCTAAAAACCTTTTAAAAAATCTGTGATTCAGAGTATCTGTTGTTTTATTTCTCATTTTACAATCCCCCCCTTTTCGAACAAACAAAAAAACGTATCTGCAAAAATAGATGTTTTTTTAATGAGTTTTTAATGTCATTTAGTAATATTATTATTTAATCATAATAATAATAATAATGACTCTACGAATTTGCAAGCTCAATCCTAAATAATGACTCGAATTTGCAAGCTCAATCCTGATACTTTACATAAATTTCAGTTCCTTAGTCATTATTATAAAAATCACATGAGACTAATTTTTAAAAATTTTTTATTAATATACGGGAAAATGATGTAGTGATTTTAATACTTTTATATGAGGGAAAATAAATAAATAATTATATTATATCTTATATTTTTCTTGAAATGGTTAAGGATATTCTTAATCTGAAGATCTTCAGAATAAGTACAAAGTTCCGGTTAAATGAACTCAAAATTTACGTAGCTAATTTTACGCTAATTTATCAGAATTACCTCTTTTACGATTAAACACCGAGCATTAGGCAGACATTTCTAATTTTCGTAGAAAAATTTAATTATTACTTTACTACTGAGGTGCTGTGAATAGAAATTTATACAGTGCAAAAATAAATTTATTTCATATGCTGGTTTAGAGGATTTCTTAATATGTTTAATTATAAAGGGAAAAAAAAGCGTTGTAATTCTTGTTCACTGACCAATGGCAAAGTAGGAAATTCTACTTCTGGCGGGGTGGCGCAATATTTGTCAAATCAGCGATGGCGGTGATGAAAAATGCATGCACTAATTGCCCTTAAAATATCTACCTTATGCCAAAAAATAAAGCATATAACTTTCATTTATTTATGAAATTCACATTTTTTATTTGTTCAATATTTTTCTAAAAATAATTTAATATTTAATTTAATTTAATTTAGTTCTATAAATTTGCCTTAACTGCCCGACATTGAAAATGCAACGCCAAGAAGGAGTGGTCAGAAATTTATGAAAATTTTAGAGTAGACGCACGTAACTGAGTTATGCGAATGATGTGAAATGCGCATCTCTCCGACGCACGTGAAGTAAGATATAAGAGAAGGAACGTGCAGAATGGGAAATATTCGTGTCGTTATTTCTGCCAGACGAATTATCGAAGAAAGCTGGTTTTTAACCCGGAGGATACGTGTAATAGGAGAGAATGCCACGCCGCCGTCAACGAAGGCACTTCCAGCAGATAGACGATTTTACGAGGGGTATGCTGATCGGACTAAGAAGGGCGGGTTGGTCCTTACGTCAAATCGCAGCTGATACCCACATGGATGCGAGCACGGTGCATCGGCTATGGCGAACATAGTTGGAACAAGGGAATGTGGGAAGAAGGAGGGATGCAGGTGCAGCTAGAGTGACGTCAGCACGCGTGGATCGACGCATCCGCCGACAAGGTGTGGCGGTCCCGCAAGTCACTTGTACGGCGATTCTGCAGCATGTGCAAGATGCTCTGGATGTACCCGTGTCGACGAGAACCATTACCCGTCGATTGGTTGAACGTGACCTGCACTCACGGCGTCCGTTAAGAAGGCTGCCATTGACCCCACAGCATAGACGCCAACGTTTAGAATGGTGCCGGACTGGAGCGATGTAGATAACAGAATGGCGAAACGTCGTGTTCTCAGATGAGTCACGCTTCTGTTTATCCAGTAACAGTCGCCGCATACGTGTGTGGCGTCGACGTGGAGACAGATCTAATCCGGGAGTGACTGTGGAGCGCCCCACCGCGCGACAACGTGACATAATGGTTTGGGGCGCTATTGCCTACGTTTCCAGGTCTCCTCTAGTTCGTATTCAGGGCACTATGACGCGCAACGATACTTGGATAATGTACTGCGGCCGGTGGCAATCCCCTGCTTTCAGGGGCTGCCTAATGCAATTTTCAGCAAGATAACTCCAGGCCACACGGTGCTCGCATCTGCCAATATGCTCTGCAAGGTATACAGATGCTTTCCTGGCCACCGTACTCTCCTGATCTGTCACCAATCGAACATGTGCGGGATGTGATCGGACGCCGTTTGCAGACTCTGCCCCTACCTCGTTCAGAAGACGAACTGTGGCAAATGGTTGAAAGGGAATAGAGAGCCATCCCTCAGAACACCATGCGCACTCTATGCCTAGACGTGTTTCTTCGTGCATCGTTGTCCGCGGTGGTCATACATCCTACTGAGCCGGCCTTTGACACGTTGTGGTGGCCGGCAATCCTAGGGGCATTAAAGAACTCACGCTGTCCACGGAATATCTATCGGACACTGGAGAACTATCTTATTGAACGAAAACTAATTCTGCAGCATAATAGTGGCATACTACAAAATAATCAAACAAGGGGATGTCCGCAGGGTTCCTGCGCGGGACCCTTGCTATGGAACTTAACGTACAATAGTATACTTACACAGCCATGGCCAAGTCACACGAAAATAATAGCATATGCCGATGACACGGCACTAATAGTACAAAGCCCCACTAGAGAGCAATTGCAAACAAACTGCCAAGAATCCTGCGACCTCTTTCAGGAGCGATGTGCAGCGCTGAAGTTGAAGATTGCCGAAAAAAAAATCCCAAGTTTTATTGATTCCAAAAAAGGGAGGCTCCCTAACGCGACAACCACGCATCACGTTCAATGGGAAACGACTTGCAATCAAGCGGGTACTCAAATACTTGGGAATTATAGTTGATGACAAACTGAATTGGAAAGCGCATGTGCTCTCCCTAAAACAGCGCACGGCAAGCATCGCCCAGCAGCTCAAGATGATGAAAGGATATCGCTGCGGTCTCAACACCCATATCCTCTAGATCCTCTATAAAACCGTCACGGAGAAGATCGTGGCATATGGAGGAGCTGTCTGGGCCGCACCGATGCAGGGCAGAAAAGTAAAGAATTTGCAAAGCATCCAACGGCCGTTTTTATTAAATATCACGAGGTCATTTAGAACTTCCCCGATCAATGCACTGGCCGTCCTGGCCGGCTTACTACCCTTGTCCATTAGTGTCGAGAAGGAAGCCACGTACCAGATAGTCAAGCAACTCGGCCAAACAACGCAATTTGGAGAAGAGGTGTTTACCGCAGATAACCTCGAAAGAGCAGTCATCAGCCTTGATACGACGCACCCGTCTTTGCAAGGACGGGGTGTTAAAGTCAACCTAAAGCAGACCACAAGATCCACGAACATAGATGTTACCTATTATACGGACGGATCTAAAATAGACGACTGTGTGGGCTGTGCATACGCAGCACTTAAAGATGGTAGAATAGTAAACCAATGGAAGGGGCATTTGGAAGCGTACAATAGTGTCTTCCAAAGCGAGGCCACAGCTATTAGCTATGCACTGCAAGCGATAATTCAGCAGAGGCAATACAATATAATCCAATAATACAATAATAACAGACAGCCTGTCTACGTTATACGCCATCCTTAACCCCACCCACAGTTCTCCAATAATAGCAGCTATTCAGGAATACCTCTGTGCTCATAAAGAATTAAAAATCAGTCTAGAATGGACGAAAGCCCATATCGGGAGTCATGGTAATGAGACTGCAGATCGGCTTGCAAAAGAAGCAGCCCATAACGTCGAAGCAGTCTCGTTACAAATCCCATGGCCGGTTTCTCATTTAAAACGGAATCTGTGCACCACAGCTCTAGCACTCTGGCAGGCTGCGTGGGACAACGAAGACACAGGCCGCCGAGTGCATACACTTCTGCCCAAAGTAGATACAAAACTACTGGTTACTCGGCCACAAATGGGGTACTACATCACAGGGCATGGCCCTTTCCACTATATTTCGAAAGATTTGGAATCTCCAATTCAGATCAGTGCTGTTGCGGTGATCTGGGCACAGCAGAACACTACGTTCATAAATGTCCTCTCACGGAAGGAATGCACATTCCGTTCTTGCAAACGAACAGGGAGGCATTCAACAGATTTATAATCAAGCAGCGACACCAGACCAACAAAATCACTCATATAGTAGATAAGCTAATGGACATAGGTCCAGACTTATCCCATGTGTAAATATATAATGTAAAATACATAAGTAATGTGTGCGTAGGTACAACGTCCATATGTACAAATGATAACAGATGTCAAGTGTAATTTCCAGCCATGTGAAAGTATTATATGTGCATGTACAAGGATGTACCACTGTATAAATGGAAATATTTCTATGTGTCAATCATGCTCTCAATGATTTAATGCACCAGTAATACCCTTTTGTGCCAAGCAATTCTTGAAGATAGGCCTCTATGTGTGTATGCTATAATTAGTTCAGCGCAATTTATTTAAAACGCGCAGGCTTTGTAATACACACACACCCTACAAATTTTTCAATGTATGTAAGTAGTTTCGTTTGCGTCAGGTACGTAGACAGAGTATAGTATTGTAAATAATTAATTAAGGTATATGTACCAGTACTGGTTTATAAGGCATGTCTTTTGTTAGTATATTGCATTGTAAGTATTTATCTTACATAATAAAAGCAAGTGTAATGTGTCTGTCTGTCTGCCTGTCTGTCCATTTGTCTGACCGAGCTCTCCAGCCAAATCTATCGCACGCAGGGACCTGGAATTTTTTACACGGAAGCACAAAGGGGCTGGCCACCAGACCTCGAAGCCCGATTTTCGATTTTTGAATTAGAAAAATTTTAAAAAAATTATTTTTTATAAAGTTTTTGTTCTTCAGTTTTTGTTTCTTAATTTGCATTATTGTGTTGCTATTATTGTGATTTGTTGCTATCATTTATTTTCAACTTATTAAATCGATTTATAACAATTCCATTCTTTTTTGTAGCTTTAGCTTGCTGTTTTGATGACACATTAAATTTTTTTTTTCAGAATTGCATTTTTTATAAAGTTTTTGTTTCTTAATTAGCATTTTTTTTATAAACTTTTTGTTCTTCCGTTTTTGTTTCTTAATTAATATTAATCACGGTTTTTTTGACTCACTGATATTATTATTTGTTTTCAAATAACGTTCGATTGTAACAATTGATTTCTTTATTCTAGCGTTAGTTTGCTGTTTTGACGATACATTAAATCGATTAATTACAATTCATTTCTTTTTTGTAGCTTTAGTTTGCTGTTTTCATGACACATTAATTTCTTTTTTTTTTTCAGAATTGCACTTTATAAACTTTTTGTTTCTTAATTAATATTAATCATGGTTTTTTGACTCACTGATCGTGTTGCTATTATTTATTTTCAAATAACGTTCGATTATAACAATTGATTTCTTTATTGTAGCGTTTTCTTCAGTTTTTGTAATCATTCTTCTGTTGGTTGCTTAACTTTTGCTTTTCAGATTTTAGAAGAAATATGCCGCAGCCCCCTCGAAAAAAGAAATGTTTGGAAAATAAAAAGCGACAAGAGAGAGAAAGAAGTCGAAGAAGGAGACAAGAAGAAACCACCCCAGAAAGAGAATGAAGACAACGACAGGAGAGAGAAAGAAGTCGAAGAAGGAGACAAGAACAAACCACTCCAGAAAGAGAAGCAAGGCAGCGACATGACACAGAAAGAAGTCGAAGAAGGAGAGAAGAAGAAACCACCCCAGAAAGAGAATCAAGACAACAACAGGATGCAGAAAGAAAAGTTT
>KK115714.1:7775-35194 GCA_000611955.2 Stegodyphus mimosarum
TAGCAGCACTTATTGCGGCGCGTGGTGGCCACACAAAATACTGATTCTGATCTCTTGTTCTTGTTTGTTTGCTTTGAACATTTAATCATTTATTTGTACCACTACCACTCAACTGTGTATTAAATTGCATTCAATTATGACGATTCCTTCTTGGTGCTGCAATTTTCACAAACGTGAGTGTAATATTTAGCATTTGTACGTCATACATTTGCAGATTTTGTATTTTTTCTTCCCCTTCAATAGAATTTATGAATCTTCAAACATGATACCTTAAAACGAGGTATATTAATTTCATAATTGCAAACTATTGAGCAATCATAGGGTAGTGCTGCCATTTAGAATCAAAAGAAAACACTAGAAACTCAAGATTAGAATTTGTGGTGTAGAAAAATTATCACCTTTTAGGAGGTTAAAAAATTGACAAACATCCGGCATATTTTTTATACCGGTGCCCTTCAAAGGGTTAAATTACTCATCCGAACCCGCCAATTAACGGATGTAGCCATGAAACGATGTAAGGAGTTCCGAGGAATTCTATTTTTAAACATTTTTTTCAGTAATCTATTTTTATTCTCTAAATCGTTAATAGTATTCAATTTATCATCAGCAGAAACGAATTCTCCCTTTTTATGATTTGTAGTTTTATGAACAGCATTACAAAAATGATCCTCCACTCCAGCGTACTGCTTTGCCGAATCTGTACACGCAACATTTGTCTCCTCATGGCAATAACGTTTCACATACGGCCACAGATTCTTTTTACTCTTACCTTCTACTTCGAAAAACAAGCCTTCCTTATGTTCCTTACAATAGATACCAAACACAATAATTTTCATTCCTCCTCTACCTCGGCCGCGCTCATACTTCTTACTGCTAAGAAAAGTCTCACCCAAAAGAATTGTTTCTCCTTTACTTCCCAGTTTATGGCTATCATGAGACGCAATAATTTCACAAATTTCTCCGCAAAAGTTGAAGTAGTCGGTAACAGTTTCTGGTGATATACTACTTTCACTCCTCTGTTTTCTCCATGCATTAATATTATTCAAAAGGAAAAGTACAGCCAATTTCATAAAGAAACCAAAAATAATGGCTACAATATCCCTAAAAGGTATTCGTGTTCCATAGAAGAAGGTGTCCTTCAGTAGATTCACTGTACCACTACATCTCAAAGCGGTACTCTGACAATACAGCGCCAATCTAGCTTTTTACTTGAATCCTTATTAGCAGCCACCTTCGTAGAATATTTCGGACAGTGTACATCAGTTTCAATTGATGTAATTAAACCAACTTCTGAAATAAATTTTACAACACTTTCCTCGGACTCCAAAATTGTAAGTAAATATATTGAAATTCACTCATAACGGATGCATCACAAACTCATTACAATATTCAAGTTGCCATCGTCGTAGAATTCAACACATTAAACAACGTTCAAGATCAAGATAGTACTTTCGGTTCAAGGTGTCAACTACTAATGAGTTTTAACCTATATATCAAGTAAGGCCGGAGGCCGCTCACTTTTGTTTAGATAAATCAGAGGTGCTTAGCACCGCGCCCTTAGGCGAAAGAATGGTCTATGTGGCAAAGTCATACAGGAAGGCAGTCATGAAATTATAAATTGATATACTTTTGTAGATGTAGAAACATTTGAAAAATTTTGAGCAGGTGCTGGGGCGAAAGAATGGTCTATGTGGCAAAGTCATACAGGAGGGCAGTCATGAAATTATAAATTGGTATACTTTTGTAGATGTAGAAACATTTGAAAAATTTTGAGCTAATGCGTGCTATTTGCAGTGAGGAATTGAGTGACTGAAATGAACATGAGATACGGAGAGTAAGTCAGAATCAAATCACGTAACCTGAGGTCGCGTTCTGGTTCGTTGATAAATACTGCTGTATTCCTCAAAGTTTTATTAATTTAAGAGTAAATAACTCTTGTAGGCCTATAGTATTGCAATCTACTATATAATAATGATCTAATAACTATGGAGAGGTGAATTTTATGCTACGTAATTCTTGTTTAGTTAGATAGAATTTGATTATTCCTTTTTTGGGCTTGGGGGTCACATGGACCAATCATGTTGCAGGATAATCTGTTAAGCGATTTCAAGACGAAAAATAATAGTCCATAAGGCTATTTCAAATTACTCTTCACAAAGTCCGTAATTTGGCTTTGCCAGATAATAAAATACACTTAAAACTCAACACAAAAATAGTTAATCATATCACGAATTCTTGAGTATATGAAATGCAATTAAATACTGGGTACTATTTACAATATGTACACTTTCACCACTTTGAGTTGTGATGAATAGAACGTGGTCGCTTAACCAGATTTTCTTCTGTTGGATCATAGTTTGCGAGATTTTTAATAGCATTATATGGTGAATTCTGAACTTGGATAAAGAATTTGTGCGAAATTATTAAGATCTGTTCTTGTATTTCAGGAATCTTCAGGTCTTGATACAGCTGGATATTTCTAATAAACCAGGGTGCTGAGGTTATTGAGCGTAGAATTTTATTCTGTAGATAGCTAAGTTTCTTTCTATGGGTTTTGCAAGCCGTGGCCCAAGTGGGGACTGCGTATAAGAGAATTGGTCGAATAAGCATCAGGTAAAGATTGCGTTTAGTATTCAGATTTAATTTAGAATTTTTCCCTAGAAGCGGGTAAAGAGCCATAAAAGCTGCATTAGCTTTGTTGGTGATATAACTGATGTGTTCTTTGAAAGTGAGCTGTGCATCAATATACACTCCAAGATATTTGTACGAATTGGCCGAAGGGATAAGAGTATCATGAATTTTTATATTGATATCCAGAGGGTAGTTTTTCTTATATCTTCTGTACATAACTATACAGCATTTGGTGGGATTAAGATTGATTTTCCATCTGGTGCACCATTTTTCTATTATTTTAATTTGGCTATTCAGTTTGTCTATTGCATGTTGCGGGTTTAAGGAATTAGTAAGTATTACCGTATCATCGGCATATTTAAGGATTTTTGCATTTTGCGGCTTGGGCATGTCACTTGCATATAGATTAAAGTTTGCTGGAGAGATGACGGAACCTTGAGGTAGTCCTCTATGAATATTTTTATGTGTGGACAAAGCATCACCACAGCGGACTTGGAAGGTACGATCTTCTAAATAGGAAATCATGAGATTTAAGAAACTTGAAGGAGGGTTTAATTTCGATAACTTGCATATTAAACCAGCATGCCACACTCGATCGAAGGCCTTTTCGAAGTCGAGGTAGCATGCGGCAACTCCGTTTTTCTTCTGAAATTCTACGGCAATGAATTCTATGAGATTAAGAATTTGATGCGATGTTGAATGAGCTTTTTTAAACCCGAACTGCTGATCGTCTGTATCAATTAATTTGTCAGTGAAAATTTGGAGTCTTGAGGCAATTACGCGTTCAAACACTTTGCTGATAGCGGGTAGAAGGCTGATAGGTCGATAGCTGGATACTTCTTTTGGATTTTTGCCTGGTTTCGGGATCATTATTACAATTGAATGTTTCCATTTTTTCGGAAAATAAGAGAGCCTAATACATGAATTAATTAAATTGCACAGTAGAATTATACAGTTTTTCGGTAGAACTTTAAGGGCTTCATTACTTATGTTGTCAAAGCCTCTGGCTTTTTTATTCTTTAGCTTCCTGAGGATTTCTTGGATTTCTTTGGGGGAGGTAAATTTTACATAATCTCTGTTACTTTTAAGTTTAATTTCTTCGACTTCGTTATTGATAGTATAGTCAAAAGGACTGATTTCTTCATGTTTCTCGAAAACTTTTTCAAGGCTCTCCGCCATGACTTCAGCGATTTCCGTTTCTGAGTTGTGTGTCATACCTCTGTGCGTAATAGGGTGATGAAGATTTGCTTGGTTATTGCGAAGGGATCTTGCAATTTTCCAAACCATGTTGGGTTGCATTTCTAAATTTTCAAGAAAAGAGTCCCATTTATTGGAGCGATAGCTAATTATTTCCTGTGAAATTTGACGAGTGAGGTAATTCACGTGAGTCTTGTCGTTTGGATCTCTTGTGAGTTGCCAATTTTTCCTGCATCTATTTCTTTCTTTTATAAGGTTTAAAATATAATTCGGGAGTTCTTGCGGAGAGTAATTTTTCTGCGTATAAGTTGCTGTGGCCAGTGCCTTTTGAATATGTCCGTTAAATTTGTTAATTTCATTTTCAACTTCTTCGGGATGGTTAATTACTATGCTACTGGGGATATTAATAAGTTCATTTTTATAGATAGTCCAGTTAACTTTAATCTTCGGTTTAATGAGAGGTGGGTAGAAACCATAAAAATCGAATTTTACAGGGAAATGATCAGAGGATAATTCTTCCGTCACTTCTAAGTATGGAGTAGAGTGAATATTTTTCAGTATCAGGATGTCAAGGATATCCCCTCTTCCATTAAAGTGATATCTCGTTGGAACATCTGGAGCGATGACTCTGATGTTGCTATTGAGTGCATAGTTATTAAGAATATTTCCGTTGTTGTTATTGATGCTGCAATTCCAGTTTGTATTCTTGGCGTTCATATCGCCGGCGATCAGGGTTGGGTAATCAAAATTGGTCAGGTTATCTAAGTCAGAATTAGTTAAAGTATTCTTGGGTGGGTTATATACTGAAATAAACAAGAAAGGAACGTTGAATCCAGTATAAATTAGAGCTGCAGTGGTTTCTACTCGGCCTGTATTCGGGATATTGAAGGTAGTGAACTTGATATGATTTTTAATTAGTATGGCGGTGCCGCCTCCGCTATTATGAGTGCGATCTTGTCGGATGACATTATAGCCTTGAATTTTGAATTTAAGATTTGGGTAAAGATGGGTTTCATTTAACATCATTACTTCGATATTGTGTTTGTTCAGATAATTCGCCAATTCATATTTCTGTTTATTTACTCCGTTGGCATTAAAGAAGGAGACTTTAAGGAAACTAGTAGTAGTTGCAATAAGGCTTGGGTTAAACTGTGGGCCTCTAGAAGTCATAATTTTGGTTCATATAATATTCGATCGCTGCCATGCCGATCTCGAATTTCTCTATTAAAGTCTTGGCAGACTTGAATTTCATGAAAAATGCTTTGGCTTGCATAAGTTGCGTTTTAATCCATTCGAAGAAATTTGGTGTTTCCTGATTGGATGGTTTTTCTCTGCTCCACGCTGAAGGTGGGTCAGGGATATTCTGTAGATTGCGCGACGGCAATTTGGGGAAGTCATCTTCTTTTAAAGTAAATCCAGGTTTAGTATTTTTACTATTTGAATTTTGCTCGGCTTTTCGCTCTGCAATTCGCTTCTTGATGTTTTCTGGGTTTTTGCTGCATCCGCGGTAGGATGAAACATGATTTTGTCCGCAAAGTACACAGACAGGCTGGTCTATATCTTTTTTAGACTTACATAAGTAAGTTTCGTGCATTTGTGCGCATTTTAAACACCGTGGGGTGTAATGGCACAGGTCCCGTGTATGCCCATATCTTTGGCATTTATGACATTGAACGGGACCTGGCCGTGATTTATATTTCACAATCTGGACATTAAGGCCTCTCAGCTTCTTAATTCCGAATATCTGCTTTCCTTCTTCGCTTCGTTGGACGTCAGCCACGAAAACTGGCAAATTGACGATATCTCCGTTCTTGATGGCAGTGATTTGCCTTATTTTTTGGACTGGTATGCCCAGATCTTGTATTTCCTTCTGTAGGATTTCGATTTTTGCGGTGGCCGGAAGTTTCTTAATAACTGCCTTAATAGGCTTCTTGGAATTCATTTGAAAAGTATGAAAGGGAATTTCCTTATTTTGCAAATATTTGGTGATTTCGCGGTAGTGGTCGGGTTCGAAAACTCTGATTGTGAGTCTTCCTCCTTTTAGGTCTCCTGTATAATTTTTGATGCCGAGTACATCTTCAAAATCGTCTTTCATCTTATCCCAGTTTCCGTTAAAATCGGCGAGAACTATTGGTGGGATATGACCCGCGGTTTTCTTTGGGGTTTCAAAAGGAGTACCATTTTGAGTCCCGTCATCCATGTTAACCTCATTTTCTAATGGTTCAAAAGTATTTTTCTGGCTTGGGTAATCCTTTTCCGTATTCGAATGATTTCTTTTATGTGTTTTGCGAGGAGAGGTAAAACCTTCGCTATCAACTGTTTTCTTTTTGCGCGTTCTTCCGCTAGAAGTTCTTTTTAGGTTAGCTGAATTCGATCCCTTTTTTGGGGTAGCTGGTGTTTTTAAGAATTTAGCGTTACTATCAGGTGTGGGGGTAGCACTAACTATTTCTATTTCAGGTATTTTACCATTTTCCTTTTCCTCTAAGTTATCATGTATGATACAAAGATTTTGAAGTTGTTCTTCCATAATCGTAAGCCTAGGATCAGCTTTCGGTAAATCAGAATTTTTTAAACTCTCAATTTCTGTTTGCAAGTGGTTAATTTGCATAGATAGGCGATTGTAATCGATATGACCTCCATTACTCTCACGTATCTGCTCAATTAAACTACGTACATTTTTATCCTCTAAACTGCTCATTTCTTGCTGCTTAACCTAAGCCATTGGCCCGGTAATGCATGCTCAGAAATAAACAAGTCAAAAAGAACTTACCAGACGCTTCAGACGCTGATGAGACAGGTAATCCACTGAGAAAACACGAGTGCTGTACACTAAGTGCTAATATAACTCACCAGAATTCTCAAAAATTCTCCCGATTTTAAGAGTATGAATGCAAAGAACAAGAAATTACAGATGACGACCGATCGTTAAACAACGTTCAAAACTTCAGAGCTTTAAATATTCCACATCTTTTCGATTGCCACATGCAAGCGAACAAAACTAAAAAAAAATTAACTAAATAAAATTAAATGAAAACATTCATAAATTATAAACTTCACGTCATCTGAAATCCAACATTCTCCCACCAACAACAGCTTAACCTTCTGCAAATATTTATATAAATATAATATTAAACATATATGTAATAATAATATCAAAGAGTAAAACTTTTAAAAACAAACACAGCATTTCAAAATTAATTTTTTTTTAAAAAAATCTTCTGGCTACACTAAATTCACGCTCTTACAGTTACAGAAATAAACCTCTAGGTTTGCCACAAGAAAACATACAGCAAGAAACTACAACCAAATTAAAATCGCGCCAAATAAAAACTCTCGCCAAGCTTAGCGCTCACCCCAATTATGAAATTTTAACTTAAGTTTCATCCGGAAGAGCTGACTCGAGGGTAACGCATTGCAGCATATTTGTCTTTGATAACTCCCAAAGACTCTAAAGCTCTAGTTTCATTTCCAACTGACTATACAATTTTCTAAGTGATGCCTTTTGTGACTTACGTTTTAACAATATAATGGATAATAGATTTCGAACGTAAACTTCGATGAGTAACTCCTCTTTACCATAGCGTTAAATGTTTCACCGCCTTATCATAATTTTCATCGCCAGGAGGAAAATTTTTAATTAACTAATCAGAGGATGAATCCTTCTCCATAGCTTGAGCTAAATACGAATATTTGTCATGAAGATTTGAAGCTTTATCAGTTTTCTGAAATTATCCCCAAAAGCACAGCTAGTTCTTGATATTTCCATTGAAAGTGGGTAAATTAATTTTAGGGTAATATAATAAATTATTTGGTGCAGTACTTACAACTATAGGAACAGTAGATGCAGGAGAACGTTGACTTTTTCCGTTAATGAGATCATTAATTTATTCCGTAAAACTCTCCACTTATCAACATAGCTCTCTGATACAGCAATTGCTTTTTCGATATCTCCCTCCTTCTCTTAGGACGTAAACAGAAGGTCTTTAAATTCATATTCGCACGCCACCGTTAATTTTGCTTTCTTTTAATTTCGAAATTTTATCTTCGACGGATAACGCAGTTTCATTTCTATGAATGTCATTGTAAGCACTCACAAATAGTCTTCTATACTGTTTTCGAGAAAATTTCAACTTTTCCATCACAAAAAATATAATTATCTCAATAATTATAACTCACTCAAATCGCAGTAGTCCTGTCGGGGACACCAGATGTCGGATACTCAGGTATAAATCGATATTCCTAGAACTCAAAACTCAAATAAGGTACAAAGTATTGACACAACACTAGTTTTATTCTTTGAACATTAATAATTACAAGTTTACATTTTAAAACATCTAACTACGAATATGAAGACAACTCTCTCATTAAATTTAAAACATAAGAATACTCTTTTAAGTTGCCAGACTTAGAATTACAAAGTTCAAACGTTAAACACGTAAGGTTATACTGACAACAATACGTGTGCATAAATTTAACACTCAGTTTTCTACTCTCTCTTCTGATGGTTTGGATAAATGTATTTTTTATATTACTTTTATATTATTGTGGCAATTTATTTGTAACTAATGAGATACGTTCGTCAGGAGAAGAAGAGGAAGAATGACCTTATTTACTTTAGGTTAAAATAACATGCCGAACAAATATTAATTTAGAAACCAAATGACGAAATTCAGCGTTATATATGCAAATTTTCAGAGGGCTAGTTTCAATGGCTTTACCGAACCGCTGGCCTCAGCTGCCAAAGTGCAAATGAACTAGGTGAGATGCAGTGAAAAGATCAAAATGGCTTGACATGAGTGAAGTTAGTGGCGCCATCTATTGATGAAACAAGAAACTAAAACATAATTGCCTTAAAGGCTAAAAAGGTAAAAATGGATTGAAATTAGAATCGTTAACTAGAAAAAAGATTTTTTTGAATGAGAAACTCCTATAAAAAATCTAATTCGCAAATGGAAGATGTTTTTTTGAATAATTTTGGCTGCAGAAAAAAGGAAAGTGTGATTTTCAGACCAACAATGCTAAGCAACAGAGGTCTTCTGTGTTCCCTTTTCCCTAACATATGCCTCATGTTCTTTAACGTGAAATTTTAAGACTCTCTTAGTTTGATCAATGTAAATTAAAATGCGCTGGCAAAGAATCCTGTAAATACCTCCAGGAATTCATATCCATAATGGGGTCCTTATGTATGGAGCTCGGAATTTTATTGTTAGGAGAATAAACGACCCGAAAGTTAAATTTCTGTAAAATACGTGCAGTTTAATAGCTAATTGAGGGAAAGAAAGGAATGACAACAAAATTCTTATAATCTCTTAAAACAGGACTGTGCCATATAGTGCGTTAAGATGAGAACTTTGGTTAATAATGTTGGGTGAAAACCCTCTGTCAGTAGCTACTGCTTTTAAACAATTTGTCAGGTCTGAGTGTTCGGTGCATATTCTTGGCAAACATCTTCGTGAACTCCTTAAATACTGATCTGGAACAGGGAGCTGAATGCAGCAATGTTCTGTGGTAGAATATTGTGATTAAGTGGTAGAAGACCTGCACTTTAAAGGGTATTAAAATCCTCTTTTATTAAATCACAATTATTTACAACCACTTCCCAACTCGGGAGGGATGCAGAAATTAGAGACCGCACTTGGGTCTAAAATGAACAATCAAATAAATTTAAACTAAAACTAATTAGAAATTAAATAGTCGTTGCTCACAGAGCTATAACGCGAGGTTGGCCTCTAAACTAAATGGGGCGTAGCAAGATTTAAATAATACTGAGCACTTGGAATTACTTCAATAAGCAATCACGTAAAAGCGCTATGGCTTAGAATTTAAATGCTAGCTAGTCAGGCGAACGTTGAATAGAGTAACCGTGGTCTGAGACTAAAAGCTCTCTCACACTAACCTTTCGTTAAATACTCCTTGGCTCCACTTCAAATTAGCATACTGCTGAAACGCGCGCTTATTCTAACAGGAAGTTGAAATGAGAAGGGATATACAGATTCAAATTAAAATAAAACTTTGTTAGTTTAACTAAAACCTTACATACTTCCCGCCAGAATTGGCAAAAGTTGAACTACTGTGGTCCAAACGGACCATGTTGAAACTTGCAATTCTAGAAATACTCAAAAATTTTACTGTTCTAAACTTAGGCCAACCTTTACAAAAATATGGTTCTTGGTCAATTTACAGACGAAAACTTGCTTTGTATATAACTCTTCATCTGTTTTTAGTACATTTAGTTTCATCTACATCTTATTCCTCTAGAAGGACCCTCAATATAACAGATATCTGTTGAAAATTGCCCTATGAAGTCTAGGTGTCTCATTTGATAAGATGAAGCTTTATCCGAACGCTTTTGAAAAGCATAGATTAAGGGTTTGTGATCTGTGAAGATCATGAAAGCGCGTCCCTCTAGCACATGTCGAAAATATTTGACAGCTTCATAAATTCCGAATATTTCGCGATGGTAAGTGCTGTATCTGGTTTGTGCTGGTGAGAGTTTTTTAGAAAAATATGAAAGTGGTTTCCATAATTCTTGATTTTCCTGCTGTAAAACTGCCCCTATATCTCTTGTTGATGAGTCAACGTAGAGTGATAATGGTTTAAAAGCTGAAGGACACTGCAAATTTGTTGCCGAAATTAAAACATTTTTGCATTTTTTGAACGCTTTGCGTGATTCTGTGGTCCAGGTTATAAAATGTTTATCGTTTTTCTTGCTTCCAACCAAAAAAAGAATTTAGAGATGCTTGTATGGTCGCTGCATGAAGTAAGAAACGTCGTTAAAAATTGAGCATAGCAAGAAATCTTCTTAAGTCCTTCACTGTAGATGGTTCGGAAATATCGCAAATAGCGGTGACTCTATGTGGAAGGGGTTGAACGCCATCAGCGAAAATTTCATGACCAAGACAGGATACGCTTGGTTGGCCAAAAACGCATTTCGAAGGATTAAGATTGACACCGTAACTTTGAAATCGTACAAAAATTTTTCTCAAATGTGATAAGTGTTCTTGCTCTGAAGAGGAGGCGACTAAGACGTCATCAAAATAAGGTACACAAAAGTCGAGGCCGATTAACACCTGATTCATGAAGTGTTGGAGCGTTTGAGCAGCACTGCATAAGCCGAAAGTCATAACCGGAAACTCAAACAGTCCAAACAGAGTAATAACCGCAGTTTTTGGAATATCAGCTGGTTTAACGGGCACTTGGTGATACGTCCGCTCAAGACCAAGGGCTGTAAAAATAGCTTTTCCCTCTAAAATTTGCATACAGTCTTGAACGTGCGGGACTGGGTAACGATCAGTAATAATAGCTGCATTTAACCGGTGATAATCGCCACACGGACGTCAATTACCATTTCGTTTCCGAACTAGACGGAAAACACTGGCCCATGAACTTTTTGAAGGACGGCAAATTCCTTGTTCCATCATGTATTGAAATTCCTCTTTGGCGGCTTTAAGCTTGTCCGGAAGTAAGCGTCTTGGTTTAGAGGTAATTGGAGGTCGGTAGTTTCAATATACACTGGTGTGCAAAAATTAAGGATGAAGTCGAAAAATTAGCATATCAGCTGAACGAAGAGGCAGAGCGGACAGAAAGACCAATCAGGAGATTAAGTAAGGTGATGTACGATAGCACATGCGCAGATATGCAGGTAGACGTAATGGGGGAGTGTCTTAGTAATATAAAGCATGTTGTCGGTGTAAGATTAGTATTTCTGGCAAAGAGATTGCACGCCCTATAGCAGTTAAAATCACACCGAGTTGCTGCCTCAGCGAGAAATGGCGAATAATCAATCTGTTAGACGACATCTGGATGCTTTTACCCGAGGTCGAATCATTGGGAAGTTGGAGGAAGGCCGCAGTGTGACAAGTGTGGCTGAAGAGTTCGGAATTGCTTACAGCATCGTTTCACGACTTTGGAGACAATTTCAAACTACAGGAACAGCTATCCGGGGGTTTAGAAGTGGTCGTCCACGAGGAACCACACCCGCAGATGACCGGTATATTGCCTTACAGGCCAGAAGAAACAGGCGGTAGACGGCGGGAGAAATCGCTAGACACACGACACAGGCGACTGGACGACCGATATCGCGTTTTACCGTGGCCAGAAGACTGCACGGTGGTGGTCTGTTTGCACGACGCCCTGTACGGTGTGTACCTCTAACGCCTGCCCATCGGAGAAGGCGTTCTCTGTGGTGCCGGGAACACCGGAATTGGAGAGACAATGAATGGGGACGAGTACTCTTTACAGATGAGAGCAGATTTAGTCTGAGTTGCGATTCTAGACACATACACATCTGGACAGAGCGGGGAACACGCAATAACCCCTTCAACATCATCAAAAGGGACTGTTTTGGAGGTCGCGGAGTTCTCGTTCGAGCAGACATAATGCTTGGTAGCCGGACCGACCTTCATATCTCCCAAGGAGGTTCGTCACCTGGGACTGCTATTGTAACGAGGTTCTTCTTCCTTACATGCGTCTTTTCACAAGGGCTATGGGTCCTCAGTTCCTCTTCATGGACGACAACGCTCCACCTCATCGCACAGTTACTGTCGAAAAGCTGTTGGAGAGTGAAGATATTGAACACATGGATTGGTCGGCAAGGTCTCTGGATCTAAATCCCGTCAAGCATGTACGGAACTTACTAGGGAGACCCGTGGCAGCACGTAACTTATCGCCAGTAACGATTCCGAAACTGCGATTGGTGCTACAAGAGGAACGAGCAGCAGTGTCTCAACAGCTCATTAACAACCACATATCCAGCATGCACAAATGATGTGAAACCTGCCTAGCAGTCAGGGGAGATCATATCCCCTATTAAAGACCGGATGTTTCTTGCTAGACACCCATCACAGGGATGTTTCGGCCTTCAGTCGCATTGCGCTGCATGCTACTTTTTCAATAAGGCTTCTTTTTATCCCTCTGATTTCTCTTTTAGTAAGTTTTGCTTACATTACTCATGTCCTTACTCATTGGGGATCTTACGGTATTAAATGTGTTGATTTGGAAAGCTTTTGTACAAAGTTATATTGAAAAAACCATCTCGTCCTTAATTTTTGCGCACCAGTGTATTTATAGTTTGAAAACATCAGATTGTTGCCCGATGTTTCAAATCAAAGTTTACAACTCAAATTAAAAAAATAATACTAATAAAATTCAAGCTTTTACTTTCTTCTTCTTTTAAATAATACGGCAGCCTATTCTTGCCAATTCATAAAATTAAATATATTCTGTTTACTCATAAAACGAAATAAAATTAAAAATAAAATCAAAAATATTCCAATTTTGTGAAATCCAGCGATTGTTTCTGTACTTCTTTATGGTAAAACTGTTATAAGGAGAAAAACATCAAATTAGTTAAAAAGTCTACTACAGTTTAATCAAAATTAAAAAAAAGGAGTAGATATGATCGCTTTTCAATCTATGTATTATTATAAAATAATAGTCAGCAGGCTTTTTTGCTGGGAGATGTAAGATGATAGCATACATAAAAGTTAAAGGTAGGAATTTTGCAACTGACCGTTATAAGATATTAGAAACCTACTTTATGTATGACACTCATGGTACGAAGAAACACTTATTGAAAAATGTTGCTAAAATGTCCAGATAATGGCTTTCTGAATTATTTACTTTTGCTGCATTGAGCAAGGATTTTTTTAATAATATCGAAGATAAATAAAACGTCTAATGTATCGCAGAGTAATAAAAACATGCTCTCGAATTTTTTTATTAATAATGGACAGGATTTATCGCTAGATGAAAATATTAACATTTCTTCCAGGTGTTTAAACAATAGATAACAGTACATCAAAATCTTTGTCTTCTAAAATTAGTTTATTTATTCTTAATATTACGAATGTTGTTGTTACTCTCCTATGAAAGAATACATCCCTGGCCAGGGAAGGAGAAAAATAATTTTTTTTAAATATTGTTACGTACGTACGGGTTCGTTATATATTGAATGCACAAGTCGTTAAAAAGTTAACAAAAATTTATTCTTTCCACAAGAAATATATCAAAATGCTGAAATATTTCTTTACAGATATTCGCATAATATCACAATATCTCAAACGTTTAACAAAAACTCAGTTCAAAGCAGATAAAATCATTCTATCTCACAGCGAAATCGCTACAATCAATACAGCATTAAGTAAACAAACAGCAGTTCGCCTTTTACAGCTACAAGTATAACAGCAACAACAACAACTAACTGAGATGAGAATGGCGAGGAGAGTGGTTCGAAAACCAGGGTGCATGGGTCAAAGGACCCTACCCCTTATCGAATGCATAAGTATGATTCTAATAAATTGGCAAGTACAAAATAACTTAAAAATAAGTAATAATAATTTTTTTTTAAAATATATAATTATATATATGAAAGGTACTAATTAAAGTAAGTAAAAACAAAAGGAAGGCGGGGCTATTATCAATAACTTGCCCTATGAAAAGTAAAATTTAAAAGTAAATAAAGCCATTCAAAATCCCACGAAAAAACCGAAAATGCCTGTTTAGAAAGAGAAGGCCGCTGAGCTGGTGACACACTAATTATATGCGTAAAGAAAAAAAAATCATGATGTTAGGTAACATGCGAATACAGAGGTGCACTCAATCCGATTAAATGTATAAAAATATAGAACAGGAGAGGAATACAATGCAAATAACACTTGATAAATACAAAATACAATAATGCAACAGAATTGTCGTACAAGTCATTACAACAGAGTAATAGGCATTAGTCAAGATTAACATTTAAGATAGCCCGAGGGCGTCTAACATTGACAATATCATTGACATCATAGTCATAAATGGTCATGGTGGGATTGTTAAGATCCCCCAGACCTTCAAAAAACTTACGTGCCAGACGGCAACAATAACTTTTAATATATTCAATTTTAAGTTCGTCATGCAAGCGCTGATTTCTAATGTACCATGGGGCACATACTATTTGGCGTAGAACACTGTTCTGCGCTGTTTGTAGTTTTTTGCGAATAGACTTACAAGAGTACGCCCACACAGGGCAAGCATAACAAATAATAGAACGCAACAAGGATTTATAAATAAGTAACTTATTATCTATAGATAGAACGGAGTTTCGAGAAATTAAGGGGTAAAGTATTTTTTGACGTACTCGAAACTTTTCAAGACTACTTGTAATGTGTGGATTCCATGATAACCTTTTGTTGAGGATCACCCCAAGATAAGGGACTTGCTTGGCCCAGGGTATGGTCTCTCCATATAACTGTAAATTTTTAGGAGTTTTCACTTTTTTGGTGAACAGGATGGCTGCCGTTTTATCAGCGTTTATCTTGATTTTCCACTTCACTAGCCAAGTCTCTAGTAATTGTAAGTGGTTTTGTAATCGTTGAATTGCTGAACCAATAAATGCACTTCGTGTGAGGATCGCAATGTCATCAACATACATTGCGAGTGTCGTGTCAGGTGTGGTGGGGATGTCGTTCACGTATATGTTGAATAATGTGGGGCCCAAAACTGAGATGAGGTGTTTCGCCTCGGCTTTTATAAGCTTTCAAATTATGAGTAGAACAATCACGATTTTTCTAGATTTTTCTGGATGGCAACAGTAATTACGAGATATTAATTTATTAATCATTAAATGCGCGCGCTCTTTTATTTTTATTGCTATTTTTTTTTCGCCGTAGCTTTCTCTTCAAAAATCGTCTGCGTTGCACGGGTAAATAAAAAGGAATTTTAATTACAATTCTAAATAAATAGCCAAATAAATGTGAAATTAGTAACATTGCCCCCTTCCCAAGGACTGCACGTCCCGGGCAGTACAGTCCTTGGACAGGAAGCCAAACTTACAACTAAGGCATCAATACTATAATAAACATTACTTTACAATAACAAAATAAACAACAATTGCAATAAGTAACTTTCAGCAAATTAAATACTATCAAACGCTAAATACAATTCAAATACTATCAAATACTAAACACAAATACTATCAAATACAAATACGAATACTTATCAAATACTAAACACAAATACTATCAAATACAAATGCTATCAAATACAAATACTTATCAAATACTAATGTTTAACAAATACTAATACAAATCAAATACTAAATACAAATAGGACCATGGTCTTATACTATTTACATTATTATTTACAATTATATACAATTATTTACAATTTACCATAGTAATGAGCTAACCTGTCGTAATGAACGACTTTAGGTTTAGAGTTCGATGACATACGGATCCGAACCACGACGTCGTTCAGCCTGTTTAGGACAGTGTAAGGACCATCCCAAGGTGACTGTAGTTTCGGAGAGAGTCTATTCCGTCGAGTCGACTTACACAACCACACCGTGTCTGCTTCGTTGAGTCGATGTTCAGTAGCTCTCATGTCGTATCGGGTCTTCGTCTTCTCCCTCGCCAAACTGACTCCCTCTCGTGCAGAACAGTGCATCACTTCAAACCGGGCCTGGACACCTTGGATGTAATCTTCAGGCGATTAAGGCGCATCTGCAGGCCGGCCAAACAAGCGATCACAAGGCAGACGAAGATCACGATCGATGAGCATCTAGGACGGAGAATTTGCTGGTAGTCTTGGGTTTCTCTTCGACATTAGTATGATTTCAGTAACTTTCTGAGCAGGGTCTTTCAGACGACATGTCGGCGTTTCCAGCTGAGGAACCCGTTCTGTTGATCCATAGTCATGTCCTCAGAAGCTGAAAGCAGTTTGTTGTTTTTGAAGTCTAAGGAAAAATTGTATTTCCTTAAAAAGTCCAATCGGAGTATACAAGGATCTGTAATATCCGCCACATATGCTGTGTGATGGTAGGCGGCACTTCCAAAGGTGATGTTAACGTTTAATTTTCCTTCTATGTCGATTTTCTCACCGGACGCAGTCTCTAGGGTAAAACAGGATGGCATCCAAATCAGTTTATCCTTAAATTTTTTAGCTAAATTTCTTCAAATGATGGTAACATTAGCTCGTGTATCAATGATCATATTACAAGGAACTCCATGGATATGCCATTGATAGATAACCCATTACTCTTACCGCACACTACAGAAATCTTGAGAGCTTTAAAACGGGATTGTTAACTATCGCTGAAACTCTGCTCCGCGATATGATCATTAATTTGCTTCTTGCGTCGTTGCTGGGAAATGATCCTACTTTCCGTGCTCTGGGGTGTTCTGTAGTTCCTTTGTAGGTGGCCTTCAGCTCCGCAGTTCCAGCACTTCCGTTTCTTGTCACACGTTTTCCATCTCATGGCATTTAATTGTCTGTTTATATCGTCCGTCTTATTTTCCGAGCTCTTTAATATTCGGCAGTTCCTTCGCATGTGCCCTAAAGAACCGCAGTTCCAGCACTTTATTGGTTATTTATTGGTTTCTTATCACCAATATTCCGCTGCAAGGCATTCACTTGTCTTGTTAAATCATCGAAGCAAGTCATCAACTGATCCACTGGCTCGTGGACTCGCACAGCTCTGACTGGGTAGTGACCTCTACGAGTTGCTTGCTGAGCTACCTCAGATTTCATGGCGTACACTAGAGCGCTTTTTATATCCTTCACATCAGCCATTCGCAGTGCTTTCTGTATTTCAGGATCCCAGATGCCGTCGATGAAGTATTGCAGAGACAGGATTTCCCTTGTTTCTGTCGGGCACTCCAAAAAGGCGAGATGGGACAGCCTTTAAACATCCGTGGCGAGCTCCTGGAGTGTTTCCGTAGGCTTCTGTTGGCGGGATTTTAACTGAAGCCTGCTATAATCTTTTAAACATTTCTCTGCGAAACACAGCTCCAAAGCACCGGACAGAGCTTCGAAATCTAGCCTTTTGTTTTCTGGAAGAGTCTGAAGGATATCCGCTGCGTCAGCTCTCAGAGAAGCGGCAAGGTGACAGGCCTTAGCTTGGGAATCCCATCCATTTGCTTCCGCTACTATAGAAAATTTTGTCTTATAAACTTGCCAAGAGGTCTTTCCATCATACGTAGATAGCTTCAATGAGGACGAGCAAGCATTGGTAAGAATTTAAAACCATCACTATTGCTCCCTGCCGTCGCTACGAACTTCTTTAAATTGTCAACTTCTTTGGCAACTGCGGAAACTTTGTCATCAGTTTGTTGTTCCACTGCAGAAACTCTTTCTTAAATTTTTTCTTTCACAGCAGAAATTCTGTAATCGATTTGTTGTTCCACGGCAGAAACTCTCTCTTCTATTTGTTCTTTGACAGAAGAAACTTTATTTTCAACCGCGTCTATTCTCATTTCTATAGCCTCAAATTTATTTTCTATTATGCAAGTAATTTCCTTTTTTATTTCTTCTTGACTTGCTTTAACAGCTCTCATCTCTTCTTTATTGGAGACTTGAACAACTTCCATCTTTTCCTGAACAGCTTTCATTTCTTCCTTAACGGATTCTTGACCAGTTTCCATCTTTTCTTTACGGATTCTTAGCCAGCTTTAATCTCTTCTTTAAATGCAGCAAAGGCTGCCATAAACTGCCTTAATTGTTCTTCCATTCCTCTAGTTAAAGGCATTCAATCCCAATTCTACACCAAAAATTATTGCGTGCGTACAGGTTCGTTATGGATTGAATGCACAAGTAGTAAAAAGTTAACAAAAATTTATTCTTTCCACAAGAAATAAATCAAAATGCTGAAATATTTCTTCAGAGATATTCGCACAATATCAAAATATCTCAAACGTTTAGCAAAAAGTCAGTTCGAAACAGATAAAATAATTCTATCTCACAGCGAAATCGCTATAGCATAAAGTAAACAAACAGCAATTCGCTCTAAACAACTACAACTACAACAACAGCAACAACAACTTAGATGAGGTGTTTCAATTCGGCTTTTATAAGCTTTTTAATTATCACTAGAACAATCTCGATATTTCTGGATGGCAACAGTAATTACGAGATACTTATTTATTAAACATTAAATGCACGCTCTCTTTTATTTTTCTTTTTTTTTTCGACGTAGCTTTCTCTTCAAAAATCGTCTGCGTCGTACGGGAAATATGAAGCAATTTTAATTTCAATTCTAAATAAATAGTCAAATAAATGTGAAATCCATAACAATACCAAGGCGAGTTGGTTATTTGTCATAAAAAACAATTTAGTGCTTTCTGTAACATTTTTCTCGAAGATTTACAGGAATATGCCCAGATTGGGCAAGCATAACGGTTTTGTAAACGAGCAATGCAGTTTGTGTGAGGTTCGCAGTGTCATCAGCGTACATTGCGAGTGTAGTGTTGGGTGTAGTAAGGATGTCGTTCACATAAATATTAAATAAAGTGGGTCCGAGCAGACTTCACTGGGAGACGCCTGCAAGGATAGCTCTACGTGTAGAAAGTGTATTTGAAACGTGAAGGACAAAGTGTCTACCTGTTAGGTAGGATTTAATTATGTTTGTAATGTAACATGAGAACCCCAGGTTGTGTAATTTGTATATGTGTGTATCTAGTTATACACGATTTGGCCATATCAAGAAACAGTTCGCCTGTGACTTTCTTCTGCTGCATTCATTCACTAATGAACTCGACGACAAGATCTATTTGGTTCACCGTCGAATGTTTATTTCTGAAGCCGAACTGGTGTGGGATTATGATGTCATTCTGCTCCAGATGCTGGTTGATTCGAGTAAGTAAAAGAGCTTCCATAAGTTTTGCTGAGTGAGGATAATAAGCTTATCTGGTGATAAGACTCAGGCAGACTTGCGGACTTCTGAGCTTTCAGAATGGGTGTTATTTTGGCTAACTTTCAGCAAGAAGGTATACTGCAGTAAAAGGTTGACAATTTTTGTGAAGTAGAGTAGAATATTGACAGGAAATCTCTTAATCAATCTGTTGTTGACAGAGTCATGGTCTAGTCTCTTGTTATTCTTCAGTTTTTTTTAATATAAGCGCAGACTTCCGATGTCATGACTGCGATCGTGTTGTCTGTGTATGGGATTGTTATGTAATTGTTGTGAAAGTCAGAAATTAAGTGTTCTGCAACGGGATTATGTATGTTGTTTGTAGGAAACTGAGATTCCAGATGCTGTGCTAAAAGTTCTCAATTCCAGTGAAATGGATCCTCGAGGGCCTTTAAGGGATCAAATGCTGTTGTACCATTTTTTTACACCTTTTCCATATGGAATTGTCGTCTCTGGTAGCTCGCCCAGAGAAGTTGTGCATAATACCGTATATACCCGCGCATAAGTCGAGATATTTTGGACAAAAAAAAAGACTTCAAAGTGGGGGGTCACTTATACGCGGGGCCATAAAAAATTAAAAGAATCGAAAGTTCAAAAATTTCTTTATATAATGCAGTTGTTTTCTTCCCGCACTCAAATTGGACGACTTATCAAATAAGTCACTTACTTGAAGTAATTTCATGGCTTAAATTATGTGACGAACTAATCACAGAGTTTCATACTTTAACTAGAGTAAGTTTCGATCAAACCAAAGAATTTTCGGCCCCCGAACAACCGATCAATATCGAGCAATAAAAAAGTTGGCGATGCTTTTGCCTGCTAGATGCTGATTGGCTGTTCGGGGGCAGAAAACTCTTCGGTTTAATCCAGATTCGACGGATTCTTTGCCAGAATCACGTGCCTCACTGTTAAATCTTACTCGCTCTTGTCAGTACGTTTTTGTTTCCCTTCTTGTTTCTGTTGATATAGCTGATTTATTGGTAGTTAAACAGAAACGTCAGTCATACGCTGCTGGATTTAAGTTAAAAGTTATTTCTTTCGCGGAAGAGACTAATAACTGTGCAGCTTCTCGTCAGTTTGGGGTTGACGAAAAATTGATTTACGATTGGCGCAAGAATAAACTAAAGTTACAAAAAATCCCGAAATCGAAAAAGGCGTCGCGACATGGAAAAGCTCCTTTTCCAGAACTCGAAAATGACTTGTATGCTTGGGTTTTAGAGTGTCGGCAGAATGGTTTCATTGCCACTAGAACTGGCATACGTTTACGAGCAATGAAGCTTGCAAAAGAAGAAAAGTATTGTGTTTCAAACACGTTTCGTGCATCAACACATTGGTGCACTAAATTTATGAATCGCCATGGTTTGTGTTTGCGCCAACGCACCAAACTGGCGCAAAAGTTACCATCTGATTTGGAAGCAAAGGTTATGGAGTTTCAAAAATACATTATCGATGTAAGAAAAAGGACTTCTTTTGAACTTTCCCAAATAGGGAATATGGACGAAACCCCCATGTGTTTCGATCTACCAGAAAATAAAACAATTGACTGCAAGGGGTAAAAAAGCATTTTGATAAAAACGACCGAGTATGAAAAAACCCATTTTACGGTCGTTCTTTCGTGCTTGGCTGACGGCAGTAAGCTTCGTCCGTTGAATATTTTTAAAAGAAAATCTTTACCGAAAAACGTTGTGTTTCCATCAGGTGTGCTGGTTCGCGCCCATGAAAAGGGATGGATGGATGGATGCTAACGGAACAGTCGATTGGCTTAAAAATGTGTGGGATAAAAGACCGGGAGCAGCTTTCAAAAAACCTTCTCTTTTAGTATGCGATTCTTTTCGTGGACACTTTTCTGAAGAAGTGACAAAAAACACCTATAAACGACTGCGGCCGTAATTCCGGGAGGATTGCCATCCGTCATTCAACCCCTAGATGTCTGCCTCAATAAGCCCTTCAAAGTAAATGTTAGAAAATATTGAGCAGAGTGGATTAGTTCCGGTCGACCAACATTTACAAAGGGCGGTAACATTAAAAAGCCCGATATTACATTAATTGCTCAGTGGGTTAAAGATGCTTGGAACGAAATACCCTCTGAAATGATTACAAAATTCATTTGATCATCATCAATGTATTTTTTATCGTATATTTATTTTTTTTTCCTCAGATGATTTTGAATAAATGTAGTACTTAAAAATTTTTTTTCGAAGTTTCTCGATCGATTTCGGAAGTGGGGGGTCGACTTATACGCGGGTATATACGGTAATTAGTACAAAACTTGACTGCGTTACATTTAGTCTGTTGAGGATTGTCTTATCTTGTCTATTTCTCGTTCTCTGAAACTGCCTCCTGGCAGCGTTGCATTTTCTGATTGACATAATTCTCGAGATCTAAGAGGTTTGGGTTGTTTCAGCTCCATTTGGGCTTCTTTTATGAGCTTCCTGTATTGTGCTGGTAAATTCCTTGACTAAACTATCAATTTGGCAAAGACCTGCCAGTCAGTTATAAAGGCTCTTTTGACTGACTGTATAACCACTGATGTCCAGAATCATGCCAACCGGATTGTGATTCGAGGACAGTTCATCCAACGGAGCTCTGGTGTTTCTAAGGAGGAAGTCTATATCAGTGGAACCATAAGTATACCATGTTGGGGTACTCGGAGCAGCTTTCTGAAACGGGACCCTATGGGCCAAATTGAATATAACATTGCCAGTTGTGTTAGCATTATAGCAGTTCCATGAGCAGTGTCTAGCGTTTAGCTCTTGAATGGCCGAAAGCTGTGGAATTGCTATTTGTTGCTGAGGGATGCAGCGTTTAACAAGGAGAGCCGTTCCTCCTGCTCTCTGCCTATTTGTAGTAATATCCCCGTTAGATCTGTATACACAGTAATTAGCAATCAATATTGGAATTAAGGGGCCAAGTTTATACTCTTGTACGAAAAATAGATCAGGGCTGTGCTCATTCACGAAGTCCCGCAGTCCACTAATCCAAAACTTTCTCTTCTAACAAAAGAACTGTATAGCACCTAATACCAGAATCGATCAGTCACAACAAAGGAAACATACTGACATTTAGTCTGCGACTTCGCCAAGTCAGCTGCACATTCATCTTTTCTAATTGTTTATGGATCTTTTGAGGCCTAAGGAATAGCAGCAACAACAATAAGAAAGGATGAGGTTCAACAGGGAAGTAAACCCATAATTTATCCAAGACTGCTTTGTAACCGCATTTTCGGAACTTAGTTCCATAATTTTTCCCTCTTGATTTTCAGGCGATAAAACTAGTGAACAAAAAAAGGTAAAAAATACACCAAGAAATAAGGTATACATTTTTTCTAATTGACAAATATAAATTTTTACAACTATCTTTCATATATTCTTAAAGTAATTAACACAAATGAAATTTTACATATTAATAGATTTATAAAATGCGATTACTGTTGCCAATACTACAACTTTCATTTAAAATAGTAATATAAAGGTTATCATCCGAACGAAGAAAACTAATTTACCTAATAAAGAGATTAATAGTTTATTATTATGAATGTAATCAAAATAAAAAACTAAACAATTTTTTGCTTTTTACAAATGTTTGAATATGAATGCAGTTTATTTCGTTTGATACAAATTGGAATAACATGACGAAAAATTAGCTTCTTTTGGAGAAATTCCATTTGAACACATGGGCAGCTCTCCTGTTTTCAAAGAGGAAAAGGGATCTGTAGCACACTGTTGTAGAAAACAATTAGAGATGCATGTTCATCTAGTTAAGAGCCATTTGCTGTATGAGGTACAGATGCGTTTCGTTTTCACCAGAAGAATCCTTCAGAAGGAAAACCCAACTTCACAGTTATATAGCTCGCATTTGAACGTGGGAATGTACCGTACAATGCAGCATCTCCACGATGTCCAATTGCTCTCAACTTAGTTCTTTGAAGGGAATCCATTTCAGCTAATCTTTGCTGCAGGCATACAAATAGTTTATGACTGGACGTATGCCTCAATGGATAACAATTATCGCTCAATTGCTATTACATTCCGCAGCCCCATATAACAGATACATATCAGCTAACTCTGCATTCAAATGGATCTTCTGTGTAAAAAATGTTCTGCCCAACATCATTTACTGCATCAGAAAAGCGTTTCTTACCCATATTCAAAATGTGATTCCAAGTTGTCCAGGCATAACCTATACTGTTTAAGTTTATAACTCCATGCACTGCGACAGCCACTGATTGATATACCGGGTAGCAATGGCGGCTATGGATCAATTTCGAATTCCGGAAAAGGTATGGATATTTGCAATGGTAGAGTATCTGTGTGCCACAAGGGCACTTAAAATACTGAGGAGTAAAAAGTCCTTTCGACTGAATTGGCGTTAATGAAAGAAGGCTCAGATATCCTCAGATCCGTCCTGTGGGGTGTTTTCCATCAAAATTGAGGTGCAGCTGTACAGTTAGTGCGATGGGAGTATAGAGTATACCTACACAACCAAAGGAGAAATTCTGGAGCTCATCCACTTCTTTTTGACCTGGTCCTGAAATACCTTGCATATATTTAATATGAGATGATGAATCCTAAATGCATTTTTCTTCCAAAAGAATATACAATAGTTATTAGTAGATAATTTTTATTGAAGAATAATTCACTTACTTATATAAGTACTGAAAAGAATATATCCTTTATTTGATAATTTCAAGTAAACGTTTTACATTTTTACAGCATTCAGCTGTTGAAGAGACATAGTCATCGGGAAAGAGATACGAAAAAGGAATGCATAATATTCCAAATGAAGGTTTGGTTAAGGCTGTATCAATTATGATTTCCCTTTGTTTTCGTTGATTTAAGATCTGAATATAATGTTCGGCTTTATGTAAGAATCGTGATTTCGAAATGTAGTTCAGAGTAACTTATCATAAGTAATTACTATTTTTACATTGCAAAGGGGAAATAATCAAATTAAAAAAGAGCTATAGAAAATTAAAGTATTTTATTTTACATATTCCCTACTGTAAAAAGGCTGAGAGAGAGAGAGAGCATTCAAATAGTAAAAATACGAGAAAAATCATGAAATTTTGCACTAAATAATTTTTAAATTACATTTCTTGAAAATACCATACTCCTACTGACATTTTAGTATCCAATCCAATTTTAAAATCCTTGTTTTTGCAAAGGTTTGTAAGTTAAAGTATGAGCAACTTGCAAATTAAATTCAAATTTACCAAAGGTTTGCTAGAACCCTTGCAGCTCAGCACTGGTCAAATGCCAATACATGTGTTGTTTTTACTTCTTATAAAGCACATTACTATTTTCAAAGCTTTGTCAATAAAACAATTTTAAAATACTAATCTATTTAGTTATTTATTTATTGAAATACCTGATCTGCGAAAACTGTTGTGTACGATTTTATCACAGTCGAAATGAGCTAATGACAAAAGTGTAAGAAATTGTTGTGTCTTTCTGCAGAAAATTGTTGGTGCATGTTTTACATTTTAAAATATCCGAGATCTCTTATACAATGGTGCAAATTTGAACTCTTAATTTCTGGAACTTTTCATGGATGTTAATAAATGCCTAATTTTATTTTAAATGTTTTCAAAGTTGAATAAAAATGTTAATACCCCAAACAGAAATGACTACTGGACTATACATGTCACCTTGCAGCTACATATTGAATTTTGCTACAAGATTTATTTAAGAAGTAAATAATAATTATGCAATCAAGTTATTTGAAGAATGTCTATAGAGAATTCCTCAGCAATTTGAATTTGCTGCAAGTAAGAGGACAACACTCTAAAAACTTCAGATTTAAGTCTAACAACTGAAAGATTTTACCATTCAAGTTTCAAAAAGCTAAAAAATATGAAAATTATAAGAATGAAATAAACCCCACTCTGATACATAAGAAACAATTATATACTTATGATACTTACTAATTTAAGAACTAGCCCACCAATAAATGGCAATGGTAGGAAAAACATTTATAATAGCATTATTTCATCATGAATTAATTTCATGCAGATTTATGCATTTACATAATAAAGACTAGAATTATTCAAAATGTAATCACGTTTATTTTAATGAATCACTGATGCATGATTCGTGCAGCAAATATTTCTCTCATATGGGAATACTTTCTATTTTATTAGAACATGAAATCAGCAACCTGTAAACAATAAACACCTTGAACAGGTTTCATTAAAGTTGTTTAAAAAAAGTAAAGATTTTATTATTATTTTTTTAAAAAGAGGAATATTTTCAGAACTGTTCCACATGAAATGTAGTTGATCAATACATCCCTTCTGTTCTACATCTAGTTCAAGCCCAACTGTGTTACCATCGAAGTAAAAAAACAGAATTTAAAGGAAAAATGAAAATTTTGAAACACATTTGATGCTACACATTTTTTTTTTAAACAGGGAGGCAGGGGGACAAATATATATATCTCTACATATAATAAAACAAAGAGTCTGTGTGTGTGTGTGTCTTTCGTTCGTGTTGCGAGTAAGCTAATAGACCCAGGGCCACGAAATTTGCTACATAGGTGTATCTACACAAGAGCCGGTGCACCTCGAAGCGATTTTTTCGAAATTCGAATTAGAATATTTTTGATTTTATGTTTTGTGACCAAATGGCATCATTTTGAGACATAATGGGCTACAGGAAAGCGAGATTCACTCTATACATTTCATTTTTACATCGTCGTGAAGCGTAGACACTTAGCTGTTTTACGAACTTAAAATAAATTTCGTATTTCAATAAATCGATTAAATACGAATTTATTTAGGAAGGTGAGCTTAACACCTTTTCAGCGGAATTTTTTTTAAAAAAACTTATTTTAAAAAATGTGCTGTTTATTTTCCTTTGATTTTTGGACATGTTGAACTTTAATCCTTTCGACTCCTTTTAAAAAAAGAATTTTGGAAAAATAATAATATTTTGTATTTTTTTTTAATTTTTTAAATTAAGCTTCCGAATACACTTCTCACATCTCAGATATTTTAAAATGTAGTTTTGGCAACAATTTTCCTTTCTTATTGTTGTTGATAGATTTTTGATGAAATTGCATCATTTTGAATAGTTTCATTCTTTTAAAAATTTCGGTTTGGCAACAATTTTTCATCGTATTTCTTATGTTACTGTTTTTAAGAGACTGAAAAGTTTAAGAAATTAAAAAGTTGTTTCTTTTTGCAACGGTAAATTGTTTAATTACTTTATTAGGATAATTAACATTTGTATAAAGGGATATTGCTTATTTTATTGTAATATTATGTTTTAATTATATATAATTTTAATTATAAAAAAGTTTTGCATGATATTTTTTAATCTGTTTATACCATTTGAGTTCTTAAGATTTTGCAAAGGGAAGTTGGTTAATTTATTTATTAGGATAAGTAATATTTGTATTAAGGGATACTGCATATTTCATTGTCTTTTTTTATATGTATAATACATTTTTATTGATTTCTTTTTTTATAAAGTTGTTCTGCAGAGTAAAATTCTGCACGAAATGTTTTGTTGTTTGAGTTTCTTTCATGTTATTTTTTGCTTATTTCACTGTTTGTAAGATATTGAAACGTTTTGCATGAGCCAGTGCACCTCGAAACGAGTTTTTCAAAATTTGAATTAGATTTTTTTTTTTTTTTTACTTTTGTGTTTTCTGACGAAATCGTGTGTTTTTAAGACATAATGGGCTATAGCAAAGCGAGATTTTACTCTATTGAACAGTTTAAGAAATTGAAAGATTGTTTCTTTTTGCAAAGGTAAATTGTTTAATTAATTTATAGATCTATATTTAAAATTGCGAGTCTTTCTGTGTGTGTAGGTGTCTTTCGTTCGTACTACGCGTAAGCTAATAGACCCAGGCCTAAGAAATCTGGTACACAAGATGCATCTAGACAAGATGAAATAGTATCAAATTGATAATTTTCTCT
>KK115714.1:44091-69908 GCA_000611955.2 Stegodyphus mimosarum
AAAAAGATTAAATTACTGTAACTCAAATCACAACCTACAAAAAGACCAATACATAATGTAACCCTACTGGGAAATTAGTATACATATATTTTTTATAATGCATGAAAACATTTTAAGTTTTAGATGGATCAGATTATGAGAAAATTGTACAACTGCGGAAGAGTATTGATAATTTGATCTAAATGGGACATGGCACAGGCAGATGATTGGAAATGATGAAAAATGTAACAAACACACCTGAAACTGACAAATTGTGAAAGTTGGTAATCAGGTTTTGTTTGCCAGCTGTTTGATATTTTTTCTCGTACCTAGATCTTGCAGTCTCTCATTGATGAATTTTCTCCAGCTACTCTATGCATTTGAACGCTATCTTCAGGGTTTTGTTTCCTTCAGTGTGAGGAATTCTGTCGCCATTTTCTGCCATCACTACTTAAACTTCATTACTTTCTGCATCTTTCTTATTCAGCACCATATTAACAATTTTTTTTTGTCTGTCACTGTATATCTCTCAAGAAAAACATTCATTTAAGTTCTTCATTGTTGCTTCAACTTTCAGACAAAAACAGGTTCCTTTTCTCTCTTTAAAGCCATCACCACACACCACAGAACAGGATAGATCAATACACGATAAAAATACATACTGTAAACCATATATTGTCACAGGAACAAAGAATAAATTAGTCAACTCATCGGTAAATACAATCTAGTACCGAGGTCAATGAATTGAGCATGTGCAGACCACTGTATTGCAACTCGTGTTAATAGAATCTAGGTCAGTAACGAAGCCCAAATGCTCCTTACTCATGTATGATCAACAATTTGATTTTATGATTCCCTTCCCCCTGCTAAACAGATCGGATTAAATGGAAGGTCAAGATTAACCAAGACTCTACTACAGTTCTATATCTATTTACATTTTCATCTTTTCACGCATCTCGCTGAAAACTCAAGTTTTAATTTTCCTAAGCAAACATGATGATAACTGAAGAACAAATCAAAATTTTTTTCTTCCACATAGATAAAAACTGGTAATTTAAACTACACTGACCTTCATTAAATATGTCATTTTCTCTAACTAGAAATCTGTACCAATCACCCTATCCTGTTAGGGTCCCATTAGCCTTGATCTCTTTACGAATACTGCAGATAAGAACTGAATTTTCATAAACACTCTGCATCCCAGGCTTCTGATAATTATTAATAAGACTGACTGAATTAATTATTAGCTTGCTTTCAACTTCATTATTTTTTTAGAATTGTATGTGCCACTTCACCAAAGTCTTCCATTCAACTAGTTCATCACTGCTCAATTTTTTGTGAAAGTTTTTACCCTTTAAGATTCTCCAAAACTGAGAACAAATGACAATTTTCTCTTTCACTTACTATTGTATCACTAAGTTTTGGAAATTGATTTCTAAAGTGTCTAAAATCTTCTCTGTTATTCAGGGTCTTAAAAATATTTTTTTCCTACAATTATCTGAGATAGATAGTAAAATATTTATAATATTATTTTGTTCTAGTATAAGCGATTCTCTAAGTGGACACACATTTTATATCATGCACTGTGTCTGCAAGTTAAATATCAATCACAAATTCTAAGGTAACATATACAAAAAATTAAATTTTTCTGCACTGTTTACACTGCATTAAATAACTGAGGCCAAAGCGAATGCTATTACACATATGATGAAAATGGTGGAAAGGAAAAAGGATCATACATTTGGTGCATTTTTAATAATACATTTTATCTTGAAACTGTGATAGCTATACATGTGTATATTTGCAGAATAAATAACAGTGTTTCCATCAGTTACATCCTTGACTGGATTCATTAACAATTCTGCAAGTAGAAATTCAGTACTTTTAAGGTCCATCAATGAAAGAAATTAAGGACCTATCAAGGGGATCTGAATAAACTAAAGCAATTACATATATCCAAACTCCACTTATGTAATTTGTAAGACTAAAATAAATCTGTAAGTAGGATATATTATTATTAAACATAATCTAACATTTAACTTAAGCAAAGTCAAGAATAAAATTAACTTCAAAATGTTTTCAAGTAATTAGCATTAAATTACAAAATTTCTTAAAACATTTATATTTCACACTTATAACAGTCCTACATACTTTAAAGAAGATTAGTGGCTTTTTATTTGAATTGTACTAACAGTTAGCTTTATATTAATGCTTTCTTTTATGCCTCATTTTGTCATAGACATGCTCAGCCTAGAGGTATATGATTTTACATCAAGTGGCATTAAGTTAAACCGTGAAGTAAAATAATAATCAGCATGACTCATAACAGAAGTTTGCTGCTGCCACCGCATTTCTTGCTTAGAGACAGAGAGCCACTGATCAAAGCAGATGTAAACATTGATAACATCAGTTTGACTTTCAATACTTATCATTGGTAAGTATAGAAAGTTTGACTTTCAATACTTGACCCAGTTAGTGGCATAGCTTCATGTAAATTTCCTGAAGTTTTAACCTAATATACAGTACCAATAAGCTACTGAAGTACCAGAGATGATAAGTTGTTTTGTATTATTTTAAGACTCATTAGCTGCAAGGAATAAATTTTTGTTAATTTTTACATTTTTGTGTTGCATCTTGGTTACACAATAAGGGCTAGGGAAAGGAGATAACTCACCTTAACATGTAGGGATAACTTCTAAGGATGAGCAATTAGTTACAAATAATTAAATTATGTAGTTACCCTTAGTCATAATAGATTTACATGGTTACAATTAAAATCAAATTAATCAATTAAAATCAATCAAAATTAAATCAATTAAAATCAATTACAAAAAAAAATCCAATTCCCTAATAGAACACCAGCTTTAGGGAATTGGATTTTCTTGAAGCTTTTCACATTCACAAAATTTATCCTATTTAGTCAATGATTTCAATTCCAATCCAGTCTTACCTAATGCTTCAAAATTCTACTAACTTAACCCTTCATTTTTAGTTACTATTTCTGCCGATAGATGGTGCTATCAGCTCTTCCACTGGTCACTTGTGGGTATAACTACGATCGACATTTGCTTTCTCGCTTTTGCAGAATTTTTTGCTCCTGATGAAGGAGACCCGCTTTGCCCTCGAAATCGATTGGGATTTTACAAAATCTACACTGAATACAAGGTTGTCGATTTGCCTATTTTATTTTCCACGTCGGCGTGTTTCTCTTGCGTCATGATACTTTTTAATGTTATACAACAAAACACTGCCAGGATTACTACACTGTTCAAATCAAAGAAATTACCAAAGCATTAGAAGAAAATGTTTTTCGGTACATGCTGATTAAAGTAGTGATGACACTAGCCTTTGATAACACCTGCACATTACAAAGGGATATTAAGTTTTGACAGCTAGGTGAGATGGCGACTTAACAAAGAAGTACGCTATTTACAAACATAAGAAAGCCAAATTTTTAATAATGTTAGAAATGAAAAAAACAAACTTACCCACACATTGAATTTGACATTTTTATAAGTAACAGTCTCTACATTAAAACCCACTGTTGGTATAGTTGTTACTGATTGTCCTAATTTCAACTTATACAGGATAGCTAATTTCATTAAGGAATTAAAAAATGTTATATATAAATATATATATCATAGATTAAAATAATAGCACTTTCCCAATCAACGTCAATCTGTTCCATTTATGAAAGAATTACCAACAATGATCTGATTGGGCAAAACACAGATTAAAGTAATTAATCCTTAATATACAATGGCTTTCAAAAATAAAGCAACAAACTGAAAATTCAGAAAGCAGTTCTTTCCCACCCACCCAATTTTTAAAAAATATTTTTTAAAATTTTAACTCAAAGCTGAAACAGATATATTTTACCATATTCTTATTTGAAAAAAATTCTTGAATGAATTTACTCAGGGCACAGAAATTATTTAGTGCAGTGTACTGAAGCTAATTTGATTCAGTACATCAACAGTAAAACAATTTTGAGATAGTCAAACTGTAATCAGCCGTAGGCAGATTAGAAGAAGGTCAATGATAGTCTGATGCTGCAAGATGGCTAAATGTCAATTATTCCATGGTAAGCCAGCTGTGGAATCAATTTCTTAACTACTGATTTAGTCTCTTGGAAGACCTACTGAAGGTAGGCCAAGAGTGATCACTTCTGTGGATGAGTGGCATTCATGACTTAGGGCAGGGATGTCAAACTCATACGTACACTTGGGCCAAACAAACAAGGTTTAACTTTAGGCGGGCCACAAAAAAAAAAAAAAAAAAACATCGAAACGTAGATTTATTTCGAATAATACAATAATACACACATATATATATTTATATAGAAAAGCACAAGAAAAATATTATGTTTACATCCTGATACTTGACATCTCTTCTCTGCTATTATCTTTCCTACTTCGGGAGAAATTTTGTTTGCAGTGATAACTTTCAACGCTGACCCAAGGTGAGCATCATTAATACGGTTTCTAATAGGAGACTTATTACCTTTCATGACTGAAAATAACTGCTCGCACCGATAAGTGCTACCAAACATGGAAATAATTTCATATGCGAATTTTCGAGTATTTTCAAACCTGGCTGGTAAATATTTCTAAAATTCAGGCACACCCACTTCAATGAATTTTGCTTTCAAATTTGAGTTGCATTGAATCTCGATCACCTCCATTTGCATATGGCTGGGTACTGAGTCAATACTTATTGAGAAAATCGAAGAAAACAAAAAAAATTTGTCTTCGAGGGAACTAAAATCATTAAACCTCGTTTCAAATTCAGTTGTTAAATTTGCAATTTTTTCTGCGTATTTTTGATACGAACAAGTATCATCTAAACTTGATTTGTTCATGCTGCACGTCGGGAAGTGCGTCAAATCTTCATTTTTAAGTTGTTTTTCCCAAAGAACTAGTTGACATTTGAATGCTTTAATTATGTCAAACATGTTCGTAATGATATGATCTTTTCCTTGTAACGATAAATTTAAATGGGTTAAGTGTTTGGTTATATCAACCAAGAAAGATAAATCTTGTATCCATATTGGATCGTAAAACAAACTTACGTCTTGATTTTTCGTTTTTAAAAACTGACATATTTCTTCTTTCAAATCCCAGAATTGTTTGAGAATCTTGGAGCAAGATAACCAACGTACCTCGGTATAGTAGGACAAACCCGAATATTCACTATCTAACTCACTTAAGAAAGCAGTGAATTGACTCTGATTTAAACCTCGAGATCTTATAAAATTTATAACTTTTTTTATATATGACAAAACATTCTCCATATTTATTACTTTTGTGCATAGAACTTCTTGATGTATAATACAATGCATATGATGAATGTTTGAACCGTGAATTTCACCAAGTTTTTTTCTTAGTAATGCTACGAAGCCCTTGTTTTTCCCGGTCATTGATGGAGCGCCATCTGTAGCTACAGAATTTAATTTTGCCAAAGGTAGATTGTATTTCTGCAGAAGTCCAAAACCACAAGTAAATATATCTTCTCCTGAGGTAGTACCAGGCATCGGTATTAGTTCCAGGTTCTGGGTAATTCCTCAAAAATGTTAAAATTCTTGTCACAAGAACGAAGAAACACTGCTAATTGTGCTTTGCCACTAATGTCCGTGCTCTCGTCACAGGCAATGGAGAAACTTTCGAAACAAGATGATTTTGCTTTGATCTGATCACTTAAATTCGCGGCTAAATCAGTAACTCTTTCCGCAACTGTATTCCGAGATAATGAGATTGATTGAAAAGCCTTCACATTTCCAGGACAAACAATTTCTCCAGCTTTCATTAGGCATTCCTTGATGAAATCACCGTCAGTAAAAGGCTTCGAATGTTTAGCTATCAACTCGGACAAGACGTAGCTTGCATGTACTGCCGCATCACTTTCTTGCAATACTTTACTAAACATGGACTGTTGCTTTTTCACTCCTAACTTGAGCTCTTTCAACTTTTCTTCTCTCATTAATCCTTCGTAATTGTTATATTTTGATTTGTGTTGCTTGTAATCGACGTTTAATATTATATAACTTTGGTACATTAATAGTATTATAACATATCAAGCAGATTATTTTATCTTTTATTTCACAGCAAAAATATTCTAATTCCCATTTTACTTAGAATATTCTATTCGTCAGCGATTTTTCGTTTAATTTTACTACCACTTGGTTTTGATATAGACATACTGAATACAAAGGGCTGGAATAAACACGGTTAACGTTAAAAAGTTAACAAAAATTTATTCTTTCCACAAGAGATAAATCAAAATGCTGAAATATTTCTTCAAAAATATTCTAACAATATCACAAAATGTCAAACGTTTAGCAAAAATCAATTCAAAACAGAGAAACTAATTCTATCTCACAGCGAAATCGCTACAAATCAATCACAGCATTAAGTAAACAAACAGTTCGCTAGAACTACAGCTACTACTGAGATGAGTTGTTTGTTCTCGGCTTTTATAAGCTTTATAATTAATTTCTCGAATATACTGGAAACATCTATAAATATCTGGATTTTTGTGGATGGCAACAGCAATTACGAGATATTTATTTATTAGGTATTAAATGCACGCGCTGTTCTATTTTTAACCTTCGAACGCAGCTGTCGTTTCAAAAATCGTCTGTGTTGCTAAGGCAACATGAAGCAAATCTAATTACAATTCTAAATAAAAAACTATGAAATCCGCAACAATATGAATTAAGTAATAATTAATAATAAAGCAAAGTGCATGCACATGCATGCACCAATATGTTGTACAAAACTATGATTATAAAACTGAGACCATGAGTTCGGCCACATTCGGCTATCGGGGGATGCGTACAAATTCTGAGTGCAGGTGTCCCCCAAAAGCCGAAGGTAGCTGAACGCAAGCTACTCACACGCATTTGTTATTTAAGTAGTGTGTGTGTCAGCTCGCTGTGAGTAATCTAACAACATTGAATAAATTATCGTTAATTACTTAGCAGTAAACATTTAATTTTTTTCTTCATTGATTTATTTTATTATTATATATTATTATTTACCGGGCCGCAAAAATATTTGTTGTGGGCCGCATGTGGCCCGCGAGTTTGACATCCTTGACTTAGGGTATGCTGCAATAGTACTGCATTTTGAGCCTACATCTATGCTTGTTTCTGCTACACGAGGGAGAGTATCACCAGCCATGCAGAAAGCCGCACGAAAAAGGTCTGTACGCTAGGCAACTGGCATTCAGCATCCCATTTACTTCTTACTACCGGATAGAGCATTTGAAGAGGGCACATAGTCATGTAAGGTGGACTGAAAATCAGTGAAAATTCTGTTCTGTTTACTGATCAGTTCCACTTTGCTTTACAGTGATTCTCAAGATGCTTACTTATGGACAGAAGTAAACACTTGACGTCTTTTGTTTAGCATACAAGGAAGGGATATCTATGCAGGAGATTGTTCTTGTATGAGAAAGAGTATCATTAGGTGGGCACACAGACCCCTATGAGCTGCTAAATGGAACTTTCAATGCTGAGAAGTATAGAGACGATATACTAGATCCTACTACTCATTTGTATGCTGCCACAATAGACATACCTTAATTTTGCAAGCAGATAATGCCTACCCTCACACTACTTGTATTACGGTCCCATTTCCTGAAGAAAAAACTAGTCCAAATAGAATGGCCAGCAGGCTATACCAACCTTAATCTCATTCAGCATGTGTGGGATGCTTTTGAGAGGTAAGCTGCTGGCTTCCAACCCCTCCCCGAACCTGAGAAGGGCTTACAACTACTTTATGTGATCAATGGTCATTGCTACCTATGCAGCTCATTGACAGTATCATAAGCAGCACAACAAAGTCTTGTCAAGCATATATTGCTGTTTGGGGATGATCATACTCACTACTGAGAAATTTTTGTGTATTTAATTTGTATATCTGAATTTTCAGACATTTCAAGAAATTTTATGTTTCTGCTGATATCACAAAATGTTAATATTCAGCATAACATGTTCTTGCGTTTTTAAGTTACAAATATAATAACAAATAGTACTCCCAAGTTTCATTCCCATTTGCTCACATACATTTTGAGTGATCATAAGTTTTCCATTTGTTGCTGAACTTTTGGAAACCAGTGTAGCTCCATGAGGATAAAGATTTCTGACAATAATAGTTTTAAAACTCACAATGAATTTACTTCAGGTTTCTCTGTTGAAATAAATGCAATAAACATGCATATAGTAATGAATTTTCATCACAAAATACACTATTAAATAAAATAGTTAAAAATGTCTACTTTTCAAAGGCCAATAAAGCTCTCAGTTAATAATTCAAAGCATAATCACATAAGCTCAAAAAGATAAGTCTTTTTAGCCATTGCTTATATAATTATGCAGAGCATTTCAAACTGATGGCACAACTATTTTTTCAATGGTTAATTAGAGACAAATTAGAATTAGATAATATCTTTCAGTAAATGTAACTGAAATTTACATTTCATTAATTCTCCTAAATAAAGTAAACTACAATTAAATATTTGTTTATTCTATTAGAGACTATATTTACAAATAAAATTTTCAAAATTAGATGATTTAAACAATTTTTACTTTAAGATAATATACTGACAGTTTCAAGAAGGCTGTATATATTTGGATTTCATTATTTACAGCCTTACTTCTATTGATATCAGTGAGAAATAAAAATCTTCAATTTAATAAAACTGCCATGAACAAAAGATACAAAAAACTTGAAATAGCAAATTGTCTTGTAACAGATGTTCCTGAAACATAAAAAAAATATAAAAGCTCAAAATTTGAGCACTAAAATACACAAAACCTTGGTTTACACATCTAAAAACTAAATCAGTCATGGCCTTTTCAACAATGAATATCTGGTACTATCTACTCAGTACTTCTTCTACAAGAACCTAACTGTTTAAATGAAAATTCTACAACAGATTCAGGTTCTTGAACATCTGCAGAATAGAAACAGCTATACTTGAGACTTTAAAGATGATCATAAAAAGTTTCAAAAATGGAGAAATTGGTGATGTCCCAAATGACCTTTTTTTTAATACAAGTTGTAATTGTATGTTTAAAATATTGAAAATACTCCAAAATAAATAAATAAATAAATAAAATAAAAAAACTATTATTTTACCCTCTCAGTGCTACGGATAGAACATTCTGTATAGAAGGATGACTTTCGTAAATCATTATACATGAAAATTTCTGCCCGATTTTATTTAATCTAATTTTGGGTTAGATATATATTGGAAAAAAAATAAGGAAACAAATGGATGTATATTGGAAGAAAAGGAATCAAAGTACAAATTGAAAGAGTCATTTTTTAATTATAGTCAAGAAAATACCATTTATTCTTGACATTTTGAGAAACTTTAAAATTTCAGGGCTAAACCCCTAATTCAAAACTATACTAATATCTTTAGATGGCCCAAGAGTGTATATCATTGTTCATTTCTCCCATTACCCTTAAAGAAACGTAATATTGTTTTAACAGCTTCAAATTGCATAAAACTGGAAGACTATAGCACAATGCCATTTCGTGGCATATTTTGGAAATGTATCAATGATATTAAATTTTTTTTAAATAATACAAACTAAAACTAAAAAAACAAGAGGGGGGAAAAAACCCAACACCGATTGGGTGGGGGGCTTAAAAAAGACTGATGAAAGAATTACACCCATCTAGGTTAGGTTAGGTTTGGTTTGGTTTATGTGATTATGGCAAAGCCTCGGGTTATCTGCCAAAGGGAAGGGATGCCTTTGTGGAGGACTTTCTTGTATACACATTACACATGGGAAAATATTAATTAAAAGAAAAAAAAAACCATGCAGCTAGGCTGTTTGCGGGATTTGAACCTTAGACCAGTGTTCAGTGGCTTTACTGCTTGCCCACTAGTGGACTTACACTCATCTAATCTATTCTGATAAATGCATCATTATGAACTATGAACACACATTTATGTTCTTTGTGATAAATGTCACAAAAAGAGAGTACACGCTAAAAATTACAAAATTTACTGGGGACAAATATTACATTAAATATATTAGATTATACTAAAAGGATTAATAATAATTGTTTCAAATGTGTATATATACAACGAAGAGCCATTACATTATGACCACTCTGTTAATAACATGTAGGACCACCTTTTGCCCTCAAAACTGGCAGCACCCCACATAGCATTGACTCCACAAGGTGCTGATACATATCTGAGGTATCTCTTACCAAGTGCTCACCAACTGGTCTTGCAACCGCACACTGCAACTGCACACTGCACTTGCAACTGCACCCGCACACTGCAAGGGTGCAGCGTGACAGCACAAATCTGATTTTCCAGGTGGGACCACAAATGCTCTATTGGATTAATGTCAGGTGAATTTGGAGGCCATGACATGACTTGAAAGTCACTGGAATGTTCCTCGAACCACTCCTTGACAATTTGATCCTTATGACATGGTACATTATCCTGTCGATAAACACTATCACCTCGGGGGAAATACTGTTGTCATGGATGGGTTAACCTGTCTGCAATGATGTTCATGTAGTGCACAGATGCCAGGGATTGTTCTATGGGGGATTATGGGTCTTAATGTGCTCCATGAAAACACAGGCTTATCTCTGTCCAACTGTGTATCTAGGAGCTAGAGTTTTGTTTGGAAATTGGCATATTCACACAAGCCCGTCGAAGTGCTGGACCAGAAAATGTGACTCATTGGACCATGCAACTTTCTTCCATTCTTCTAATGTCCAATTCTGATGTTTCTTGGACCATTGCAGATACAGTTGACAATGATGTGCCTCAGTGCGGGGACATGCTTCGACCTACGGCTGCGTAGGCCCATATGCAGCATTGTACGCTACACAGTGCATTGAGGAACACTTTCTGGGTCGCCACTGTTGTAGCTCTTCGGTCACGACGAACAATGTATATCCATTTCCACTCTGCTGTGGAATCAATTCGCCATCGCGACTTGTCATTTCACTATACATACACCATTTCTGATATGTGCTCACAACAACTGCCCAAGAACAGCCCACTAAAGGCACTGTTTCTGATACTGATGTTCCCAGCTGCCGAGCCATAACGACTTGACCTTTATCGAAGTCTTTCCCCATTATGTCGCTAATCACACTATGGATAAAAGACAATACATAGCTGCTTTATATACTCCAAAATCGGGGCGAGCCCATTATTATAGATGAAGGGTGGTCATAATGTAATAGCTCTTCAATTTCACACATATATATATATATATATATAAAAGAGAGAGTTCAAGTTCAGGCAGATTTTATAAATAACGATATAACTAAAAATTGATGTCAAGATATCATTAGGAAAAGGATACTTGTTTTCCCTGCAGCATCTAAGCCCAACATCAATATTCTCATCTCCTTATTACCAAATATTTTGGATAACAATTTCCCCATTTCATTAGGATCACACACCAAGCTGCTACACCTACATTGAAAGATGGAAGGGAAAGAAAGCACATAAATAAAATTTTAGCAAAATAATGTCAACTAAATTAGCAGAAATATTCATTTTAGAATATAAGTTTTATATGCAAAAATGCAGATAAAATATATGCTTTTATACAAGGTTATTCTATGATCATGGGATAAACTTGGAGGGGTGGCTGAGTGTACTAAAAGATGTATTTTTTGCACAGGAACATAGGGTCTAAAGTGACATGCTAAGGCACGAATGCAAAAAATGACATGGGAGGAAAAATATGTTTATTTACAAAATCAACATAAAGTGCTTCTTCAAGGACTATATTTTTTACTATTAAGCATTATATTTTTTAAACAACTGATCTTATAAGAACGAATTGCCTTTGAAAGAATACCTTCTTCTCATTGTTGATAAAACACACCTGCCAACCTTGAAATATTAAAAACCAGGAGGTTTCTCATGTGAAAGCAGATACTTTCTGAAAGGATTTTCCGCTGTGCGACAATGCCATCGCAAAATAAATCCAATTTGACTTGCATAATGCATGATTCAAGTTATTAATTATTTATGGAATGATTTCTGACAGAAAATACATAAAGATTTAAAAAGATATTTTAAATTTTATGTTCTTTAATTAGTTACATTTTATAATTTTCTTACACATTTACACTGAGAAAATCCTCAGAAAGGAAGGAAAGCTTTTATTCGTCAAACTACTTTTAAATATAATGAAAATACATTAATGCCACGGGGGTCACCAGTAATTGGCAAAGCCAAGATTACTAGAAACACATAATTCGAGTAAGCTTTCAATGTTTCTTAATTTTTCAATATTATCATCCATTATTAAAATGTTGCAGAGAAATTAATGCAATATTCACCACACACTCAAAAAAATTTAATTTATATATATAACACATAGGCTTAAATATTATGCACATATCTTGCAATGTGTTGTATTGAAACACCATAAGCAAATGAAAGGTGAACCAATGCAGTCAAAACTTTTTTAGTACAGGTTTTGCTTTTAGCCTACCTGAGTTTAAAAAAAAAATTTTTTTTTCATAAAAGATGCTCCATTCATAATTTTTTCTATTTTTTACTTTACAAAACCACTGTGCAACCCTAGTCCATCAAGGTATTTTTTTTTAAAGTTCATGACATGGTAAGATTTAAATGAGGTACATTAATTTGTCTGTTGTAATTAATATTTCACAAAAATATTCAATGAATAATGAGAATTTCATGCTGGCCAGATGGGCAAGCCATGTGAAATTAACATGGCATTTAATGTGTTGTAAGAAGCTGAAATTACTAGGAATGGAGGAATTGAATTTGAAAGATTTAAATTTGATTAATTTAACAACTTTCATTTATCGCTGGGAAACATTTTCCAAAGTAAAGGCTTAAAGTTGAAAAGCAGACAAGTCAGCTGCAATGATAACACTATACTATAATCAACAACTTTTAATGTTTCCTTGTTAAAGTGACAACTGCAAGTGCTTTGATTAAATATGAAATTAATTTGGTGTAAACTAGAAAAACACTATGACATGCTTAAATGAATAACTTCAATGTTCAGGGAAGAACAACATTTATTTAGCATTGTGGATGGCTTCGTCAACTGCTGATATTATAGAGTCAAATATTGGTACTTTCTGATTTTCACCCACATTTAACTGTCATTGCACCATCAGCCCAAGCATATATGAAATGCAAAGGCTCATAAAAAGGAATCCTGGAACCATGAACCAAATTATCAACATGACTCTCTGCCCCCTGTAGTTTTTCACTTCTGCTCAGTATGCAGAATTCCTTACATTTGAATAATAATAATAATAATAATAATAAAACCACTGCTTCTTTTCAGTTGATGGTAAGTTAAAAACGGTCAGAAGGAAAAAAAGACAGCAAAGAGCACAAAATAATAAATGATACTGTGAAGAAGTTACTGCTTGTGTTCTTTTCCCTTGATTAGTGATTGTGAAATCGTCGATTGCAAGCTACTAGCAGCTCGCTGGGACATTTTCAGTAGATCGCGTTAATGCTCCAGTTGGTCAAACTTGATTCCTCCACTGAGCTTAATGCTGACAACAATAACTGCTTGTTTCTCTCCGCAACTGCCATTCTCAGCCTCATCTCATAGTTGATTGTATATGTGTGAGGTTGTGCATGCTGTTTTCCATGTGTATATTAGACTTTTGCTTTCTTAGATAGTTTGATTTACGCACTGGCACTAAACTAGGTCTCTTCTAATAATGGAGTGTTCAAGCAAAATCTTATCACTTTCATTCAGAATGCGAAACCGACACTACCCAGGTAAAGAACAAGTGTGTGTATTTATTGTGCTATGCAAATGTATCAGTTGAGAAGAAAGGGAATGTTGAACATCACTTCAAAACCATTCACATAGGAACTGAAAAAGATTTCCCATTGACTTCTGCTTTACGTAAGAAAAGGTAAGCAGCTAAAACCTAAACTTAATGCTCAATAATCAACTTTTTTAAAGCCATTAAACAAGAATAAAGCAACATCTGAGGCTTCATTCCAAGTTTTAAATATTATTGCACAGAATAAGGAACCATACAAAGACGGTGAAATAATCTAAACCGCATTTTTAAAAGCTAAAGACACATTATTTGACAGTTTCAAAAATAAAACTGAGATAATGTCTACTGTTAAATCTGTACTGTTCTCTGCAAATACAGTAATGAGAAGGATTGAGGTGATGAGTTCCGACATTACTTCACAACTTAAAACTGACTTTGATCGCTGCAGCTATTTCTCTTTGCAACTTGATGAATTGACTGATATAGGTAATACAAGCTCAGTTAACTGTTTTTGCAAAAACAACTTTTGATAATTTCGAAATAAGACAAAAGCTGGTAAAGGTTATACCGCTGACAGGACAGGATATATTTTTAGTAGTTAAAAGCCTTATCAACTCTGAAAATATTCCTATAAATAAGTTGATGGGTTTAGCAACTGATGAAGCTTCTGTGATGGTAGGCAGACAGAAGGGATTCATAACCTTATGTCGTAAAGACAACAGACTTGCGAAACTTCTATCATACTATCGTGTAATACACTAGAAATCACTGTGTGGAAAGTTCTTAAGTATGAACAATTCAATAAGAACAGTCGTAAAAACAGTGATCAAAGTTAGAGTACATGCCATTCAGAGCACTGACTGATGAACTAATTTCCAGCATGGTGATCTAGTGCTTCATATGGAAGTTCGTTTGTTGAGTAGATGCAAAGTTTTACAGTGTTTTCAAGAATTGGTTCCTGCCTTAGTAGAATTTTTGAAAGACAGAGACGGATCCTTCCGTGAACTAGAATATCTGGTTTGGCTGCAAGAGTTTGCTTATCGCACAGAAATTACCGAAAAATTCAATATCCTTCACTTGCAGCTTCAAGGTAAGGGTAAAAATATTGGTGGTACAAAATCTCAGATGTTGCTTCATTCCCAAAAAGCTGGAATTGTGGGAAGAATATCATCCAAGGTGAATACAAACACTCTATCTGTTGGAAACACATCCTTGACAAGGAAACACATCCTTGACAAGTAAAGATCTTCAACTCCTTCAACTTCAGCAAACAATATGTTGAAATTATTTCAGATTTGAGAAGTGAATTCAACAAACACTTCCAAGATTTCAGTTGTTTCACAGTTCATAAAATCACCTTTTACAGAGATTGATGCTGAAGAATTCTTAACTTATGTCATGGAACATTTTCGTTTTCAAGAAGACAAAGCTGCATTGGAGTTGGAACAGAATAATTTTCAAAATCATTTACCTATAAAATCGCCTTCTGAAAATATGCGACGTGTTGTTCCTAAAGAAAAATATCCAATTTTGGTCTAGGTTTGTCTCAAAGTAAAGACAATGTTCAGCTTTACATATCTGTCTGAAATTTCTTTTTCCTTCTTTTTCTTTTTCCGGATTTATTAAAAATAAGTACAAAAACAGATTCAATGATGAACACTTGGACAACGGTATTCGAATGGCAGTCACTACCTAATCTCCCAACATTAAAAATCTTGTTGATGACAAAAATGAGTTAAATCTTTCTCTTTAAAGTTAATAAGTATGATTAAAAAAAAATCTGTTATTACATTTATCTATTACTAACTAAAGTTCAGTTTCTTTCTTATGTACGATTCAATTTCAGTTTCTTTTTTCTTATATACAATTTAATTAAAATTGATTTTATATTTTCTAGAAATTCTTTTTTTAAATTGGTAGCTTACAATAGGTTTTAAAAATAGTCCGGTAGCTCAGAAGCTTCGTAGGTTTGGTGACACTGCCCGTGATGGAATGTTTTAAAAACATTCACTATTTTAGAGGGATAAAAAAATGAAAGAGCAATATCAGGGTTAAAATGAGCATGAAAATCACACACATTCCACGTTATTTATATATATATATACATACACAATTCTGGTGACTAATCTTCCAAGTTTGATGATTAACCAAGATAGCTGCTTTAACGAGTACCAATTTTCTAATTAAAGATACTATTTAAACATATATATTAGGTAGTTGTTAATGAAAATCTTACATTTAGATATCATTTTAATGTCAATTACATGCTACTTTAACAATTTATTCATAAGACTTTACACTGAGAAAGTTAAAACAGTGATCTCAATGATTAATCCAGGATTGCCACTCAAACAGAAGAATCAAATTCCCCGACTTTTCTAGGTGTGTTTTAAGAAAAATTCCAGTCTATCCACATAGTGCGCACTGCTGAGCTGAGAGGTATTATGATACCACTTGAAAACACAAAAATTTGCCAATTATACATAAACTTTGGAGAGACTGCTGCAATGGACTGATGATGGTTCTTTGCATTATAACTTGAAGAGACTTTACTATATAATTAGAAAGATGATACTCAAAGGAGAGAATCGTAGACAGACGTAGATGAATTGACCATAATCTTTATTGCTGGACATGAACTAATTATCTAAAACATATTTTTCATTACACATGATCATGAACACAATACGCACATCACAATTTTATGTACAGTATCAAATTTTAAATAACGGCGTGGTTAGCAGTCCAACATTGCACAGCAAAATGATACAGTGTCAAAGTGGCAACACACCTGCAAACTAACTGAGCATTTATCCAATATGACAGTCTGTTAAGAGAAAGGTTTTGTTTTAAGTTAGAATGGTTTTAGTTATCAGAGTTACACAAGCATTGCAACATAGATTAATCTGGAAATGATGGAATCCAGAGGAGTTACTAGAATTACCTGTGATAGGAGTTGTTTTTTCTATTGAACATAGAGATTAGAATCTGACCAATCTGAATTAAATTTTTTTTGCAAACATTTTACAGCTAAACGAAAGAATCTATTCAATGATCTATTCAATGATATTTTTAAATATATTAAGGTATTTTATATTTATTTAACAGCATACATAAGCAAAAAATATACGTATTAAATTCCGTGATGGTATGTCAATGTACTGCTAGAATTAGTTTCAGAAGTATGCTTGAGAAAAACTGCCTGAAATTAAAAAGTAATATTAACTAATAATAAATAAATTCAGAAGGAAGAAGTCACATTAAATGATACGAATAACATTAAAAAAAAGTGAATCACTTGAAGATTAGAAACTGAATTACAATAATCAATGATATTTTGGCAAATATAATTATATTAAATTATATTTTAAATATTTTAGTTGAAATCTGGAAAAGTCAGGGCATTTCATACAGCACTCTTTTTTTTTTTAATATTAAATGGTTAGCCTAGATGACCGCTTACTATTTATTATAACTATTATTTTATTGCAAAATAAAAATCCTAGTACATGATTTCGAAAATTGTCGTTGGCAACACCAAAATGACCTGTTTAGTGCTCATCATAACGTCACCAAATCCCATATGTACTGTATACTAGGAATAAACTGATTTTGTTTTATATGAGAATGGGAAGGTATTTTCTTTCGTTCAATATGCATTGCACATGCAGAAGCAAATCTCTGGATTCTCGAGTTCACTGAAAACCTAGCTCTATCCCAGCTGCCCCAAATGACGAAGGGTGGCATATGAAATGCCCGGACTTTGCCAGATTTCAACTAAAATATTTAAATTTCCCGACTTTTTTAGTCGATTTTCAAATTTTGTGACCTTTTCAGTGTTTTCAGATTTTCTAGGTAGCCTGGCAATCCTGTTAATCTCATCCTTCTTTAAATTCTAATCCTCAGTTTCGCTTTATTGAGATCCTTTAATCAAATTAAAATAAATATGAAAACAAGCCAGAAATTTAAAAATGAAGGAAGTTGGTAGTTTCCTGAGCATTTCTGCTGTTCTATCAGTTTGATTCTTACATATCTCGTGTAAAATGCAACAGCATACTAAAGATATTCCTAAAACATAAATAAAAGGGGGGAAAATATTCAGATTTTGCTAATATTATATTAGATTAAGGCTCTTATATGCCTTAAGTATCCTGCAGAATTTTTATCAACTAAACTAATTTAAAAATTTGCAACACTTTATCTTTTTCTATATTATTGTTTTAGTTTGCCTTAAATTATTTCTGGGGTTGATTTTTGTCTCATATCATCAAATAATACAACTCAGGAGAGAAACTTAAAAAGTTAAAAATTCATAGTGTGTCTGTCCTAACTGAATGCAAAAATCTTTCAGATAACCAATCTAATAATGCCCAAACCATTCGAAAAAATTTAAATAACCAATTTAGTATGTGAATTGGTATGTTATAAAAGGATTAGAGGAAGATATTTTCATCTTTATTTCTTTCATCACTTATCAAGATGTGATGCCTCACAAGGTAATTTTTTTTTACATATTCCAAATAATAGGCAAAACTAAAACTAGTATGCTAAAAAATTACAAACTTTAGTTTAATAAATATAATAAATAAACAGCATTTATTGATCTTATGCTTACAAGATGCCTAAGTTTAAACTTTTTCAGCCCTTCTTAGCATATGATTTCAACACATTTTAACCATTATTTGCAGGGAATTTTCTTCCTGAGGGAAGAAATTTTCTAACCAACTGAAAACATCTCTCTATCACATCTTTTTGTTTATGGATTAAAATGTTAATTTTGCTAGGATTTAAATTAGTTGTCTGATAAAAAAAATTCTGCAGAATCTTAGGAACTAAACTGGATAAAACATAATGTCTTATTACTAAAATCTCAATGACTTTTTTTTTATTAAAGCTGCTTGCTTTGTTGGTTTTGATAAATTTGTAGTTTGTCAAGGCAGTGATGACTCATGACCTTCAAGAAAATTGTCTTTTAAGTTGTGAACTCGTATCATGAACATTTAAAATTATACTAACTTTTAAAGTTCAAACTAGAATGTTTTTCTTACATTTATTATCTGAATAATAGCAGATTATCAAATGATCCAAAATTAATTACCCAAACTTCAAAACCAGATTTCCTTCAATGCTATCATTATTTCTGTTTGCATTCCTTACAAACTAAAATATTGCTATAAATATATATAAAATCACTCTTTTTTTTTATCTAACATGAATATTTTTAGTCTTTACTTAATTTGCTCATGCAAAATACATGACACCTCATAATTTACTACTATTAAGTAAAGCTCCATTCACACTAAGATTTATCCAAGACATCTGGCATAGTTGATGTAACTCCCTGGTGTTCCGAAGGGGGGGGATCTTCAGTTGAACAATCTGAACTTTGCATATAGTGGAGCTAGTTGACACATGCAATCGACTCCCTCCCCCAGTTCATATAAACCCCAAGATAAATGGCTCTTTAATGACATTTCATCCTATAAAACAAATACCAACAATTGTGAACTATGATAATTTAACTTCAATTTGATATTATTTTATGTCAAATTATCTTTGTTTAAATAACAATACACGACTTTCATAAGTCCCACTTTCATACTTTAAAAACTTTTGTTATATATTAGCCAGAGAATTAGTAAAACACATAAAAAAGGAATTTCCAGATTTACTTTTATTTCTACCAATCTAAACCAGTTTATTTGCTTAGAACTTGATTTTGAAAAGAACACGCATAACGCACTTAATTACAATATATAACGGAATAATTTTACTTTCTGCAGTTATGATGAAGTTGTTTAATATTAATTTCTTTTTCTATTTTCAAGCTATAGGTAGATTTACAACTCCTCCTGTTGCCATAATTCGGGAAGATCATTAATCTTTCTTTAATAAATATAAAATTACTTACTAACATTCACAAAATTAATTTAATTCAGATTAAAATAAGAAAAATATGTTACTTCTAACTTTCTAATTGCATAGGCTTAGTAATTTGAAATAGAACATGAAAACCAATTAGATTCTATTTATGGACATGAGCAAATAAAAACCACATATCAAATATTTCAATCACTCACTTAACACTAATTCTCTTTCTAACATTTCAAAACTTACTGCTAAATTAATCTCCAAAACCGGTAATATCAAGGCGTTGGTCGGATGAATGTAGTAAGCAATAAACTTTGCATAGATTTAGTTTACAAAATATGTTTTAGACGTCATTACCTCAGTTTTTTACAACACACAGGCACAATAATATTTAAATTGTTTTGCAAAGAATAAACTACACAGGACATTCCAGCAACAGTCAATTTGACCTCATAAAAAGACAGATGAATATTACAACGGAAGTAACTCCATCGAATTTCCGGCTGCAATGAAGCATTGCCAAACAACGAACAAATTCTTAATTCGATTAATATTATATTATATCCTTCTCATATGTGAATTACAGTTTCAGAAAGCATTGCTTCGATTCGATTAATAGAAATTTCCTTACAATTTTAAAACAGATTTTTTTTAAATCAGACTAAAAAGTTAAAAAAAAAATGTTACAATTATAATTTAATTTGCTTCATTAGATATCGTATTCAAGATTTGCTTTTCCTATGGATTCCAATTAACCAGTTACAAATACAACAAATTGTTAAATAATTGCATTTCAAGTAGTGACCAGGCTTTTACTTTCTAAAACAATAAAATTATCCTTCGCAAAAATTAAGACAGGGAGCTAGACATACATGCTTAGCTATATTGTTAAATAAACATGTATTATGGAAGAAAGAAAATTTTAGGAAAAAAAAATAAAATATGAGAAAAAACGATAAGGAATATGAGAAAACCGATAATTTTAAAGTACTGAATGAAGTACGTTTTGTAAAAAGTCCCATTTGAGAGTAATTTATTTATTATTATTAAGTACTATTTATATTTGGGTTTGAAAATTAATATTATGGACAGGAAAGATGAGCTTTAACAATTGATCTCTCATTGTCCTTAAATACACGATGACTCCTCATTGTCCTTAATATAATAATAATAAAATGAAACTACACGATGAACAGTAAAATGTAATTCGAATATTTTTTTTAAATATTCTTTTCTTTTTTAACCACTACGAACATACAGTTTTCATATTTCAATTTCTGTCACGAATTCCTTTTTTGAAAAACGAAAAAAATGTAATAAATTTGTAACCGTTTATCCACGAAGTAAAAACATTAATATTAAAAGATTTCAATTGGCAACATTATGTAGAAGTTTGTTTTCAAAATTCAAATGTTGTTAACCCGGTATTGGCAATTAAATAGTCTCTCCTACCCTGAGAAAGATAAATTTATTTACATAAAGCTTTAATATTTGTGTTAATGAAATTGTGCTAATGTTTTTGATATTATGGATAACAATGAACCGTACAGAGCTACGAAATTGGTATGTTATATTTATTTGATTCATTTCTCTGTTTAATTCTGCATTGTATAAAATGTAAATTTTACCTAATTATGCATTTGTGAGGTATTAAGAGTCTTTTTTTTTTTTTAATTATCGTTATATTTTTAACGGTATTATTTCTTAGAATTTTGAAATCAGTATGCTTGTTTATTAACTATCATACTAAGTTTTTAATACTGTTATTAATAAGGCATGGACATTCTTTTATAAGACATTTAATTGACTGCCTAATGTATGATAATGCTCGAGAAGTTTAAATATTGATGAAAATATTTCAAATCTGAATTTATTTTTAAATCAAAATTGCAAAGACTTGTGTCTGCATGTACTTTACTTCCTCATTTTATATCTATAATTATTAGCTAAAGTTATATTTAAGTAACAAATTAGAAAATAAAAATATATCATCAGTGATTATTTTATAGCCACTTATTTTCGAAAATGTAATTGCGAAAATGATTTACAATAGCAATTCAAAATTTATATAATTTAGAAAAAAGACATAACTGGTAAATTTAATATAGTATGAAGTCCAAAATCTGGACAGTCATTATGAATGTCCAGAATGACCTAAAATCCTGACCTCTGGACCACAAGCAGCCACTTTTTTTTTTAGAAATTTCTTTCATGCTTCATATTTGATGTTTTTTCATAATAAAACTTGTGAAGAGGTCCTATTCTAAATTCCATTTTGGCATTGATGCCAATCTTCCAAATAATTGTTTATTATATTTTGCTTTCATTACCACATAGTTATCATCACTCTGTAGCTTTACAAATGATTTATGTAGTGATGTCTAAGCCATTTTTTTTTTTGAATTATATATCATAGTAACATTTTATGTTGACATTGTGCTTAGCAGTATTCATAGACCTTCAATAAACTCTGCTGTTGAGTGTGTAGACAAGAAGAAATTTAACAGAAATTTCTTTCCATATGCAAAAATCAGATTTTGTTTAAATCAGCAATTTCAACTGGTGGTACACAAGAGAAAAATAGATGGTACGCAAACAAATAAAGTATGTTTCACTATTAAATTCAAAAATTAAATATCATCTCAACATCCTGTTTAAGTTTTTTCCTCTAACACTCATAAATTCATACATTCTGAGCTTTGTTTCAAGGTCAATAGCCACTCACAGACCTTAACAAAATAATCCATTTTTATTTTCACAAATATTCTTTTAGCCGTAGACATGACAAAATTTGTCATTAATGATGTTTTTAAAGGAGTAATAGAAATGGATATTGTATTTAATTAGAAACAAAAAAAGTTCCTATAAAAAGATAATAGTATTTCATTAATTCTTTTAGAGTTGATCGATTTGTTAGGATGTCTACACTTTATGTCATCTCCATTTCGGGGTTCATATTGCTCTATCTTCAATTAAAATTATTTTTTACATCGATTTGCTGTCCCTAACAGCATGTATTTTCTCTTCTTGTTGTTTTATATTCCTTGCTTTTCTACACAATTTGAGAATATCTTCATTTGTTTATGAAGAATTCGCAATATATTGTGCATTTACATATTTGTGGAAATATAATAAAATAAAGTTAGATTTTTCAAAATGGCTAGTAATGACTAAACTGAAATTCATGACTGAAAGATGATGAATCCAGGACAATCTACTAGCAATAAAAATATTGAAAAGAAAAGAATAATTCTTTATAGAAAATACAATGAAAGTTATTTATCATTTGGGTTTACTTGGGTGAAAATGCGCTTTAGCCCACTGCTTGGTGATGTTTTGAAAATCGCCAATTCGGCGCGTTTCTGCGAAACGTCTTTGCAATTAATTGCAACCTTCCCGACACGCTCCGCGAAAACCTATTGTAAACAAAACATAGAATTCTAAACCATAAATTAGTATGGAAACTGTTGCCACAGAAATATAATAAAATAATATGCAAAATAAACATTACGATCATTAAAATATTTGTCAGTTACCTTTAAATTAATTATTTACATTTTATGTTGTAATACTTACACATTTTATGCCGTTACATAACCTTCCCGACACGCTCCGCGAAAACGTAACCAAAATGGCATCCCAGAAAGAAGGAATTTTTTTTAAAAGGGCATTAAAATTACAAACGATACCATGTACACACCGTTCCGTTTTAACTTAAAAAAAAAATCTGAGAATTGCACAATGTAGGCAACGTACACAAATAAACAAAATAAGCTAGAATAACGAAAATAAATTACAAGAAAATGCCATGTGCACAGCGTTCCTTTTAAACTTAAAAAAAACTTCAGCGAATTGCACAATGTAGGCAACGTGCACAAATCAACAAAATAAGCTAAAATAACGAAAATAAATTACAAGAAAATGCCATGTGCACAGCGTTCCGTTTTAACTTAAAAAAAACATCAGCGAATTGCACAATGTAGGCAATGTGCACAAATCAACAAAATAAAATAAATTGCAAACGATACCAGCGTTCTGTTCTTCAGCTGAGCCAAATTATTTCAATAAAAGGCAACAAAATATAAAAATTAAGCAACTTGCACTTCCAATAAAGTAATAAATGTACATGTACATTCACTCACCTCTCTCAGCATCACAGCTAAATCCATACCGACTCGGTATTTAGCGAAATATAAGGTACGAAAATAGCAAACACTCAACACAAAAACACCGCATTCAAAGAATACAACGACAACTGAAATAACTACTTAAATTAACACGTAAGAATTTCGAATAAACCGCTACGTCATCTCACATTACCAATAAAACCGTTCTTTATAAAATAGGAAATACGCATGCGCGAAAACTACATGTTTCCGTAGCTTCAAAATACCCAGTCAGCCATGTTCGCGGATATACAGAGTTACCCATGTTGGCGCGTTTATTGCTCATTCAAAAACAATCGCCGCCAAGCAGTGGGCTAAAGCGCATTTGGGCCTTTACTTGGAATGGAGATGAAATGGACCCTCAAACTCGATGTGTTGTTTGCGGTGAACTGTTAGCCAATCAAAGTATGAAATCATAGTTTCTTAAAAGACATCTTGATTCCAAGCATGCCAGTTTAAAGGATAAATGTGAAGAAAATTTTAACAGGAAATTATCGGAGTTCAAGTCATGAGAGGTTTTGTTGCTTCAGGTGAAAAAGCTTTGGAAATGAAAAAGAAAATTGGATTCAAAATCCATTTTGTTCAAAGGTACCTGAAATTTTATCTCATGAAGAAAAAGAAGATATTCATAGAAAGATTCATAGAAATTTCCTGTGATTGAACTCTAACTGAAGATTTAAAAAATAACATAAGTTTTGGCTTAAACAAAAAAGTGAATTTAATGGCATTTCAAATAAAGCTATTACATTTTTATTGCCTTTTTGCACAACCTATTTATGTGTACAAAGATTTTCTTCCATGTTATTTTTGAAAAATAAATATAAATCAAAATTAAAAGTGGATCCTAATTTATGGTTAAAATTAAGTGAAATAAGACCAGACATAAATAAACTGATCTCTCTTAAACAGGCCCAAATTTCACACTAAATTTTAAATTAAAGTATCATGATAAATATAACTTAAATTTTGATAATTAAAATGATAACCAATTTATTTTTTATGTGTGCGTATTTAATATAAATAGCCAATAGGTTGTGCAAATGGCAAAATATATTTCTTTAAATATTTCTATTGAGAAACTGAAAAATAATCATTCTAAAATATAGTGGTGGTACTAAAGTTTTTATGTTTTTGTTTAGATGGTATGCATTAGTCAAAAGGTTGAAAACTGTTGGTTTAAATGATAGTCATAGACTAAAAGATTTCATGTAGAGCTTTTTGAAGTGAGAGTAAATTATTTATTATTCAGATAAGCTCAGGACCGGTGCCAGAGCTGATCTAGCTGCACTTGGCAGAATTTAAGGAAGGTAAAATTTTTAGAATTTAAAGAAAAACTGAGGAACAAAATTAAAGGATAACAAAATCTTTAGAATTCAGGAAAGACACTGGAATGATCAGTTCTGGTTAAGCTATAAATATGTATGGGAATTAATTTATTTGTGAATCAGCTGAGCCTTTAGCATATGTGGGAGATAGGTTTAACTAAATTAAATGACTAATATAATTTAGGCCTTACTTCATCAGCAAGTGATAGAAGTAAGACAAAATTTAGTGTAACGTGCTTTTAGTCGCTAATCTCATGATATGGGAGGGGGTTAATGTTATCCGTGTCTGTGATCATCCTTAAGTCGCATGTGCCGCCTTGGTGGTGCTAAATGGGTGACTGCCACAAAGTCCTGTGGCATACCAGGGTTTAGTGGGATGAGGTTCAGTATGATGATGAATAATCTTATGACGACCCAATGGACTGCTCCTCCCTGGGAAAACCAGCGCTCAGGGGGAAGATCTGAAATTCCGAGGACCTTTGTTCTGGAGAGGAGGGGTCTTGGAGGAAGCAGCCATGTAGAAGATATAGGAGAGAAACTGAGTTTTGCGTCTCAGGCTGCCAGATAGTACAGGAGCCCGTTTCAGTGCCTGCTCTATATCAGCTGGTGTATAATCTCCCCTGCCTTGTAGTTCCAGGTGCTGCTTGGGTGGGGTCCTGCATGGCAGGGCAGGGGGCTCT
>KK115714.1:74484-120998 GCA_000611955.2 Stegodyphus mimosarum
CCTAGAAACAAATTCCTTGGGATTCCCTACATCAGCTTCAATCAGGCCCTTCTATACATTAGGCTGTCTGGCATAATCGGGTTGCTTATGTATACTAAACATCTACAGGTAAAGTGAATTTGAAACTACAAGAAACAAGCAATGAGATGTGGGGGGGGGTAAAAGAAACTATACAGGGAATTCCCTCTCACAGCTGTGTTTTGGAATATAAATACAGATATCAAATCTATATACACCACCTGGCCACTTGGCTTAAAGAAGTATCTCTGCCCCTCCTTATTTAATTTGTTTTTCAGACTAACCATCACACCCTTGTTTGGTCAAGAGTTGGCATTTAGTGGTTTGGGAGGGATTGAATTGGCTTTTCACCCAATGGAGATGTTTTAAAGATTTAACCAATCCCCTTTATTTAGAGATGAAATCATTTACTAATACTATATATTTGGTGGCAGTTTGGGATCTTATCTACTTATTTACTATTTAACTTACAGTTGAATAACCATTTAAAATCTTTGTTTTAAATGTTCAAATGATGGAAGAGTAATGAGCAACATTGCCTAAGCTCTTTTCCTTCTTTTTATAAGAAGGAAGCGCCATCATTGTTATGTTAACTTCATGATATATCACCAATAGTGTATAGCGGGTGCTAGCTAAGCTTTATGATAATTGCCACGAAGTTAAAGGGGTTCAGATATCATAAAGAAGAAGTGAAATTTTCTAATTAATGAAATTTTTGAAGAAATGTGGAGAAGTGGTAATAAGTGAAAATGTAGTAGTAGAAGCTTTTCATTGCAAGAACAAAGCCCCAATCATCAGTCAACTAATGGATGGTGAAATCTACAGTATGGTTCTAAATCCAGAAAATATCATTACCGATAGTGAAGAAAGAGGCAAAGAGCTGTTGAGAATGAAAAAAAATTTGATTTATAATTTAACGGGAATTCTTGATGTAACAGTTGCAAGACTTGAACAATGGAATTTTCTAACTGAATAAGAAATTGTGTGTATCTATAGAATTAAAAAGATGGTATTAGCACAAAGAAATAAAGCAAATTAAACAAATTACATTAAAATAAATGTTTAAACTAAACTAATAAATACGGAGCTACATTTTTTTTTAGTAAATTTTATTTCCTTTAATGTTATAAAGTCTTCATTATTTAGTAAATCTGTATTTTATATTTTTAATTTTATAATATATGCATGTCATCTTATTATATTTAAATATATTTTAAATTACAGTACCCTTCAGCGATTTTTGGTGCCATTCCTGTTTATGTCCAACGCTTTCCCCAGTAAAATGGCATCCAGAACATAATTAAAACAAAAAATACTTGTTATCTAATCTACGCAGTACAAAAAAGAAATATTGACTTACTTTATTTAAAAATTTCTGTTCCTTCGATATGTGTGACACACAGAATTCCTTAACAGCATCCAAAACTGTCTAAAATTACCTGAACTAGAATCTGCATACTCCCTTTCTAATGAAATGCTTTATATAGTGAACATTTGAATCATTTTTGTGACAAACCCATTCAAAGCCATCTGAACGATGTTTACGTTTGACCATATGTATTTCCTTCATACAAACAGGACACTTATAATGACTACTGGTAAACCTTCATTATACACCAGTCAATTAATGCTTCTTTTCTCATTCATTCCAACTTATACAGAAACTTCAGATTAACCTGATCATAGGTAGTCACTGTATAGTGTACAGCATAAAATAATCAACGTACTTCCTATGCAACATTCAACGCAGATATAAGCTCTGAGAAATTAAAATCAACTTGATGACGCATTACAACCAATCACATCATAATAGTGTTTCCATAACATTCAACTACTCAGGTTACCACAAATGAAGCAACAACTTGGCAATAATCCCTAAAATATAGACTAACCAAAATCTCATATCCAGAATCGCCGAAGTTCCGACGAGTCGAGAATTTCCTGTACTATTGCTAGCAGCAGTTTTCCCTCAGTTACAGTTGTAGCTGCAGTTGCACTTTTGTTTTGCTCTGTTTTTTTCCCCCATAGTTCTTTCTGAACTTTTTTTTTTTCATTTCATCTTAAATGTCACAATAGCTACTAAAACTGCATTAGCCATTTTTCAGGGCTTGTAAGTTTCTCAAAGTTTGGATCCATGGCTTCCAACTTAGCAAGAAAATTATTTTGTGTTATAAAAGCAGTCAAATAAATACTTTATGTTATTTTTTTGGTTCAATTTCTTAATTTTTTAAAATTATTTTTCTCCTTTCTTCTTGAATTCTTTCTTGTTCTAATTTACTCATACATCCAGAGTTCTAATTTACCATTCCCAGAGGTTAGTTCATTAGACTCTTGGTATAGCAACAGTTCTAGATCTTCAACTTCATATTCCAAGGAAAAAGCTTCAGTGAATGTAACAATATGTACATGAATTGCTTTGTGATTGCTCTCATTGTCAAAACATTGGAATTTATTTATAAAATGCTTAACGCTCTTTTTACAAATTCCATTTATGCATTTCCAAATTCCTTTAGAAAGTGCATAAATGGAAATGCATTCCTATTCATTCCTCCTGTTTGGTGATTTTTCTCATTGTCAAAGCATTGTAATTTATTTATAAAACATACCCTTTTCTAAATTCCATTTATGCATTTCCAAATTCTATTTATTTTTCATCTTCTTTCTCAATTTGTGTCCTTTCTTCTTCAATTATTTTTTGTAATTCAGTCAATTTTTCATTAGTTAGTTAACTTGATTTAGCAACACTTCAACATCTTCAACTACATATTCCAGGAAAGATCTTCAGCGTAATTAGTTTCATGAATTGTTTGGGAATTGTTCTTGCTGAGTAACACTGTCCCAAGCAGTAGCAGGATATTTAATACACTTCAAAATGTCATTATTTCCAGAAATGATGCAACAGAAGCTGAGAGTCTGTATCAGTTGCAACAGCCTGGGTAAATATAACACTTAGTTAATTTACTTTAAATGCAGCAATGCAATCTTGATCCATAGCTTCGATCAATAGTGTAGTATTTGGGATGAAAAAAAAGTATTCATTTGGAGATTTAAATTTGTTAACTGCAAAGGAAGCTAGATGCATCATCCAAGAGTAATAAAATTTTGAAAGTAACGCTTTTCACCAAACAATGTTCTCATGTTTGTGGAATAAAATAATTTAAAAACCAGTCTTCAAAAAGAGGTTGTATCATCCAAGCATTGGCACTAAAGCAAAAATAAACTTACAGTGTATGCTTATAAACATTTAAAAATTTTTTCAACTGATAAATTAGTAATGGCTTGGACTTAAAATATGTGATATTACCATCAAACAGAAGAGTTAATCAATCTTAATAAGCTTTAAACTGTGGCATACTTTTTGCTTCTTTATGAATGTAGATTCTTACGGGTATGTGTTTCCAAAACAAACCTGTTTCGTAAGTGTTGAAAATTTATTTGGATCTCTAGTAAGTATCAACTACAGTACAAAGTCCGAGATCTGGACTCGTCAGGACTTTGGCAATTCTGGATTTGGGATTTTTCCGGATATCAGATCATCAGTTTGAATCTAGTGACATGGCATGCAGAAATTATAAAATTAAAAATATGAAATCGTGATTTATGAAATAATGAACATTTATGGTATAAAGAGTAACAAAATTTACAAAAAAAAAAAAAAAAATTTACAAAAAAAAAAAAAAAAGCTTAATATTTATTTGTTTACTTTATTAAACATTTCTTTTAATGTAAGTTGTTTCATTTTTTTTTGTTAATACTTTATTATTATTGGCTCTTTAATTCTATAAACAGACATAATTTCCTGTTCAGTTACAAAGTTCCACTGTACAAATCCTGTAATTGCTGTCAAGAATTCTGACTAAATTGCAAATCGAAATTTTTTTGTTTTCAGTAACCTCTGTGTCACTTTCTTTACTATCGATAGTGGTATTTTCTGGATTTAGAATACAGATTTTGCCATCCGTTAATTGACTGATGGTTGGGGCATTGCCATTGCAATGAAAAACTTCTGTTATAGCATCTTCATTTATTACTGCTTCTCCACATTTCTTTGTAAAATCCATATTAGAAAAGTTCACCTGTGGTTTGCGATATCCAAAAACTTTCAAATTTGTGGCTATCATCTTCATCATCCTCACCATGAAATATAGTAGCTGGCCATAAATTATGCCAAGCATTTTTTAAAGTATCTGGAGATGCATCCTCCCACGATCTTGCGATGCTCCACACAGCAAATTTTATGCTAAAATAGCCCTTTTTGTTTACTGGACATAGAAACATTTTTTTCGCTTTGTAGATCCTTTTGCAGCTCCAGAATTAGAAATTAAAAAAACTCTTTTCGAGATAATCGAAAGTTCAAGCTTTAATTTTCATAAAATTGCTGTAATATTAACAGTCTGCAAAAAATAATAATCTAGATCAAATTAGAAGATTAAGGAACAGCGCAATCTGCTAGATTAACTGAAATTCCTTAAAATCAGTAAAGTAGAATTTTAGTCTAGCTTAATAGCATCCGCTATACATTATTGGCTATGTATCATGAGACTGGCGATGAAAGACAAGTTGTTCCGCTACATTTTGTCTTGCTTCTATCGTGTACTGAATTAAGCTTGAATTGTATTAATTCAGTTATTAATTATAACATAACATCTATTTCTTGAACATACTTAAGGGTAATCTGAGTCCTGAATAAATAAATTCTCCCATATACTTAAGGCTAGTGGAGGGCCGGCACAAGGTACTGCCTTTGCGGTTCCTAAATTCTACTACAAAACACTTCCCGAAGTTCGAAATTTTTGCCGCCCCTAAACTTTGAATCCCAGTGCTTTCCCCAAATTATAAAAAATTTGTCATTCCTCAATTTTGTCGCTGGGTGCTTCTCCAAATACCAAAAATTTTGTATTCCCTATATTCTGCGGCCAAACCAGCTCTGACACTGGTTCTGGATTTATGTGAATAACATATCAGTTATTCTTAATTCAAATAGCACTAAATGTAATCTTTTGGCCTATGAACTTCATTAATAAAATCTATTTTTAGCATATGAAAATAAATGTTTGTTAAATTTTTCCTTGTCAGCATTTCTTAGTGCATTTAACTTAAATCTGTAATCATCGCCAAGTGTAATGTCAGTGTGGAAGGTTGCCATACTCTGTTATTCAATTGCTAATTGAAAAAAAAAAAAATGTTTAGACATCGCTGCATGAGTCATTACTCAAGTTGTCAATATGTTGATAAACATGTGGTGATGAAAGCAAAATACAATAAATAATGAATCGCCAGGTTGGCTTTAGAGGTATAAAATACCAGTAAGTGTAAAATCAATGATGTATCTATAAAGAATGTTACGGTTTGAGATGTATGCCAAGCTGATAAGCAGTTACGTAGCCAAATTATTGATCTCACAAATTTATACTAAAATGATTGTCCCTTCAAGAATGAAGTATTTTATTTAGTGCCTAAGGGAAATTAAGAATCAGAGCTCTCTATGTGTTTTATTATAGGAGGAAAAAATCAAATGCGCATGCATAAAGCATACAACAACAACAACAACAAAAGAAAAAAATGTTTGCTGCTTTGAAGTCCGGATTTTAGATCATTCCGGATATTGGATGTCCGGATCTCGGCTTTTGTATTGTATTACATTAGTAAGTTCTAGAAATTTATATTGTCCTTCTGTACCTGAACTAGATACCTCGTCTATTACTTGAATAGTATGGAGTTGAAATCTTTCTTGAAATATTTGAACAAATATGTGTTAGCTGTACAGTTTTGTCACTAGCATGATTTTTTAAGCATTAAATAAATTACCTGTTTTTATTTGAATAGAAATTAGTGATAATGACACTAAGTTTTAAAGTTGGTCATTAATTCTTGTATTCAGTAACTTTTTCATTCCCTCTATTGGTTCAGTTTGAAATTATTCTGATTGATTGAAGCTAAAAGAGAAATAATAATCTTTAAAATTATATAAAAAGATTTTCATTTGTGTGAAGAATAATGCAGTAATAGGAAAAATAGAAAAGACAATTTTATTTTATTCTTAATCTGTAAACACAACTCTAGAAAGATTGAAAGTAATTGTGATGTACATTGCACATTTTGAAGAAACTGTAATGCAAGTACAAGAATTTTGTTCAAAAGAACTAACCTGTGTTTCCTTTCTATAAAAATTATTGTTCTTTTTGATTATTCGTGCTCTTAACCAAAAACTCACAAAATTGTACTCATGACGCAAAGCAGTGTGTCACAAAAATAGCTATATGACAACCCATGATGTCACCAAAAGGTATTTAGATGGCAACCTGGCAATGCACGTAGCACTTGTTTGTTTTAGCTGGTGCACATTGCCAAAGTTTATGGATGCTGAATTTGTTGATAGTTTCCAGTGAAGATAGATTGCTATATGTATAGAGAGAAAGTACAAAAAAGAAGGATTTCTTGAAAAGAGTAAGTGCTTCATTATTAATGTTTTTTTACTTCTTTAATTTTATTGTATTATTGCTCTTTTTTGGAATTCTTAGCGTGCCACCATTTTCAAAATTGCTGTTGCATTTCATGCGTTAGCTTGATGAAAAATTAGTTGGCAATTAATTCAAATGCTTGTGGTGGAATATTTGTATTCTGATCAGAATATTTGTATTTTAACATTAGCATGCAGCATCCATGTTTGTTGCAGTATACCTTTGTGTACTTGTTACAGCACAAGATTTGAACTTTTCACCGAGAGACTCACTTGAAAGTGCAAGTGACATTGCAAGTACGTGGTTGCTCTTGTTTGTTCATAGCTTGTTCATGATTGACATTTGAAGTCGGCTTATCATCATGTATTTAATTTTGTATTTTACTTTTTAATTTTAAATAAAGTTAATTTTATGGTTTACTAAAGTCTTCAGCTTTTCCCTTAATGAACCATCTGACAAGTTTGGAGTATTGTGGCATAAACCATTGCCACATTTGGTGACCAAAGAAGAATGCTACAGTTATGCATGGCCAGAGTTGAAGAGCTTGAAGAAGCTGAACATTGAGATTCCATGGCAGCAATAGCTTTGCAAATGATTCTGTTATGGAGCTACAAATCAGGAATATTTCAGTGAAAGTACTCATTACTTAGTGTGTTGATACTGGGTAATTTTTTTTCCAGGTTATTTTGTGTTTCAGAGTACAGGTAGGACTCGTTTACGGGAGTTGATTTTTCTTTCATATTAATGTGTACAGTATTCTTTTCTGCAGTGACTATTTTATATTTTCGTTGATATGCTTAATTCCAGTGTGTATTCCTAATAGGTATGGATGTCTGATAGGTTTTTCTACTCTTTTACGTTATGTTTTGTGATTAATGTTTATACTATAGTTGTAAGAAGTTGGTTATGTCGCGTAAGGAAACTTCTGCTGATGACATTGCAGCTGAAAGTGCAGCGGCTGCACATGTGTTGCAAAATGTCCTGCCTTATGGTTTCTTAAATTGGAATCACAGTTTTCTCTTTCCAACATAATTTCGGATTTAACAAAATTTAACCATGTTGTTGCTGCTGTAGACTCTGATATACTTGATTCTGTTTACAATATAATTTTAAAACCTCCTGATTCTGGAAAATACAACGTCCTAAAACAAAGATTGATTTCAGTGCATTCCGAAAGTGAAACGTCGAAAATTTGTTCTCTGTTGCAAGGTTTAGAGCTTAGTGGCCAATGCCCTGCTCAGTTATTGACTCATATGTGCGCTTTGATAGGTGAAGCCATAGGCGAACTCTTGCTAAGATCTTTGTGGCTTGCAAGGCTTCCTAATAGTACACAATCTATTTTAGCTGCTCTTGGTGAAGATGATTTGAGTATATTGGCTATGGCTGCTGATAAGATTACTGAGCTTGCATCTCATTCTTATACAAATACAGGTATTGTGATCCCAGAGCCAAGTGAATCTGATACTACTCATTTGGAACTTCAGGTAGCACAACTGACTAAACAAGTTAGTGAATTAACCTCTATGGGGCATAATTCTCGCGGTCTTAAGCGTAATTTCGGCATTTATACTGGTGCAGCAGATCACGCAAATGTGCTAACCGTTATAAAGAGTGAACAAACAAGCTTTGCTTTTATCATGTAAATTTGGGGGAACAAGCAAGGAAATGCCAGTCTCTGTGTTTCTTTTGCCAAAAGAGAAATGAATAGAGTGATCACTTTCTGGCCAAAGTAGTGACAGCCAGGTGAATCATATACTTTTAGCCGACCCCTCTTCAAAAATAAAATATTTAATTGATACTTGTGCGAATATGTCAGTATTACTATAAAAGTATGCTTGGTGTTCTATGTCTTCCCAGAATTTGGTTTTATTTCCCGCCAATGTAACTAAAATGTTCACATTGGCACTAAACACCTTACTCTGAATTTAAATTTACGCTGCACTGTACTTGATTATTTGTCATTGAAGATGTAAATCAGCTAATTATAGGCATAAATTTACTTAAGAAATATGGATTACTTGCTGATGATGCTAGTAATTGTCTTGTTGATTCTAAAACTAATTTGTTATCCTGTGGTAAATTGTTTGGGAATTATTTTGATTCGGGCATATCTATATTTTTCGGTGATTCTAAATTTGATAGATTATTAGCTGAGTATTCCTAATCCTTGTAACCAACAATAATCAGAATTCAACAATTTTCCATTGTATCGGAACTAAAATTCCACCCGTGTTCTCTAAACTTTGTCGTTTGCCGCTGAATTTATTCAAAGTGGCAAGACAAGAGTTTGATTTCCTTATGTCACAAGGAATTATTCGGGCATCCAAAAGGTTTTGGACCAGCCTTCTTCACATGGTCCATAAAGCTAATGGTGAATGGCACCCTTGTGGTGATTATAGCTGCCTGAATGCTATGACTATTCCTGACCGGTATCCTGTACCACATATTCAAGATTATACACAGATATTTTTTGAAAAAAATATTTTCTCAACACTCAATTTGGCTAGGGCGTACCATCAAATTCCTGTTAATTCAGAGGATGGGCCCGAAAACAGTTGTGACCGCTCCATTTGGATTATTTGAATTTCTTAAATGCTGTTTGGTTTACAAAATGCAGGTCAAACATTCCAAAGATTTATTCATGAAGTACTTTCTGGTTTAGAATTTTGTATTCCCTACTTTGATGATCTACTTGTGACTTCAGTGAATGAAAATGAGCATGGAAAACCACCTTCGTTTTACCCTTTGACATGCGGTGGTCGCACCCTGAAACCATCAATTTTCAAATATGTTTCTCCTCTTCTTTCAGAATTTTTGAGTGAAAACCGATTATTACGATTGATTACTGATCTTTTACCTCTAAATAACACAAAACAACTGCAGAGTCATACGTTTTTCAGGTTTTAGTACTTCAAATCGGATGCCTTTTAAAATTCGTTTTCAAGAGACAAAATAAGTTCCTTTTATGAATATAAACAAATTTAAATTTCAAAAATTATTCATTGCACATCTTAATTCTATCATAAACAGTAAAGAAATAGCAATAATTAAATTGCATATATAAAAAAACATTTGTATATTTATAGCATTTGCTTTGCAGTTTCAGGGCGCGACCACTGAGCCACTACAGCTTTGTGTTACAGTGCTCACAATTCTCTAGAGGCTCAGTGGTCGTGCTTTGAACCATTGTTCTTCACAATGGTGTTTGCTGCTTTTCGAATAGGAATGTATATTTTTATCCGGATATAGATAAGGGGATTTGAAACCCCAGAGGTATTTTATTCCAAAACAATACATTCACCTGCTCAGTGAAAAGGTTTTTCATTTTCAAAGAATTTTCTCTGAGCTCAACACACTTGCTTCCTGTGCTTGTAATGTGATTTTATAAATTTTTTTTTGTATGGTTTAAATATAATGGAAATATACTTTGCTAGAATTAAAAATAGAAATCTTGTAAAATTTTTATTTAAATTAAAAATATTTTATAAATATTTGGGACAAAATATGAATAAAATAAATATGAATAGAAAACGAAATATCTGTATCAAAGCTAAAAAGACCAAGCCCCCCCATTAACATAAAAAACCTCAAATTTCATGTTCCAGACAAAGAGACTAAAAAACGCTGGACATATTCCAGTAAAATGCAAATCCACTCATGTGCATACGCGAACACCCCCCACACATGCATACACACATACACACACAACCACTGAGTGTTTTTTTTTATCTGCATGTCCTTATTATGTAGGTTCTTATGTTTTCACTGCTATAGGAAAATTTCATAAATGTTTATTTTTTTGATGATTTACTTTGTAAAATAATGTGAAAAATTTATACATAATGCAATTCTTAAATACAAGTCTTTTTTAAATTCGCAAATTTCATCATTTATTGAAATTGCGCATGGAAAAGGTAAGTTTTTTTCCCCTACCACCTCAGTAAGTTTCAAAGTCCTAGGCGCACACTGGTTTCACAGTGCCAACCACCACCCACAGATCAAATGGCAAGAGTAGATTTTTACTAATTCATAAATTATTTGTCTCTAGGACCATATCATGCAATTTCTAGAGTTTTTTAGTTAAAAAATTATAAAAATAATATTGCATGCTTTCAAAGGGTTAACTTTTTGTCAGACTGAAGAAACATGGGTTAAAATTGAATCCTGTTAAATGTGTTCTTGGAAAGTTATTGGTATAATTTCTTAGTTGTTGAATTACTCCTTCTGGTATTCGGCCCATTTCTGAAAAAATTGCAATAATTTCTAACTGCCTGAAACCTGTAACAATGTCCAAATTAAAGAGATTTTTGGCAAGCACCGCTTCATTCTCTTTTGAAAGATTTTATGAAAAATGATAAATGTCTTATTCTTGGACAGCAGAAACAACCATTGCCTTTGAAAAATGTAGAACTGATCTAGCAAATGCAGCGACACTTGGTTACCATGCTCCTGGTTAGTGGCTGTCATTAATGGTTGATGCCTCAGATGTGGTTATTGGAACTGTTTTGCATTTGCTACAATAAACATCTTCAACCACTAGCTTTTTTTCCCCAAAAACTAACTCCAGCTAAAACTAAGTACAGCACATGTGATAGAGAATTACTCGCTATCTATTGCACTGTAAAGCATTTTCAACATAATCTCGAGGGACAACATTTTGACAGATCATTGCCCACTAATATTTTTATTTAGAAAAAATTCAGATTTTACATCTCCCAGGCAGATAAGATACAGGAATTATATTGCCCAATTCTGTACTGATATACAAAATATTCCTGGACCATAAAATATCATGGCAGATGCATTGTCATAAATTGCTGCTATCAGTAAGCTGGGCATAACAAGCTTTGCATAGATTGCGGAGTCTCAACAGAGTGATTCCGAACTGAGTCAATTGCTATTTACAGAAAATAGCTCATTAAAACTACAAAAGATGGAGCTTTCCCCTGGTTTAAATATATACTATGACGCAAGTGGTGACAAGATGTGTCCTTTTGTTCTTAACCAATGACTTAAGGCAGTGTTTGATTCTTTCCATGGACTTTCTCATCCAGGTATATGATTGACAAAAAGACTCATTCTTTTTCGTTTTGTGTGGCCTTCTGTGTCAAGAGACTGTGTTGCTTGGATTCGTGCTTGTATTGACTGCCAGAAGTGCAGACTCACATGGCATGCTCTTAGTTCATTGCAGTCCTTTGCTGTACCTAGTCAATGTTTTTAATGTGTGCATTTGGATATAGTCAGGCCCTTGCCACCTTTGGAAGGATACACCTACTTTTTAACCCCTCATCGATCGATTCTCTTGATAACCGGAAACTGTACCAATGAAGGGCATGTCGACGGAAACTGTCGCTCAAGCATTTTTTGCCTATTGGTTGCTCGGTTTGGAGTTCCCACTACAATAAATACTGACCAAGGCTGATAATTTAAGTCACGCATGTTCACTACTCTTAATGAGATTCTTGATGTTTACTGAATTTGAACTTCTCCATACCCCCTTGCAGGTAATGGATTACTTGAGAGATTCCATCATTCATTAAAACAAGTATTAATATGCCATAATAATGTCCGAAGGACAATGAGCCTTCTAACTCTACTCTTCAATCTTCAAGCAACATACAAAGATGATCTGCTAGGAAATTACTCGGAGAGGGTTTATGGAATGACCATTCGTCTTTGTGCAGAGTTTTGACAACCCATCCAAGTTTCTAATTATTCTGATCCAATTTCATTTTTACAGAAGTTATGTGAAGCAATGAGAGAGATGGCACTGGTACCTACATCAGCCTATGTTAAAAATATGTATTTATGTACTCACGTATTTGTGAGACACCATGCAGTAAAACGTGATTGTTAATCCATCAAAATGTTTTCGGAAAATCTCAAGTGTCATTCCTTGGTCATTAGTTTTCCTTGGAGGGTGTTTGCCCACTTAGTGACAGTCTCTGCAATGCAAAATATCTCAGAGCCAAAAACTGTCCAGGAGTAGTCATTTTCTGGCCATGTTAAACTTTTATCATCGCTTCCTTCCGTATGCTGCTACAAGGCAGGTGCCTTTGCATTCCCATTTAATTGGCAGCAGAATGAAAGATATGCGGCCGTTTATATGATCAGCCAAATCTTGCAGATGTACAATCTAAAAATGAGCATTGGAGTAGCTCTTATCTACCCTTCTAAGCATCCTTTAACGTTAATGGTTGCCTTGTTTATTATGGCCATGGGTGTAGTTTTGCAGCAGCTGGTACGTGGAACATGGAAGATACTGGCATTCTTCTCGAAAACATTTTCTGAGCCGAATCAAAGTATAGAATATACAATCATGAACTTCATAATGCATGCGAGGTAATTGAACATTTTCATCATATAGTGGAAAGTCGAATGTTTTCTATCTTTTAATCAGACCACAAGTGTATGATTTTTGCCCTGATGGGGTCTTTCCCAAGGAAATGTGTCACCTTGATTATGTAGCCCCATTTGCAACTGATATTAGGCATATCGAAGGTCCTTAAAATAGGTTGCTGGTGTTCTGTCCAGAACTGAAGAGGTCTAGTTGCCTTCAAAAACAGATTTCTGCGCTATTGCAAAGTGTCAGAAACTGGACTAGACTAATAAAGCTAATAAAGAACTAACAAAGGAGAAACAGGACTAACAAAGAAAGACAATTATTCAAAATGAAAATATTTAAGTATTCAAAACAGAGGAAAGGATTAATTTTTTAAAAAATGATTTAATTATTTAAGATAGAGATAATACTTAATTTTTAGAGAAAAGACAAATATTTTTGCATTTATGTCACAGGATCATTTGTACATGAGACTTTGATCAAAATTTGTCTCAAGTGGTATTTTATAAATTTTTCTGTGTCATGTTATCTACTTACTAAATGCATTTAATGTGTGATTGCAAAGATATTAAAGTGTTTTCCTTATTTAAAGATAAATTTAAGAGAAATTTAATGAAAATTTATTTCCATATGCAAAAGAATAAATTTTGAAATGATATTCGTAGGCTGAAAGATAACATTTAGTACCATTTGAATTAAGAATTACCAGTTCACTATTCAGATAAAAATAATGTATAGAAATAGCTGTTAATCTCTTTTCACTCATGTTTATGTTTTTAAAAATTGCTTTAAATTCATGCTATAAGTTGCAATAATTCATTAACTTTACCTTATTTCACATTTATTTCCCAATGTATTTTTGTTTGATATTTCTTCCTACATTTACTAGTATCATAAAATTTCCTCCTTTCATAGACATACTGCAAAATCAGATTTTGGCCCCTTTTTTTCTTATTCTTGATTATTTTGTTACACCTATTAGCAAGGATGGATGCAATTACTTTGACCGACTTTCTGTCCCTTTTGAATCCATTTTAAATTCATTTTAAAATCTGTTTTGGAAAAAAGAGTCCTTTATTCTGTGCGTGCACACAGAGATCAGGGGAAAAAATCAAATGGATTTTTTAACAGTCAAAATGAATATTTCTGTCGATATATGATAACCAAAAATTTTCATGATGACAATATTTCCATTTCTTCATACAAGTAAAATCCATGTATAGCTTCTTTCTTAAATATATTGTTTGCTTCATAACTTCTTAAAAGTCTTCAAAAAATTCTGATCAAAACCTGCTTTAAATTTTTAGATCCTATTTGAAACATTATTAAACTTGTATATCTGACTGATAGCTCATACTATAAAACTAGTGTGATGATTGTATTCCTTATGAAAAATGAGTATATTAAAAAGCATTTAATTTTCATAACCATTATAAGTCCAATAAGTTGCCACAGAAAATTCCTCAAAAGCATTTATTTCTTACCTAGATCTCTTTATCACAGATATTACAGTTGTGTAGTCATCCATTCCAGAACATTCTATTAACTCCCAAGAAATTTCTGCAAAGATCATTATATTTCCAGCTAGGTAAAAAGAAATGATTCTTAGTGATAATGTCTTGCAAGACAAGCATATCAATCTAGTTAGGTTCATTTTATACACTAAATTATTAGTCATCAATCTTTTTGCTCTCTATCATATGATAATAATATAATGTGATGATGCTTATAATTGTATCTATTTTCCTGACAGAAACTTACTTCCTAATGTAACTTTCAGTAATTTTCAAGTATTCATGTGTTCAGGCATATTTTCTATTGAACCTCTTCTCCTCCACATTAAGTAAAATTTCTAACTTTCATAATTACTAATTCAAATTTTGCCTCTAAAAAATTTTTGCCATATAGTAATATGTTATTAGATAAGGGTTTTTTATTGAATGGAAAAATTTAGACAATTTTGAGTTCTTCAAAAATTTAACTTTTTATTTGTAATAGATGAATTTATAATAAACTGAGATTGTATACAGGAGTTTTTAAATTTATTATTATTAATAAAGTTGTGTAATGATTATGAATAACAAATAAAGCAACTGTACAATATTTAATAGAACTGCTGTTTGCAGATTTGAAATAAACTTATATGTAAAAATAATTGAAATTATTTTTGTAGTGGAATGAAGTGATTCTGGCTTTTCGATCTGGAATGCCAGTCAAGAAACACAGACATCGTATCCATATATACCATGACTGCTTTACAGCGTCAGAAGCTGTGACATGGCTGCATTGTTATCTACTGAATAATCCAAATTTTGGTCCTGATGTGACAAGGTAATTGTTAATTATTCTAAATTTTCAGCAAGCTCTGGAGTTATTTTACCCTAAATTATTACATCTTAAGTATATTTCCAATTTTTTCTTATTCACATTGTTCATAAAACTATCACACTATGTACAGTTTAACTCTCTTGATTATCATCCAGTGTTAAACTCTATGTAGATTTTAAGTGACTTATCACTAAGCCTAAAGTACAACAAGGGTGTAAAAGACCCTTTATTTAAAACTAAAATAGATGAACAGAAGACACTCCTGGTGCTTATTGTGCCAGCATTTATGGCAAGAAACAAGAAACTTAAAGCAGTAGATGAAATGTAAAGCTTAATTTTAAATAAATTGATAGCCAAAGGCTACACAAGGCAATTTAATGCGAAGTTGGCTCAAAATTTCACTGGTTTGGATTTCAACTATCAATAAATGTAATCCGAGGCTGAAGACACGCTTATCTAAAGTAGCCAACCTAGTAACGAGGCCACAAGAGGCTGAAAATTCAGAAAGTGGCATTTTTTCTACCAATTTCTTAAATTTTTATTTTGACTCAAAAAACTGTAGCAGATATATTCAGTATCTGGAAAAAAAAAGATCATGAATATATTTACTGAAGTGCACAAAACAATTTAGTTCAGTGTATTTGAATTAATTTGGTTGAATGCATTAAGAAGTTAATGCAAATAACAATTGAAAGCAATTTTCAGTCTGAACTGATGCTGAAGAGATGATGGTACTGTTCTGTTATCGGGGCCGAATTCAGAAATGTATGAATGTATGTGCATGTGTATGTATAGATGTGCATATACCCATGTGTATATGTATACACACATATACATTCATACTTACATATATACATGCATACATGAACACATACATCCATTTCTACATGCATATATCCATACATTTCTGAATCCAGTCCTGATAACAGAACAATACCGAGATGACCATAGAATTATGCAGTACACAGTATTTCATATCTAGAGTGACAAAAACACCAAGAGAAATTGTTTGTATTTTCATATGCACTCTTTACAAGATGCTTATTCTCATGTACAGACTGCCTATGAATCAAAAGGTACTAGTATGAGTAGCTGCAGTGAAAAGTTTTCCCAAGATGAACTTATTGAAAACTTTCTTTGTTTCAGGTTATGTTTAAGCCGAGAGAAGTAAAATATGCTTATATTTTTATAGTAGAGAATATGCTTGAATATATTTTATATTCAAGAATTACTTTACAGTGATATCATGAATGATTAGTCCTTATGAAAGGCACATAAATTTATAATGGCCTGCAAGTGTTGAAAATGTTATATTTTTAATTAATTAAATAAGGCTATATGATGATTTTAAATTTTAGTATATTTAGTTTATATGGAACACCAACTGATCATCTAGCTTCAAACTGGTGGCCCGTAGTCACATCTGGCCTTTGAAGAAATTTTACAGTGTTCATAAATACATTTCTGTGATTTACTTGTTGTAAATGTAGTGTTATAGTGGTGACACACAGACATGGTTTTTTGGTGACATACAGACATGGACTGAGCTTATGTGTGCAGTTGCTGTTGAAACACAAAGAGATGGAATGAGATAGAGCATTGCAATGCATGCTTGTGTGCTAGGTGATATGTATTTTATGACTAAACCCATGACTGAAGTAAGGAGAACTTCTCATGATGGTATATTCAGAAATTTAGTTCACCATCCAGAACTTGTAACACTTCATTATTTTGTGCTCTCTCTCTCTCTCTTTTTTTTTTTTTTTTTTAGCGAGTTTATATACCTGATATAGGCACCACAAAGTCTGAGATTTATCGGGAATTCAATGATTTTCGAATTTTCTAGATTTTAGGTCATCAGTTTAAATCTAGTAAAATGAGATTTGTAAATTATAATATTAAAGATTTGAAATAATTTTTTATGAAATATGAAGTATTTATGACCTTAAAAGAATCAAAATTTACACAATTATACATTTTAATTGTCAGTCAAAATGTTTTCATTCACAGCAATGTTTCTGTCACTTTCTGCTTTACTGGGAATTATATTTTTTAGATTTAGAACCATACTACAGATTTCACCATCCATTAGTTGATTAATGATTAGGGCATTTTCATCACAATGGAAAACTTATATTATCCTCCTTTATTACCACTTCTTCACATTTTTTCTTAAATTCCATTAACTGCAAAATTTTGCTTTTTGTTTACAGTATCTGAAAATCTTCAAATCTTTATGTCTATCATCATAAGCTTAGCTTGCATTCAGTATACTCTGTTGGCAATATATCATGGCTGGGGATGTGCTGTTTTGCTAAATTTTGTCTTTCTTTTATTGCATCTGAGGAAGCCTGAATTATGTTAGTTTAGTTATTTATTATACTTGTATCTATTTCCCACATATGCTTTAGGCTTACTAGAGTTCTGAATAAATAAATCCCTGCAAATATTTAAGTTTTACCTGAAAAACAAATCAGTTAGTCTTAACCCAAACAGCAATAAATGTAATTTCTTGCATCCTTATATATATTCTTGACTGATCAGCAATAAATGTTATCATTTACAAAATTTATCTTTCGCATAGAAAGAAATTTCTGTTAGGTTTCTTCTCTTCAACACACTCAACCCTTCGTCATGTAGTTGGCTGAAGTCTGTAATCATTGTCAAGCATAATGTTAACATAAACCATGCTGTTTGGTATTTAATTACTAATAGAAAAAAAAAAAAAATTCAGACATCACCGCATGAATCATTTTTCAAGCTGTCATGAACTGATAGTCATGTACTGATGATTCACCCTTATGGTCATATAGTGATGGTTCACCATTTTGGTGTTAATGATGTAAGTTATTCAGGAGAAGTAAAATCAGCAAAGAACTTTGGTAGAATGTTTCGATTTGAGATGTATGCCTAGCAAAAAAGCAACCATAGAGTCAAATTATTGATCATGCAGATTTATATCAATTATAAAATAAAGAGGGTGCACTTTTAACTGTTTAAACTATTTATTTATAAGCCTAGAATATTATATTTTACAGAACACTGCAATATTGACATAGTTCTCCAAACTGTTGCCATTCACAGATTACTAAATACTAAATGGTATATCTTACTTTTTTTAAAGAGTCTAAAATCATTCCAAACATTCGGCTGGCATTCTATCACTCTCCCACTTCTAATTCTCTGCTCACTGTCTCTTGTTTCTGAGTTAGTGGAATTTGGTAGTTGCTTTTCTAACTTTGTTCTTGAGAATGTGAGAGAAACAGAACAAGGAGTTACCGCACCAAAAACAGATGTAAAAAGTATGATCCCTGATATTCTCAAATACCTCGCCGACTTTCTAACTATTATCCCACTTCTAGTTCTCTGCACACTATCCCTTGTTTCTGAGTTAGTGGAGTTTGGTACTTTGTTTTTTTGGAAAGGCTGGTATAATTTTTTACACCTGTTTTTTGTACAGTAACTCCTTGTTCTGTTCCTCTGATCTTCTCTTCAGCAGCTGAACTGTTTTCTTTAATGTCTCTTTTATTTCTTCTTCCTTCTGCTCTTCATGAAACTCCTACCCCATATAATTCACATGATTAACTTTCATTTTACACTTATCTTTACAGAACTTCAGATTATTTTCTTATGTTCTCTGGAGTACCGTTTTAAGTCCTAGGCCATGTTCCTTTTCCTTGGATCACAAATTAAGGTATCATCTGTAATGCATTCAACTCCATCTAGACCTTCTATTATTTGACTTAATTTTCTTTGACAAATTTCTGGAGCTAAACATATGCCAAATGGTAATCTTTTAAATTTCTGTCTGCCAAAAGGAGTATTGAATGTACACAAATTATTACTTTCTTCATCAAGCTGGATTTGCCAAAAAGCACTATTAGCATTTAAAATCCAAAGTATTTTTGCTTTTGGCATTCTAGTGACAACATCTATGGTTGACATAGAATAATATTCTTGTTTTATCACTATTCAGTTGGTTTTCTTACTTTCTCAATAACATTTAAATTTTGCACTCTTTGTTATTCTTTCTTCACTTTATTTCATATAGCTATGGATAGTTTTCTTGGAAGATGAGTTACTGGTACTGACTCTTGTTTTAACTTGATTCTATATTTTCTATCTGAACAGCCTAAGCCTTCAAATATATCTCTGTATTCCTCCAATAAGTCTTCATATAAATTGACATTACTTTTTGAATCAAACCTAGTTACAGATATGATTTTAATCCTAGTATAGAAGGTACTTCTTTGTCAATAATTTGGAATTCTACAACATAATTATTTTTTCCATATTGGCAGTTAAGTACTACTTTTCCTACTGTATCCATTTTATTTCCAGAAAATGCAACTAATCTTTTAATTTCAGACTTCTGTGTTAGATGATATGACATTTTCATTTTGCTTTTAGAATGCGCATTGTTCCAATAATCTAACTGCAAATTAAGTTTATTTTTGTTTATATTAACATCTACAGTCCATTTCATTTCTTTTTTATTCCAACTAAGGTTTAATGTACTTACATAAAATTTTAATTCTTCCTTTGAGTCATGATTTATTAAATTAATTTAGTTCTCATTTTTGTTTGCCTTGATAGCTTTTTTTTTTAAAAGCTTTTACACTGATTTGCAAAATGATTCGCCTTTTTATATGATTATATCATGTACGATGATTAACATGGTATATGATATGAAAAAGATACATAGATTATGATAGATTTTTCCAGAACCCTTTCAATATTCATGATATGTTTCACATTTAGAACAAACTTTAGTCACTTGCATCTCATCTCTTTGTATATGTTCTTATAATGTTTACTTAGTTTCTTTTGAACTAAGTTTACAACAGTTTCCTCATTTTTTATTATTTTCATTTGATGTGCACTTATTTCTGCAGGTCTGCATGTATCAAGAGATTTTTCTAATGTTAATTCTGTTTCATACAATAATTTTGCTCTAACTAAATTGTCTTTAATACCATGAATGATTGTGTTTCTTCAATATGGAGGTTTTTATTTAGTGCAGAAGGGAAATTAAGGATCCTCGCACATACTTTATTATGAAAAAAATGTTTGCTGCACATGTGTGAAACATTAAGCATTTGCTAAAGTGAAACAATATACTTAACTCCTTTCTTCCTTTTCACAAAAAATAAAATTAAAAAAAAATTACTTGAGATTTAGATATTAGATCATTTTGAATACTGGATGTCCATAATACTGTCGGCAGCTTTATCCGCAGAACTTTTAATTATTTCCAAATAATTAGCTGTTCAGGATATTAAAATAGATTAAATTCATGAATTGTAAACAAACATTATTTTGTGTAATCATTAATTAATTGTTTTACTTTGATGGTCAAAAAATACATTTGAATTTATAGGTAAAGAACTCTTGCATGAAATGTTTTCTTTTCTAAGAAGTGTGATTTTTTTAAAGTTCTGCATTAAAACTTCGAAGATATACCATGGCTCAGCTAGAAAGTGCTGAAATGTTGTGGAAAGTCAGGGAAAGGAAAAATGATCAAGGAAAATCAGTGCGAATATAATTTTTTTTTTTTTTTTTTTTAATATATTTTTTTTTTTTTTTTTTCAGTGAAAGTCTGAACTTTTCCCCAGAAAAAGTCATGAAAGTACACATGAGCTATCACAGTAATAAAAAGTTAATGTTTAAAATAGCAACAAATAATTAAAAATTCTACTTAAAAAAATCAAATCAAAAATTATAACTCTATTTTTTGCAGAAAGTACTTAATTCAATTCATATCAGATACAATGAACTTTTTTTCTCTGTATTTATTGATGAGTGATATTGTTTATGCCTCTCTTTAGAAGTTTATCATTACCCTTTAAAATTAAGTAATGTAATTAAGAAGTTGTCACATTTTACATATGTATGTGATAATAAGTAGTGATATTTCTTTGTTAAGGTTGGTAACTGTAGTTAGTTACCAACTGATAACTTGTTTGTCCAATTTGTAATGTACAGATTTCATATGTTACCAATGGCTTATGCTGTTGCCACTTAAACAAGGAAGTACGTATTGAACATATTTTAATCCAGTGGGCAGATAGTCCTCATATGCTTTATCCTATTCAATAAATTTAGCCTTTTTCAGTCTAGTGTAATTTTTAACACCATAGTTTTACTTTGAAACAAAACAGGATTTTTTATTAACATTAAATAATTATGAATTATTCACTGTTGTAAATTTCTCTTGCAGAATGAATTTTTTTTAATGTAATATTTCTTTTTAAAAGCCCTGCCTAATTTTTTATGGTTTAGATGCATATTAGTTAATGTGCCTAAAATGATTCAGTTATTTATATTTAATTTTCTAATTAGTTCATAATGTTGTGGTGAATGATGTTATTCAATTTGATCATAAAAAATAAGGAACTTAAAAGTTGAATTTCAGTGGGAACTTCTTACACATAAATTATTGACATATGAAAATTTGATCACTTAAAAAGTCTTAATTCCATGACACTAAGAATAATGCACTTTTATGAAATATTATTAGTTAACTGAACTTTAAAGATATGTATATAAAAATTTAATTTTGAAAGCTTAATTTCAGTTGATAGATTTCTTGTCATCTGATTATCCGGCTGCTGATTTATGTTATGTGAAAAGTGTATTCATGCAACCAGAAAACAAAAGTTTTGAAAATTTCAGATAGTTTTTCATGTGACATAGCTTTAGACAGTAATATAATGATTATAGCTATTAATCATTAAATGCAATTAATACAGATATGTTATTGTGTGCTACAATCTGTATATGTTTTCTAATTACTGAATTTCATGCTATAAAAGGCTGGGATTCCAGTAGAAAGGTGTTAAGAAGGCTTATTTTATGATGAATTATTTCTATCAAACCTGATAGCAAATTTATCCCAGGTTTCTATTAATATTTATTAATAATTCCTTCTTAGTACTATTGCTTTTTTTTTTCAGTTGTCCGTTAACTATTTTAATATTTCAGCTTTTAATAAGCTTTTCTTCAGTATAAGACTTCTGCTTAAGAAATTTCTAAGCCTCTGGCCCTTGAAAAATTTTTAACAAAGTTCTTCTGAATAAATAAAGTTATTTAAATAGATTGACTGTTTTAAATTGTGAACAGACATTGCTTTATGTAAAAAATTTTAAGTGTATATAATTAAGACAGAGAAGCATTATTTGGTGATTTATTATGGGTTTTGTTCTGAGCTTTCCAAAATCATTTTGAACCACATCTGTTGCAGGAACTCAAGCAAAGCACATTCATATGTATTTTTATTAATGCAAATTATAAAACCATCAGAATCACACTTGGTCATGAGCACCTAAGGAATTAGTAAATCTAATTCTTTTATAATAAAAATATTTTTAGGTGTATATTAGTGTTTTCAACATGCCCCTTTCTTTCAAATTATTATTCTTTCAGAATCTCATATATATATAGAAAAGTATTTATAAAGTATGTATTTTACAAAAACAGACATGAACATTGAAAAAGTATAAATCTGAAAGAGCTGCATTACAAAGTGATAAATTAAAATCAACTTGAGAAATGCATATTCAGTATTTAAATAAATATATTTATTTTACGCAGTTTTTAAACAATACAATTTTCCATATTTGCCATTCTGTGTTATGTATAAGTTAAGATGTAAATATTAATTTTAATTCTGTAATTTATGATGGAGTTCATGTGAATTGTTAATTAACCTGAGCAAAGGCTCAAGCATTGTTAATTAACCTTAAGTTTATATATATTATATAAGGCTCATATATGTCTCAGTTTAGTACAGTGTTGCCTCCTTAAGATGACCATTACATATGTAGATAGTTTTGGTCCTCTGTGAATGTTGTTGCCTTCTGTGAATGTTACCTACTCATTGGTGACTAATATGTTCTCAGAAATATTCATCACTTTTCAGAAGTGATTGTCTTATGGAGGTGGTCACTGTGCATAGTTTTTTACACATTTAGTTCTGTCAAAAAGATGAAGCTGTAGGTTTCAAGATGTAGATTTCATTCATTTTTTTCCCTCTTTTTCTAGGAAACAAACTATTCATTTATTACAGAAATTTTTAAAATGTCATGTGATAGAAAGCTGCCTTTTTCAATCTAAAAAGACTGAATTCTCTGATAATTCTCATTTATACAGGTAAATAAGTATTTATTGTGTTTCAAAGGTAGATATAAAAACAAATATTTTGCTTCCCTCTTTGTATGTATGTAGTGAATTAGTGATATATTGTGAATCAATGAATTGTACTGAAATGTAAATTTCTTATCTGAATAAATCTTTTATAGCTGTCTGCTTTTCTTCCTTCTTTTTTAATTTACCATTACATGCATTTTGAATTTCTGGAGTTAATTAAATTTTCCCCCCTTTTCTTATTTTTTTATATTTATTTATTTACTAGTAGAAATACCCGATGCTAGTTAAGTTAGATTGACAGTAACATATCTAACAACAGAGAGAACGATATCAGTGCAATCCTTCTCTAATAACAAAGCAAAAAATATTATTATAGTCATACATTTTTCAGTCTGATGCTATGGAACCCACATATGTGAATCTTAAATATGGAATATTATTCTTTATTTAGATTTACTGTGTTGTCTCCTCAGCAATACAAAACATTACCTCTACGCCTTGTACAAAAATCATCCCCTGACGTTACTACAAATAAAGAGAATGGTTTCGTTAAAGAAAATTTCACATCTAAACATGTACAACAAGCACAGAAAGAAAACCTCCCAGAATGTCGCTTTGTGGAAAGGAAGCTCTCTTTGGCCGAAATAGCTGCTATATGGAAAAGTGTCACTCTATCCAGGTATAGATCTATTTTATGCTTTCATAAACTTTATATATCTAGCGGTGAACTTTTCCTATTCTACATAAACTATGCTAAATTTAGCTAATTAATTTAGCTACACTAAAGCTAAATTTGTACTCTTTTTATAACTACATTAAGAATTTTAATATTGATAAAAACATCTGATGTTTTTTTGATTATTCACACCTCCCTGAAAATTTGCCAGCTCATTTGTGACTTCGTGAATTGGAAAGAAACTTTTGTATGGCTATCTTTATGCTTTACATGTACTTTTCTGCTTGTAAGAAATATAAAAAAAAGCTTATTCTGAGTAAAAAACAAAAGTTTGCATTGTCGATATTCGCATTTTTACAACCAATAAATATTGTTCAGCCAAATGAGAGTTAAAGCATATAAATCTATGTGAACTCAAACTTTTGTGTGACGAACGTGTATAGTTTGGCTATTGTTGCGTGTATGCTTGAAAATATACCAAAAAAATTGCACTTTTATGTATTGAAAGCAGCAAATGCAGATAATTAGAAAGCACGAAACATCTCTCTCTTTTTTTTTTAATCACCTATAGAGTTAAAACATTTTAAGTGCATTAAACATTTTAAGCTGTTGCAAGAAATTAAATTTATGTCTTAATTAGTGATGGTTTTAGTTTACCAAATTCATTATTTTTGTTTTTTTAATTTTTATATTAATTTACTTTTTGTATTTCCTTGTTTTTATTATCAACCTTCATAATAACTTGAAAGCATAATGATTTTTCTTACCAGCTCCTACCAGTAAAACTTGAGATAAGAAGAATTTATCTGCATTTGGGTGCTTTGGTGATTTTTTACGACATTTGAAACCATTTGGTTATAACTTTCTCTTTCCAGTATTAAAGCAAGTTATCATATTTTGATAATTATCATTTTATAATTGTTGTAAAATGAATATTTTATGAAAAGTTACCAACTTCCTACTTCCAACTGGAGATCAACATTCAGATACTGTTGCCAGTTGACAAGGTATAGGATCTTTCATTTATCCATATTAAAAAAGTGTATTATCGATTAAGATAGCTAAGTGAATCATTTGAAAAGTAATTCATCTGCATCAGAAATAAAATTTTAACAGTGAATGATGAAATTTTGTAATAACACATAGATTTTTCTATATAATTTTTAACACATTCATTGGCAATCATACACTAGCACATGAATGACATTATTGGTGAAGATCCAGTCACACTCTTGTGCATGGTAGGGGGGGATGTTTCAGTTGCCAGTCATTCATTGGTGCAGGAAAAGCAACATCTCATTGTTTATTTTCAAGTTCAATTGGCATTATGTTTCGGATATATATGTGGATAATAAGCATGGAGCAAAGGTTAGGAACTAGTTGTAAATGTATGCAGTTTGGAGTGGAAACTAAGTTTCATTTCGTGCAAAGATCATACATGAATAACATTCTGAAATATATAGTTTGCAATAATATCATTTTAACTATCTTATAATAAATTCATTTTTAATATATATATTTATTTGTGATATAGTTTCATATCAAAATAATGCATATTGTTACTTATTTTGATTCACTTTTAAATGCCACGCACCAGCACGCAATGTGTCATTGCAGAAGTAATTTTACCTGTAGTGCTGATCACATGCTGATGCATAGTAATGAAATTCTATGCTTAAAGGCTTATCAATGTGGTACATATAATAATCTTTTATTCCCCTTTTTAAATCATACTTTGTATAATAATTAAGTTGGCATATAGGTGCAACTATATCTATGACACGGCGTTAACTATCAATACAACCTCACATGACAATAAAGACAAAAAAGGTTGTGTCATCTTATTAAGAAAACTGAACGTTGATATGATGAGTGAGAAAAGGCAGAAAAAAAGATTTAAAATGTATGACATACCTAAGACTGTATCAGGAATTTTAAAGGAAAGTGTTGCCACTCATTAAAGCACGAGATACTTATATTTCAAATGTAATCAGAAAACTCTTTTTTTTTTTTTTTTCCTTCTTTTATTTTTAATGGCAAATAATAAAGACTGTAGGCAGAACAAGCAAAGATGAAAGAAAACAGTAAAACTAAAAAAAAAAAGTCCATAGTATAATCTATAAATATCTTTTGTGTCTCGCCTCCCAATATCTCTCCCAGAGTGATCTAGTATTAAGTTCAAGGCAATGACTCATCTGAGTCATCCATTTCCTCATGAAGGTTGCACAATTTACAAAGTGGTTATTAATTGTAAAAAATTATTTTTTGCTTTCATCACCAGATTATCAACTTGTGGCTGTTTGAGAAATCACTTGTGCAGTGCAATATAGTGAATGATTAGAAACATCATATTACCTTGTTATTTGTTACTTAGTAATTTCATCTTTTGATGATGCGTTGTTTGCTTTTTCATCATTCCTATCTTGGTACCGTTTATGAATATCAGATCTCTTGTCTGCCAAATTTATAACTTCTCTGTTGTCTAATGTATGATGACTATATTTGTATAAAATATATAATAATATATCTGAAACTGGAAATTTTGCTCCTTATTTATGAAAATTATATGCTACAATTTTTTTTTATTTCAGAAATGAGTAGTCTCTTGTACCCTACTACTTCCTAGTACCAGATCTATGAAGATTTAAAGGATACATTTTAATAAAACTTATTCCAAAGTTTAATAGAGAAAGGGGCATAATTCATTTTTATGAGCTGCAGTTGAATTCCCATATTTTGATTTCTATAAATATCATTTAGAAATATTTTGTGCTTGTATATCATTGTAACACTGAAATATAATATTAGTTAAAAAAGTGGCAAATTTGTCAATTGCAGTATTTCTTGTGATTTATTTAATGGAAAAACTTCCCTAATCAAGAATGCTGATCTAAATTTAGAAGTTTTTAATTTGGTTTCTGAAGTTTTCATTGAAATTGTTATTTTATGTATTTGAGTTTATTAAATAATTTTTTTTAATCTAAATTTCTTTTTATAATATGAGCATTGCACTATTCATGAAATCAGAGTCACTGTTCTGTTATCGGGACTGGATTCAGAAATGTATAACGTGTGTTTGTACATGTGTGCATATATTGTGTATATGTATACACATATACATCCATACTTACATGTGTACATGCATACATACATACATTTCTGAACTCAGTTCTGATAACACAACAGTACCGGAGCATTATACGAGATTTTATAATGGTTTTGGTAGAGTGAAGAATAGCTTTCATTGTCTCACACGAATTGAATCCTATGAGCTAATGAATTGGAAGTTATAAAGCTGACTGTCATCTATGCTATAAAATTAAATGTGAAACTTAATGCATATAAAATTTTGATATGTAATAAAATTTACATAGAATTAAATATGAAATGTTATGGGGCCAGAATCTGCTGATAGAGAAATACAAATAAAAATAAATTGGTTTTATGTCATTTGTAGTTCATATGGAAATTTCTGTAAGGAAAACTATATAACAAGATGACTCAGCAAAAATATTTTTTACTACCATATATTACAAAGAAAAGGTGCTAGATTTGGAAAAAGTACCAAATTCTTATTTTGTTTTACTCCTTTTAGGAGCATTTTATGAAATTACTTTCTTATTACTATAGATGAAACTGCTGATTTAATATCTCTCTGACAGATATGAAGAGAAAATTGAACACTGATTTCATTGCTGTCACCTATTAAGCTTACATTTCTAGTTATTTAATTTTTCTATTTACATATGGACATTTTAGTTATTTCATAAAGAATTTAATGTACTAAATACAAACTTTCTTATATGCATTAAATCACTGCTAGTATTTATTTACTATTTTTAATGGATTTTGATAAATTAATTAATTCTTAAATATAGTAATGTCTGTCAATGATAAATTGACATTAAATTTTCATTTTGCCCCAAAGAGTCATTCCCCCTCCCCCAAAAAAATGTTGAGTGTAAATAGCCACTATCTGGATTTGATCGGCTGAGTCTCGACTGAGTAAACTGATGAAGTTTGAAATTTAAAGAAAATAAAGCAAATGATTACCTATCAAATCCATTGCTCAGCGATGAACTACAGGTTGATTGTCATTGGAGGTCAACCTATAGGTTTTTCGTATTTAGTGAGTCATTGAGTCAATTTAGATTTATAAAATTAAAAGAAAAAAGAAATCTGAAAGGCTTCAGATTTTAATTGCGTCCAAAGGGGCATTTATTTAACATTTTGTGTGTTACCTATATTTATAAAATACCATGTTCTTCGCACTTAAACCATAAAATTCAGTTCAACAGCAATATCGCAAAATAATTTTAAATTGAGCATATCTTTAGAAATTTCGGTACACACTCTCACGCGCTGGAGATAAAAATGTTTTTCTGTACAACGTTGGTATTGCTGGCTTTGAAATCTTTGAGTTTGTTAAGGAAAAATTCGTTAAAGTTTTAGAGAATATTGTTATGAATTTCACATTTATTTGGCTATTTATTTAGAATTGTAATTAAAATTCCTTTTCATTTTCCCATGCAACGCAGAAGATTTTTAAAGAGAAAGCTATGTAAAAAAAAATAGATAAAATAAAAAATAAAATAAGTAGTAAATTGAAAAGTGAAATGACGCAAAATGGCAAAACGAAAGTAATAGTCCTTCAGGATTCAAATTCCTTTGGACTAAAAAAAAAGTTGATATTTGATTTGTTGTTACTGCTGGAAATATTATTTCACTTGCTGCTGAAAAATGGGGGAGGCCAATACAACTGCATTTTTAAATTAAGAATTATTTGTTCTCCTACAACATCATTTTGAAAACTTCTTTCCAAAAAACCATAAAATCTTGACTTTTGCTCTTATGATCCTTAACCCTCTGGCTGTTCAATTTGTGGACCAAAATTGCTTAAATTTTTTTTTGGCATATTTTAAATTTATATATATTGGAGACTTGAAATGTCCATTTTTTTCTTTCTAGAAAATATTTGTTAGATTTTTATCATGAGAAACTAAGAATCATCTAAAATTGTCAGAAAAAACAATTTTAGATGTTATTTATATATATATAAACAACTGAATTAAAGTTAATTTCTATTTATTATATAAAACAAAAAAGTAAAATATATAAAACTTCAGAAAATATAATGCACTGAGGAAAAAATATCTTAGAAATGTAGTTTAGTATGATAGAGTTCGAAACAGGGTTCAAGGCAAAGTCCAACTTCGTAGTTTTTGCACTAAATTTGTGTTTCTTTGCGAAATTTTTTCCATTTGAATCTTTCTTTCATCAATTGCTGAACATTTTCTAGCAGCCATTTCTGATTAGAAAAAGGTGAAAAACATAGTGAAGTTAGAGCGGTAAATACCAAGTACCTTCAAATGCTATAATTTAGTGGATGACTAATGACATCTATTAGTCAAATCCTAAATTAAACATCTAATGATTTATTTCATTGCCTAAATGGGGAAAAGGTAGGATCTGCTCCTCAATAAAGAAAGAAAAACACATGGCCATGAAAATCGCGGGATGAGCAAATTATGCTACATTTGATTTGCCCGTGGAAATTGCGGAATGAGCAGCCAGAGGGTTAAAAGATGTCATTCTCTATCAAGATAATTTGAAATTCATTCATTCGAGTATACATTTATAACTTTTTAGTGCTCTAGTATGTTTCTTGTCAGATATGGATTCCTTCTGAGTCATAAAAGTTCATGTGATAACTAAAAATAATGTGAAAGAATTAGACTTATGAATTTATGCCTTACTTTGAGTACAGTGGAAGATATTTAATAAGCAATTGATTTTAATTCATTTACATATTCCCTTAATTAAAGCAAATTTGATTTTGAACATATACCCTATTAAAAGCAATAAATCTATTTAAACTATTATTTTTGATTGAATATTGCTTGTTTCTCCTAATTCCATCAGCTGAAAATGAAATAATAGTGATGAAATGAAATATTTTAGAAAATCTTGTTGCATTACAAATGATGCCAACTGAAAAGATAAATTCCACTGACAATATTCAGTGTTTAGACATGGAAAGTGTATATCTAGAATTGAGAGTGGTTAAGAATTCAGCATAGGTGAACAAGTATTTCACTTCAGAGTGTCTTTATATTTCTTTCTAGAATTTCATTCTCAGCTTTAGATATACATTTTCTATGTTTAAGAACTGATTATCCATAACTGAATTTACCTTTTCAGTTAACTTAATTCAGTTAACTTTGAGACAAAATGTCTGATGATTATTTCCTGTCCATAGAATTAGAAGATGATGGTGATATTCAATCAAAAGTAGTAATTTAAATGTAATGTTCTTAGTAGGTTAAATGTTAAGAAAATGTATCATTAATAGATTCTGTAAATCAGTTGAAACAGATTTGGTTAATTAAGTATCATCTTCCACCAGTATTAGGTTGAAGTATAATTCATATATTTAATTCTTCATGCTATTTTTAGTTCTTACGTGAATTGTTATTGCTTAGAAGCAGGATTTGATGTAAACACACTCACTAAAAAGTTAAACAAAGTATTAAATCTAGTATGGTGAGTAGTGGTTACTTTATAAGGAGCTCTTCTGTGTGTATTTTGTAATATATTTATTGTTTCAAATTAAGCAATGTAATTTGAGACTGAGATTATAATACATTTATTACAATACTTTTAACTGAAATTTTAGGTTGGCAAAGACATTGCCCTCAATAACTGATATTTTGGATCAAAATTCCATTGATGGTCATGTAATAAAGCATAATGTATCTCGTCTTAGCAAGACTGGTGTTGTTTGTCTCATAGATAAAACAGGTTAGAATCTTTTCTTTTTTAAATTAGCAAAATTCTTAATTGGACTGTATTTTATAATTACATATCCATATAAATGGTTTTATTTATTTTAGATGACATTCCACACTGGATTATATCAGCCATGAAGTGTTTAGCAAATTGTAAGTAGCACTACTTATATAAAGAATTATGTTAAAAATTAGCAAAGGAATCTACTAAATATAAAAATGTACATCTTTTGAGAATAGGATATTGTATTCGAATAATTGTACTGAATATACAGTAATTAATTGCCTGATGAACTCCCCCCAAATCAGGATAATTTTATAATTAAATAGTTGTTTTAATTTCACCAGTTTCTAAATTTCTCTAGATTTTAATTGGTACAATGTAAATTTTCATGTGCTATTAAACTTAATTACAATTATGTTTTTTTTTTTTTTTTTTTTTTTTTTTTTTTTAAGCATTCAAAGAAGCAATTTCCCTGTTAATATCTGGTGTAACTTTCTTTTTAAATAGAAAAACTCAGGCTGTTAATTAAAAATTAAAATTCATTAATGTAAAAAAAATATAATTACATATTATAAGCATGCTTTTGTACATGATTATATTAAATATTTTTGAAATTTTTTATCTAAAAATGTATATGTATCCTATTTGTTATTGTTATTAGTAATTAGGTTTTGAAAATTTTTGTTTACCGAAATTTAGATTACATGTACTGACTGCTTTTTTTATAAATATACATTCTGATTAATTATTGGCATTGTGATTATCCTTATTTTAAATTGTTTTTTTACTTTCTAGAAAGGGAAGTATTGTAATCATGAAAATTTTCAGGTATATTATTTCAGGGGAATTATCCATTTTGACTATTCTTGAATTCATATGGACGGTTTCTTTGTATTACTTCTGTATGTACAAACAGAATAAAGGACTGTTTTTCCAAAATGGATTCAAAAGGCTTTTTTCGTGAGTTTTATATGTACATATGTATTTTGCATAACTAAAAAATGATAAAATATAGAATGTTGCAATTTTATATATGGGACTGCTATAACATCTAGTTGTGCACCTTCCTTTTGTATTGCAATTGGCAATGCCAAAAAAGTATATACATACATCCCTTATGCAGCCTTTATTTTTGCAATCATTGGTCATAGTCATGTATTTCCAATTACAGAAAAGCATCTTGACTGTATTTCTGTTTTAATCTTTTAACTGTATTATTTTTTTTATCTGTGTTGGGTGTGCTACGTTAATCACAAGGACGATTATTATCAGCCAGGAGGGTTGCAGCACACTCACTCATATATTACATTACATTATATTACTTCCAATTATAGAAGTATTTTAAATGATGAAAATACTCATGTTCTGCAATTTCAAATTTTTTTAAAAAGTTATTTTTGGCAAGTAACAAAATCCAACTTTTAATACGATCTCCTAGTACCTATACTTATGTTTGGGAAAGTTTTATGCTTGTTATGAAAAATTAAAATTATAAGAAGTTTAACTTCCATATGAAAAAAAAAATTGATCAGGATATTTTATTTTGAAATTTGCAATTTTTGATATCATTTTCAACTTGCCTTGAGGAACTGGTTTATTAAATTAGAAAAATTCGAAGAAATAATTTTAAATGAAGGGCTGCAAAAAATGTGTCTAATTTAATAGGCCATACAAGGAAGTTATGTAGTGTTCACATCAGGTTGTTTTCCATGCAAAATTAAGCTCTGTGTTTTAATAATGTTTCTACAATATTATCAGCAAAAAAACGTTGTCCAATTTCTGTTGTTTCCTTGACGTACATATGCAATTTATCAAAATCTTAAGGTAGTAATTAGTTTATTTTTAATACTTCTTACTGCAATAACATTTTCTGCATTTATAATTTTTTTCTGTTTTTTGGGAAAAAAATCACATTTTTAAAGGTATTTAAGCCTGCCAATGGCTGAGGCTAATATTTTTGTAGTCTGAACTAGGTTTAGGTCCTAGATAACAGTTGGTTGCATGGATGTTCCTTTCTGCAGCATAAATGCAAGCCAATTTTCCTTAGAAAGCCTCCACAAAGGCACCCCTTCCCTTATGCAGATAGCTACCATGCTTGCATAACCCAATAAATCTAAATATTGAGTGTTTAAGTAAATGCATTATAATAATAATTTAGGATTAGCAAAATAATACTAATATAAGTATTGTTAAAAGCATTTGGAATATAAACATGTTTTCAGCATAATATATGAGTATGTGGAAATTTATTATTTTAAATTTTTTATTAGGGCCTAATGCAAGTGGAAGTGGCAGTTGCTTACCAAATTATCCTGGATTTGAAAAAGATGTATTTAAAGTTGTGAGGGATTTTTTTTTGAATCCACAAGTTCCTTTACTACCACCTTCATTAGCATTGGTTCTCATTAAAGTTTTTTGTATGTATTTATCTATTCTGAAGTTCTATTGATGATGATAATTTTTGTTTTAATTTTTTGTTCTATTTTAATTGTACATATATCAGTTTCAGTTTGTCTGCCATTTCTGGATTATATTAATAATTTTCTCGTAGTCAGTTAAACTTATAAAGAACTTTGCATAATTAAAGTAAAGGATACCTTGTAGGGTCTACTTGTCTATCTTCTATGTGATAACTGAAAGAGTAGTAATTGCATAGAGGAAGGGGGAAAAGTACCATTTATTACACTCTTTAAAAATTTACAATGCATCAACATGATGGTAACAAACTATGCCTCTGCTTGGGCGGTAACTGAAATCAAAGAACTAACTAAAGATTTGAAGATATTAACAAGTAGCAGAATTATGCTACAGGGCTCAGACTATCCTGTTTCCTAACAGAGTGTTGAAAAATCTAGTGGCCGCAAAGTAATAGCTGTTACACCACGTTTAACCAGCAATAATTGCTAAGCAGAAGCTTATACTACAAAAAGCACAGAGTTCACTCACACTCTCTAACTTTCCCTTCTAGAACTTGGTATTTAAACATTTTCTCCTCAAAGTAAAAGTTGCATTACTTTACATGCGCTACCAAATTTAAATATTCTGGCATTGACAATTAGGGGAATGAAGGCTCTAGGAAAGAACAAAAAATTTAACTGGCTATTTAAAATAAATATAAATCCCTACAACCTTTATAGATACTTTTTTACTACATGATATCTATCTGTCTGTCTGCCTATATATTTTAATTCCCGACTTAGGATGAAAAGTTTACCTGTTATGTATCATGCGAACAGAAATGCGGGGATGACCACTGAACTTTTTAAAGAATGGCTGAAGGATTGGGACAGAGAGCTACAATGCCAGTCGAGAAAAGTGCTGCTTCTTCTTGACAATTGTGCAGCACATCCTCATTTAAATTGCTTGAAGAAAATCCAACTGGAATTTCTACCTCCTACGACCACATCTTTGGTCCAGCGAATAGACATGGGCATCATAAAAAATTTGAAGACCCCTTATTGTGCAAGGTTGGTTAATTACATGCTTGAAGCAATTGAAGAAAGTTTGCTGGCCTCATCATCAAAAGCCAGTGAAGTCAGTGCAGAGGTCAGCATCTTACAAGCAGTTATATTTGTGGCTGACAACTGGCAAAAAGTGAGCAGTGAGACAATTCAGAACTATTTTTCTCACTGTGGCTTTAAGCACTTGTAACGTCTTAAGCTATTTCTTAACCACCTCAGAAGTTCTGAGAAAAAGAATATTTCTAACGATCACTTCGAATGTTTCCAGGGAAAGAATTAACGAATTCTTGGAAAGATTAACGTGACCAGCAGTCACAAACCAACCTCAGTTTTTTTTCCCTTTATAGTTGTTTGAAGAAGAGACATTGTTCCATTCCTTTATATCTGTTTATAGGTGCATTGTTTCAGACCACTCCAGTTTGAGTCCCAGATTGAAACCGGGGAGTTCTCACAGAGTTTTTCCCAGGCCTTTTTTTTTGCTGTTGTTTCTCTGCTAGAGTTGTGCTCACAATTATTTCATCCTGGTTAATTGAAAACCTCACAGAATACACTGCATTCTTAAAACATAGGCAGTATGAGTAACACTGCTCAGCAATTATAGTCACCCTATCAACAATGACCTTCAATCAATAAATGCAATTCTGTGTTCCAGTGCGCTTTTTTGTTTTTTAAAAGTTAGGTAGTATGCCTAGTGTTAAATCTTGAATAAATCTGAATTAATCACATAAAATTACTTACCTCTTTTCTTGCAATAATCAGTGGGTGAGATAGTATCTTCTCTTCTTTCTAAAACTCGGTAGGATACAGCATACTAACAGAATGATTCCAGTTAAAATTTAAATGTGCATTTGTAACAAATATTTACATAAATTTACTGGATTGTAGTTTAGTTGCATTTGAGTTTTCAGTGCTTACCAACATGCCTTTATTCTTTGGATGTTTTAGCGATACTGTTTGACAGCTGTAGATGGACTTTGGTAGCTTTCAGGACATGATAATTAATTTTAAATTGCGTGCAGTAAGAAAGTGTTTCATGACCAAGAGGAAGAAGTCAAGCATAGATTTGTGAACAAAACTAAAAATCCTACTGGAAATAGACTGAGGTGTACTGAAGACAAGTACAATTGCTGAAAAGTATGGAATAGCTAAATCTATCATATTGAAAATACTTAAAAGATTTTGAAATAATTCTGGATGCTGCTGCATTAGTTTTCAGGAACAAATCTAAGAAAGTTTGCAGTGCTAAGTATGAAGGTGCCAAAACTCTACTCCTAGAATGGTTCAACATGGACTTCCAATGTACAGTGCGAGGACATTTCTGTATCTCCCGTTCTACTGGGCCGATTCACAAAATTCAAACTGCGTTTTTCATGTCTCGAAAGCACAACTTAGGATACGTATTAGATTTATACAATATAAGTATTTTGACACAAAATTGGACTTTTCTGAAATGACAGGTAAATTTTTTTCATATTTCGACTCTACGACTCAAATTCTGGCAAACTGCCAAGTTTTGTAAAAATTGCACGAGTAGTTTTTAAAAAATTAGCTCTCAAAATTTTAGCTCCTCAATGTTAATTCAATTTGGTATGTATTTATCAATATCTCTTTTTTTATGAAACTTCTTTGATTTCTTTTTACACAGTTCGAAATTAAGGTTCATTCCAAATAAAATTCTGCCATTTTTTATGATTTATTTTTAAAATTTGTATTTTAAATAATTTTTATAAATTTTTCGAAAAAAATTTTGGAATATAACCTATAAAATTTTTACAATCATCTTAAAGTGGATGTATTTCTAAGTATATCTGCAAAAAATTAGAGGTTTTTATTGAAAATTTCCGAAGATATAAATGAATAGCATGTTTTGAAATTTGGCATATTTGTTGAAAGCGATAATAAGGAAAATGTGGTTTACGCATTTTGTTAAAATTATTTGAAATTAGAATGATATGACTTTTTCGCTCTCATCCACAATGTAAAAAGGCAGGAATGATGTGACATTTTTCCTCCCCTGCATAATTAATAAGTTGCCACATATTAAGAAGTTCGCCAAGTGAATTATTCTTGTCTCAAACTGAAAAAAAATTCGCCAAGTTAAATTTCTGAATTTCTCTGTAAATTTCACACCAAATTTTACAAAATTTAACTTTTAGGCATAATTTGAGTCGTAGAATCGAAATATGGAAAAAAATTGGTATGTTATTTTAGGAAAAGTATAATTTTGCATCAACATACCTATATTGGAACAAAGCTATATGTAAATCTAATATACATCATAAGTCGCGCTTTGGAGACATGGAAAACACAATTTGAATTTCGTCAATCGGCCTAGTAGAACAGGAGATATAGAACTGTTCCCCCCCCCCTTTTTTTTTTTTGGTGCAGTGTGCCTTTAATTGAATCTATAATTCCTTCAAAAGCAAACAAGATTGCAAAAATTTTAGACATTCAGTATTTCAGTTGTTGCACTGGTTGGCTGTACTGCTTGCAAAATGGACACTACATTTCATCATCAGTGATTTGTAGTGAAGCAAATAAAGTTAATGAGAAGTAGCAAACAATTGGTTGTATGAAATTGGCGAAGTAAAAGAGAAGTATCCTTGTGTGATATTTACAATATGGATGAAAACACATTTTTGTACAATCTTTTCCCAAGTGATACCTTCAGAATACAAGGTGACAAGTGTCATAATGGAGCATGCAGTAAACAATGTTTAACTGTTGTGTCCTTGTGTATAATGCAGATTGCAGAGATAAACATTGTCCTTGTGTGATCAGTAAGTCTGAGAAACCATGTTGTTTTAAAAGCATGAATTGTACTTTATCTCACATGTACTTTACCTTAGATGTCACATAAGAAAGCTTGGATCGACAGTGTGGCATTTCATAATTGGCTTCTTTGTTTTAATAGTCAAACAGTGGCTCAGAATAAGTATATTCTTATGACAGTGGGCCAGTGTGCAAAGCTAATATTAAAATATGATCTGATTTTAACCAATGTGACAGTTCATTCCTCCCCCTTCCCTCAAATGCAACAAGTCATTTTCAGCCTTTGGATCAAAGCATAATTGCAGTTATGAAGAGATCTTATCTCAAGTGACTTGTGAGAGCTGCTTTTTGCACTTCTGAAAAGAAGATGGAAATGCCGACTTTAAGTGTGCTTGATGCAATAAAAACTATCACTTCAAAATTTGTGTCATCACAACACATACAGAACTATGTTAACAGAGCCTAGGGACATAAAGACAATCTTGTTGATGAATTAGATGATTACAGTGATACCATTTCACTTGATGAATGGAATAATTCGAATAATTTTTCATTTTGAGAAGTTTGTTAATGCAGATGATGATGTTGCCATCTGTGCTGAAGAAGAACCTGAAGTACAAGCAGTTATGTTTTTGAGCTGCAAGAAATGCCATCAGAAGAAAATGATGAAGACAAAACCACTCTATCCACACACCAAGAAATGTTACATGCCTTGAGCACAATAGAACATTTTGCAGCAAAATCAGAATTTCCCGCTAGTTTCACAGTTAGTTGTAAAGTTACCACTGCCATCTGCAACAGCGCAATGTACAGGAACAGGAATTTTCCACCAAAACATTATCTGTGAGTACATTGTTTCAAGTTATAGTACAATAATTAATGTAGTATTGTAGTGTCACAGTACAGTAATTAATGTAGTACTGTGATGACATAATACTATATTGTAATACGTATGTAACTATGTACTGTAAATGGTTAATATGCAAGAAAAATTATTTTAAAAATGAAATTTGAGTCCACAGTAAGCATGCATTTTTTTTTTTTAAACATAAACTCTTAATTTTTCAGTTCCTTGAGATTCATGTTAACGAGGGTGTACTATATTTTCATAAAATTTATATCAAAAAAATTAATGCTGTTTTTCTATTACAATGTTTTATTGATAATTTTGATTGCCTTTATGCATTAAGGTATTCAAAAGTTTATGTAACTATCTAATATAAAGCATGCATAAATAATGTAATACAAAGCATGGATTATGTTTTGTGTTACATTGTTGATTCTATTAAATCCAGAAATCTTTAAAATCCAATATCTGCAAATATTTCACTCTGATGTCTAGGATTTTTGTAACAAAATGCAATGCTGTATGAAGTTTTCATCCTAAGTATATTTTCAATCTCATAACTGCATTTTATACGTAAACTGCAAAAGCAAACTTCAGAGCATAAACAAACACATCATTTAACATCTGTTGCACTGAAAACCACATCTACTGCATGATACGATTTCTGAATGATTTGAATTTAACTTACATTAGTATTGGTGTTAATGAACTAATATGAAGACAGTCAAGATCTTTAATATACACCACTTTTTATTCTTTGCTAAAATTCAAAAAGAACATAACAAAATTAAAAACTGCACGTGAGATAATAAAATCTAAGGTAATTTTCATTGCAGTTTATGTATGTTAGAGTTGCAAAGTTATTCCTGAATTACTTTTTGCTTCTGGAAACACAAAATGTTTATGCTTTATTTTATTCCAATCTAAAAGTTAAAAAGAAAGAGGGGAGCGAGAAAGAAAGAAAGAAGAAGAAAAAAAAAAACTGCACTTTGAAAGCTTCAAATGAGGTCTAACAAGTCAAAAAATAATTTATCATTACAAATTTTTGAAAATTAAAAAATATGAAAAACTAATGAATATGAAAAGTTATATGATGTTTTTTATGTAATAAATAAAAATACTGTCTACTAATGCCAACTTTTAAACCTAAATTTTTACTGTTGAAGAAAATTAGAACTCAACTCATAAGGAATTTGAATTTAAAAGCTTCCTCAGGCATCAGGGAAGAAAATTTTTTAATTTAATTTCTTATTTGACACATAATTCCTAATAGAAAAAATACTGCATTATATCATTTTATTGACTTAGAAAGAAAGCTGCTGTACAGCCAACTATATATGACATGCACTTTTTTAATTATATTAGTTAACTAGAAAAAAAAATATGCATTCATTTCATTTTTATTTTATGTACATTTCTCAAAAATGAAAGAATATTTCTTAAAAATTAAAATATTATGTATAATATTTTATTTTACATTTATAGCATATATATATGATTTAATGAATCATGATATAATATTGTTATGATAATATAATTATTTTGAATTTTTTGTTTTTAAAGTTAAAAATATTATGTATACTAATTTTTCTCCTGGCTTTTTAATTCTCAGGTCATTTTATCCAAAGTCCTTTTGAGAATTCAAATAATGAATTTTCGTATGCTGAAGGAAGATCGAATTCATCTGCTGCTGATGTGAAGACATCTACACCTGTGTATAATAATGATTCTGTAGCTGTGCATTCTGAAACAGGAAACTTTTCTATACGCGAAAATTATGAAGGCAGACTGCTACTCGATGATCCCAAAGCAATGTGGGATTATCCATCTGTTTATTTTGAAACAGATTTTGAAACCATAGATCCAGTTACTAGAATGATACCTGAGAATCACATTTTTAAAGCAGGGGACACTTACAATCACATTCATGGAAGTGCTGAATCAATCAGCACAATCAGTGTTTGTAGTCAGCAGCAGTTCCACACACCAGTCAGGTCATGGAATTCTGAATTAAATTTACAAGATGATAAAACACCTCTTGTTTCTCAGAATTTATTACTCTCATCAAGCAAAAAAATTTTTTCATTTAAAAGTCTCAACTCTTCAAAACAAAGTCGCACAGTTTACAGACATTCATATTCATCATGTATTTATTCGGAGGCAAACAATGACTTAAATATCTCAAGCTCAAGTTCAAAAACAATTATTGCAAATGATGAAACTGTTGCTTCTAATAGTGGCAAATTTCCTGAAAGTGAATCAAATAAATGTTTCGAATCTCACGTAGAAAATTCATTGCAGGCTAATAATTCTAACTCTTCTTCTAGTCATTCAGTTCATACATCTGAAAATCAAAATTTATGTGGTAGTTCAGGATATATGGAAGGTAAGATTTTTTCTATTTAAATTTACCAATTAAAAGTTTAAACATGCTTTGTTATATATAAAGAAACCTCCTTAACCCTTCAGTCAGGTATGGTTTGTCTGAAACATTCTTTTCTATATTTAAAAAAATTAAGAAATGTAACCATGCCAATTAAAGATTTAAGGAGAGTAATCATGGCTTAGGTAATTTTGATCTTTATAATTTATTTGTGATGTTTATCTACATTATAAGAATGCATGTCACTTTCAGAAATCATCATCTTAAAAAGGTGTTTGCTATTAGAGGGTATTCTTATTTAATTTAGTAGATCTCAAAGTGCGAGTTGGAAGACAATTTTTGATCCCTAATTTCTTCTATTTCTAATTCCATAACTCATATTTTAAAATTGTGTTTTTCAATAAATAAAGCATATTAAAACTTGGAATACAACAAACAGAACGTATAACATAAAAATGGCAATGTTGCTTGACTGAAGGTCTGTTGTGAGCATGGTTGCATGAAGAATGATTATTTGCATGGTTGCTACAGTTGGCACATTCTGAAAATTTGGTGACTTCTACTAATGTGGTTGAAATAATATGTAAGTACCTAATTGTTAATTACACTTTACTTAATAATTAATTATATTATTTATTTTTTATTATTTCTGTACTATTTTTTTCCCTGGGTTTCTTCTTTCTCTTCTCTTTTTTCCTTCTCAGAGCAGCTGTGCATATATAAATTACAGTGAATTACAAATTTATGTAGGTGGATTATGATGCTAAAAGATTTAGGAAATATTGTTCCAAAGGCATATTTATATGTACTCATAGAATGGTGCTAATTTAGGGTTTATTATACTTAAAAACATTTATTACAGCAAAACGTCTAGTGGTGGCTATCTCTTATAGGTTACCTTATCTAAAAATGGCTAATATTTCTTTAAACAAATTATGTAAATGTAATATTACAAACAAATATTACTCTTTTCTTTGGAAAAGTCTTCATGGTTGAGAACCCCTGATCAAGAAGGCATGTGAGATGACTGAATTTCAGTAACTTCTATTATGAATTATTCAAAGAGTAATTGTCTTTAATGAATTTTACCAGATTTCTAAATGCTTCCATGTAAATTATATATTAACAAGGTAAAAAATGCATTATTAAAGTAAATACATGCTATTTTATTTTCATTTTAACTAACCATGCATAGGTTTCTGTGATGGGAATGTAAATTTGGCAATTATTTTCAAATTTTTGTCTTATCTGACAAAATCTTTATAGCAAATTTTTTTATTTTCCACTTATATGTTTATTACAATATAGAAGTGCATTTTTATGAAATGTGTTAACTACTTCTAAAATTAAAATGATTTTAGTTTTAAATTACTGCAAATCATTTGCCAGATATTTTTATCTTTCTCTTTTGACAAGTTTTAAGATTATATATTTGTCTTTTTATGTAAGGATCAGTGTAAGTGTTGTATGTGTAATTATTGTCAGTATAAGGATATGTAAGAATTCTACCATTTTGATGAGAATGATCTGCATATTTATATATAGCTATTGAATTTGTTATGTGGGCCATTATTAAGATAATATTTTTTTTTAAATATAATTTTAATTGTGTACTAAAAGTAATCTGTTTTAATTTATCTTTGCTAAACTATTAGGAAAATATCAGCATTCATTTCCAGTATCTTGTTAAGTAACATATTATTCTCAAATTCATTAGTCAATTAGTCCATTTATTTAAAGTTATCGAACTTAGCTAGAACTTAACAAGCATAGTAAAGTTTAATAAGTAGTTTTAATAACATACTTTGATTTATATTTGTTTGATTACTAATTGAATCAATAAAATTCTCAAGTCGATGATTCCCCCTTCCTCAGTTTGAAGGTTCAGTATAAAATTTGAATTATTTATGTATATTATGTATTTAAATTATGTACAAAATAGATTTTTTGAAATTAAAAGCCTACAAGTTGAAATTTTTTTCTAAAATGTTTAAAATTTAATAATTTGAAATGCACTTTTAAATTATGTGTTTTATTTCATTATGAGAGAATATTAAGCAGAGTTAAGAATAAATTTATTAAAAGTGAAATAAAATAAAATCTCTTGGTAAAATATTTGATTTTGCCATATTTCTTGTGAATCTTATATTTATTATTAAATCTCAAAAGATTGTTTAATGTATTTTAGAAAATATTTGTTTTGCAGAATATAAAATCATACTATCATTCCATTCAGCAATACTTCAGATACTTTGTATATATTTTTATCATTAAACATTTTAAGTTTGACAAAATTATTTTTGTGTTTTAGAAAAAATATACTCTGAAGAACTTAAGTCATGCTTTCAGTTGATACTGCTCTGCTTACTACCTCCAAACAGAAGACAACTTCATTTATTACTTCGTGTAATAAGTAAAATACTGAAAAATGGCAAATTGATTTTTGCAGATTTGGAGTGTTCTATGAGGGAATATGTAAGTTAATTTTAGAAATTTGATATACAGGATGAGCAAAAAAGCTTTCCTTGATTAAAAATTTATTGCATGAAAACAATGATAATTAGATATATGTGTTTTTCTGGAGACATATATGGTAACTGCGGTAAGTAAATATTTTTTTATGAACAAATTTACTAACAGTACAACTGTGTTAGTAAATTTTAACTTGTGCTTCTTTGTAGTTTAATGCAGGTAAAGTTGGAGGCTTACCTCTTGGAAAGTCGCAATTGCTACCAAATTCTTTACAACCTTTTATGGTAATTTATAAAACTCTTAACATCTGAAGAATGGCATCCATATGAACTTTTAAATTGCTGCTTATGGGCAATTTAGTTTTATGATACCACAAAATACACTTTTTTCTTTAATCAAAGCAATTTTGTTTTTAACTATTCCTCAGTGCCATTAACTGCATGGTAAAAAAGCTGTAACATTTGGATTACATAATGATAAAATTTGTGCATTTCTATCTTCCATGATTATTTCATGTAAGATTTTTGTTGTCAGGGAAAAACATTTTGCTCATCTTATACTTTTAGTGAATACTTATAGTACAGCATAATCCAAAAGTTAATAGTTTTTTAAACTTCTGTAGTTTAATGCATAATGATGTAATTAGCATAAAAATGTATAAAATCACTAGAGCGTTTTTAAGGAATTTTAATATGCGTAATATTCACCCAATGACATTGTATCTTGAAAATATCTTTGTACATTCTATCGTTGGTATTTAGTGTACTGTATGCCATAGACTTGTTGTCATGCAGTTCCTCAAATCATTGCCTCTATTGAAAAAGCTTTTAAATTCTCCAAAATTTCAGAAATGCAGAAGGATACAATCCACCACCTAATTACTTGTAACGTTAATTTTAACAAATCTTTGGGTTTGAATTTTACCAAAAAGTAAAGGGAGACCTTACATGAAATTCATTCTGATACTAATATTATTATTTCTAAATCTGATAAGGGCGGACAGATCGTTGTTATGGACAAGCACACATATATTGCTGGAGTCTCTAAACTGATAAATGAAGGCCCATACTGCTCGATCCCTAAAGATCCTTTAACTTCGGACCTCACAAAAGTTAAAACAACTGTTAAATCCTCTCATATACTCCCAACACAGTTGAAGAAATCACTTATTCCACCTATTGCTAACTGTGCTAGGCTTTATGCTCTCCCAAAAGTCCACAAAACTGGTATTCCTTTTCAACCAATTGTTTCCAACATAGGTACAGCATTATATCCTTTGGCCAAATATTTAGCTTCCAGATTTTCTCCTTTACTTGCTAACAATATTCACACTGTAAAAAATTCTTCTGAAGTCATCGATAAACTTAAAGTTATTTTTCCACTGCATTCCATTATGGTTTCATTCGATGTCAAATCACTGTTTACTAATGTTTCAGTCAAAGGAGCACTAAAATGTCTTGAAACTAGGCTTCGGGAATTCCATTTCACACATACTGAAATTGATGAGTTGGTTTCGCTTACTAAAGTCTCTCTGAGTCAAACCCACTTTGTTTTCCAAAATGAATATTATCGTCAAATTGAAGGATTAGCTATGGGTAATCCTCTCAGTCCTGTACTTGCTGACATTTATATGCATTATTTTGAGGTAAAATTATTTGATAAGCTATCCTTTCATCTCTGGATTCGTTATGTAGATGACACTTTTGCACTTTTTGATGGTAATAAAGATGATTTATCTGAGATTTTATCTATTATAAATTCAATTAATCCATCCATCCAATTCACTCTTGAAATTGAATCCTACAGTTCCTTCCCCTTCCTTGATATTCTATAATCTGCAATGAAATTGCTTTTAGCACTACTGTGTACTGTAAACCCTTTGCAGTTCAAAGTGCTAAGTCATGCCACCCTATTAATCAAAAAATGGCTTCTTTTTACTATTATGTATTTTGCTCGCTCAAAGTTTGTTCCACAGAATCCTTGCTTACCAATGAACTTAATTATTTAAAAGCAGTTGCTATTGACCAAGGATTTTCTCCTGCGATCATTGATAAAGCTGTTAAAAAATTTTCAGATTCTCATCCTAGAAGACATTCCACTGTTAGAAATAATATTAATGACCTTGTTGTGCTTCCATTTTATCCTTCTGTTAGTTATAAAATTGCACGGATTCTCCACAAATTCAATTTTCAGGTCAGTTTCTCCTCTATCAATAAAATTCATGGTTCGACTCTAAAAGATTGTGTTTCTGACTTTAATTCTTGGGGAATTTATAGTATATCGTGTCAGTGTGAATTGAGAGATATTGGCCAAATAAAAAGAGCGTTAAAGTTTTGTATCAAGAAACATGAATCTTATGTCCAAAAGGGCAAAATTAACAAGTCTTCAATAGTGTATCATAGTTGGAAATTTAATCATAATTTTGACTTTGGATCTGCAAAAATTATCCAAAAAGCTTCTTCCGTTGGTGAATTGAACTTTCTTGGGGCTTTTCATATTCACAAAGATTTAGCATGTTTAGTGAATGATTTTAAGTCTTATCCAGTCCTTCCTAACGCTTTTAAAATTCTATTAACATAATTCTTGATTATTCTTTTTGTCGATAGAGGGTGTTGCCTCCTCGCACGTGGTTCTATCCGAGGGTATAAAAATGCCGTTACTGAGGTTGCTTTTCCTTTAGATATTCTTTTCTCCTGATGAAGAGGGACCTGTAGGTGCCCTCAAAATCGATTGAGTGTTTTAGTAAATGTACGCCAAATACAAGGTTGTTTCAGCGATTTTGATTACTGTCATACATCTTCAGTAGAATTTAAAGAAACCTCAAAGCATTTGTCTTGACCAAAATTAATTTATTTTTCTTCTTACAGATGTCACATAGGCTGACAGAGCACACCTCAAAAGGACGCATCTATGCCATTGGAACTTCAGTAACTTAAAGTACCAACTTAAACTACCAACTGAAGTTCCGACACTAAAAAACCTAACTAATTTGCATTTGAGCTGCTCCTCAGCTTAGTAACTAAAAATAAAGTTTGCATATCATCAAACAGTCTTATCATAAATGCTAAACGTAGCAGCCATCAATATTGAACAATGCATGAATATGTGCTGAGGTATACAAATACTAGGGATAGCATTTTTATAAGAATCATTGATAAATTCCACTGTATAGTATATAGTATCTTATATTTACTTGGCCATCTGCTCTTTTTCTCCCAAGATACAAAACATCAAATGATGATGAAAATAAGCAACAAAGTAGCTAAATAAGTTCAAATCTCCTTCAGAAGAATTTCATGGTGTAAAAAAAAAGGCTAATAAAATTTAGTTTTTTTTTTTTTTTAGTGAAAAAAGTTTACTGAAAGTTTATTACCAGTACAATGGATTGTCAAAGGCTTTGTCACAGAATAATTGAGTGATTTTTGAAAACAACTAAACTTTGATGGAGGTGATTAAAGATAATTTGATGGAAAGCTTAATATTATAGATATAAGTTGAATGAATATTTAGAATTATCAATAGTACATAAAAGTGCCAATAAAGATATTTTATCAAAACAATTTCTTGGTGAGAAACAACTGCTTTCAAGAAAATGTGAGCCATGATAATCATTAAATACATTATCTTTACATGTAGCCAGTAATGTATTGGGATTGATCTCTGCATATTCATGACTTCAGGTACCTTCATAATAATAACACCACCATCAAAAATAACAATCACACAATTTGGATATAGAATTTGTATGACCATTTGCACTGAAAATGAGATTTTAACCAAAAATTGCAAGTAAATGGTGGGAATAATGCTCTC
>KK115715.1:9789-23963 GCA_000611955.2 Stegodyphus mimosarum
GGGAAAGAAATGTCTTCTTGGGGAAATTTCTGAAGGAAACTTGTTCACATCCATATTTCGCACGAGGAAAGGGAGCAAAGCGGCCATCCGTGCTCTCAATTCGCGGAAATTTTAACCTCTGCTTAGCGAATTTATCTCTCGACTGCTAGTGAACAGAAAAGAAGAAACGAAGAATGTGTATAATCTTTCTAACGTGACATCGGGGGTGAATTTTATTTTATACTAATTTAGACAATTAATTTTCTTTATTTTTTTAAAAACTATTTCAATGAAAATTCCGTAGAAATAAAGATAGAAATAAAAATTTACAATGGAAAATAAAAATAGAAAAAGAAAATTTAAAATGCAGTAGATGAACATTTAACGTTTTCCTTTACCTCTTGGACGATTACATATGTTCATTTTCCCAATAAGGCTCACCAACGGCCGAGAGGTAAAATCGCTAAACACTGGTAGTTCGGTCCGAGGTTCAAATCTCCCGAACGGGCTGGCTGCATGGGCACTTACGTGGTTTTTTTCCCATGTGTAACGTGCATACGATCCAGTTTTTCTTAGGAAGTCCTCCACGAATTCATTCCTTCCCTTAGGCAGATAGCCCTCGAGGCACTGCCGTAATCACAAAAACCCAAACCATTCTCCAATGCTTCGCAAGATATTGTTTTATATATTTTGCATGTGGCATTAATTTTAAGAAACAAGCATATTGTAGAGACATTTTGGTTACATTGATGCAGGAACATGAAAAATGTGCAGCGGCCTACCGGGGATTTGAACTTCGGACCTTCCGAATACGCGTCGAGCGTACTTCCAGTTACACCACGAAGGCAAACGGAAAAGAGATATAAAATATTTTATAATATATATGTGTGTGTACGTGGAAATTAAAGTTACTGCTTTAAAATCATCTTAATAGTAGAAGGGAATATATATTTTTCTTCTAATACAACTACTTACTTTTACTACAGTACATTAATCAGATGCTCAATTTTTTTGCTTTGAAGAGACGGCTGAACATCTCCTAAATATCGCTTTCCCGACATATTAAAATACTTTTGGTATAAAAGTAATAAGAAACGCATGAAATTTTCTGAACGAACTAATATCAAGTGACTTCGTTTTGAAGGAAAATAATAGTTAATTATAGTAGTGTTCTGTACGAAGAAAACAAGCGAGATAATTAAAAATCAAATACATAAAAAATTAGGTACTATTTCTTCGATTTTCGACGTTGTATTATAATGCTAATCGAAAAATTATCATTACTTTAAATTTGCTTGTTAGGGTAGGAAATGCATTTATAAAAGAAATTCCGTCCATTTTCTAATGTGCGAAACAAAGTAAAGGAGCACAAACGTCAGTGCATTGTACAGTCTTTCTCATAAGTCTAGGGAGGTTAAAAGTAAAGTTCTAGGCTAAAATCATTGTGTACACTGCGGGGGGGGGATGGGGGAAAAAAAGGCAGTTCTGTATCTCTCGTTCTACTGGGCCGATTGATAAAATTCAACTTGCATTTTTCATGTCTCGAAAACTCGACTTAGGACTTATGTATAGTATTGTTCTAATATAGGCGCGTTGACGCAAAATTGGACTTTTTCTGAAATGACATGCCAATTTTTTTCCCTATTTCGATTCTACGACTCAAATTGATTATTCCTTTCACATTTCGAAATTTAGGTTCATTCCAAATGAAATTCGCCCATTTTTTAGGATTCATTTCTTAACTTCATATTTTTAAATAATTTTTAAAAATTTTCGAAAATATTACCTATAAAGTTTTTAACATCATCTTAAAGAAGATGCATTTCTAGGCACACGTGCAAAAAATAAGAGTTTTTTTATTCAAAATTTTCTAACATGTACCTGAATTTACATACTGGCGCGTTTTCAAATTTGTCACATTTGTTTTAAGGGGTAATAACGGTAAACGTGGTTTACACACTTTGTTAAAATTACTCGAAAGTATGAACGATGACTTTTTTTCCGGTCGTCTACACGTTCATGTTCATGTAGAAGTGCAAAGAGGCACAAAATGTGTCTTTTGAGTAAATGGGTATAGTCCAATTGCACTTCCATTATTTATTAAACTTTCGGAATTATTGTAAGGATATTAAGTTTCACTAACGTTTATTTTATTTTAAAACTTTACTATCATCTCTTATTTTCCACTTTCGGCAAGAATTAAAATCTGCATATGTTTATGCAAATTTTACTTGCTAACGCTTAAGTATTTAAGTTGTGTCTTTTTGCCAAGAGCGTACAAGAAGGAGAGAGAGTGTGCCATCTTCCCACGAGTCTTCACGCGAGCTTGCCATCAGTTACTATCCGTCTTGAAGGCCAGAGGTTTTAGTCCTCTTGAAAGCTAAAGACGTATTGTAGTTTTCCGCAGTTTGCGTACTACAAGCATAGTAATTTAAAAGGCCAATCTTAGTGTTAGTCATCTTCGTAAAATATTAAAAGTTAGCTCTTGTTTAAATTTTAGTTAGTTATAGTCTTATATATTTACGTTCAGACCACAAGTGGTTGGTATTTGTATCCCGAAGTGCGGGAGCAATTGAAAAAAATAATGGGTAATGTTAACCCTTCTCATCTTGTCGTCTTTGCTACACTTCATAAGACATAGTTTGCAGTACTTTCCAATCAGGACACGTCATGTTCGCCAAACAGATAAAAAGAAATACGAGTCCTGATAATATGAATTACACTGGTGTGCAAAACTTAAGCAACAGGTGTTCTTTTTGCCATAACTACACGAGAAATCATCTGAGAGACATGAAATTTAGAAATGAGAGACAGCATTTTGTACTTAAATGATGACGAAAGCATAGTTTCTCAAAAATGAATACAATGCGTACAGTATGGAATCAAACAAAAAAAAAGGCTTTACTGCACTCATAGTATCATTATACATGATTGTCTGCACAAAAGGAAGAACAAAAAGCAGATGTTCCTTAGTATGAGATATGCCCTCCCCTTACTTCAATGGTTGCTTCGCACCATCTCTCCATACTCAGCACCAGATTGTCCAACAGGTCTTGGGGTACGCGTGCCCATTCCTCAATCAACATTTGTTTCAATTGTTGGGTGTAACCAGGAGGATGTGATCGTACCAAAAAGCGTCTCCTCAAAGTATCCCACACATGTTCTATAAGATTTAAACCAGGCAAATACGTTGGCCAATCAATCCGAGTGATATCTTCACTTTCCAATAGCTTCTGAAAGGCAAGAGTCTGGTTTGGCCTTGCAATGTCATCCATAAAAATGAAGTCTGCTCCAGTGACACCTTGGAACAGACGCACATTGAGAAGGATCACCTCCTGACAATAGGGATCTCCAGTTACAGGACATCGTTGAAAACGTGGAGCTCTGTCCGCCCATTCAGCATAATGCCTCCCCAGACGAAAACTCCAGGACCACCTTAACGGTCTCTTTCCTTAATGTTACTGGGATAAAACCGTGTCCCGACCTCTCTCCAAATCAACTGGCGTTGAAAATCGCTTGTGGCATTAAACGACTCTCATCCGTAAAAAGGACACGACTTCATTGATGAGATGTCCAGTTTTCGTGCTCCTTGCACCACTCTAAACGGTGGCGCCAATGGCCAACTTTCAAAGGAATGTAGCGTTTAGGACGGCAGGCGAATAGACCACCTTTGTGAAGGCGTCTGGACACAGTAAACTGCGACACTTGTCGTCCCGGTTGCTGTTCACAGTTGCTGAGTCATGGCGCTTGCTAACTGGTCCAGTTTTCGTGCTCCTTGCACCACTCTAAACGGTGGCGCCAATGGCCAACTTTCAAAGGAATGTGGCGTTTAGGACGGCAGAGGAATAGGCCACCTTTGTGAAGGCGTCTGGACACAGTAAACTGCGACACTTGTCGTCCCGGTTGCTGTTCACAGTTGCTGAGCCATGGCGCTTGCTAACTGGTTTCGGGCTCTTTTCGCCTGCAGGACGATATATCGGTCAACCACTGCAGTTGTTTTCTTGGGGAGGACACCACCAACCTTTCTAACAGGATTGATTTGGAAGGCTTTTTCAAGCACGCGAAAGGACACTTTTGTTGATTCCGAACGCTTCAGCTACACTTGTCACACTACTCCTCTCTTACAGCTTTCTGATCATTCTTCCACGTGTGAAGTCATCCAGGAGATTTCTTCTAGCCATATTTCACGAAAGAACTCATTTGCATTTGCAGGGAATGTCTTAAATTGCGCCTCCATCCTTTCTTTTATTGTAGTCCTGAGTTCTCCGACTGCACATGTTTTGCTTGCTCTCACGCCGCTTGTGAAGTTTTGTTCCAGACACGTGCATACGCATGACCTTTCTACTGAATTGCGTGTTCAATGTACTGATCTCAAGAACCTCTTTTCGGCAATTTCATGGCTATCTGATTAAAATTTACATTGTTGCTTAAGTTTTAACACCAGTGTACATAATACGCAATTAAGAACATCTGAATTAAGAGATACAAAAAATGTTAACAGTCGATGCCATTGCACTTACATACTTTGGATACATATCCAGTAGTTTTATAATACTCAATATTTGATACTAATGTTACTTACACTAAAATTTTGTAAGAAAAACCATGACATTGAAGTGGTTAGTTAAAACAGAGTTCTCCTCTTGGTGAAACTAAATATATGGGAAATATATTATCGTCTTTTCTATTTTTTCCGCAGGTACTTATTTTTTATTGCAAATTTTATGAAAGTGTTAATGCTAATATTAGAGATTCTGATGTGTGATGCTCTTGTAAGGTAACATGTACTAGTATAATGTTCTGGATCTCCTATTTCCTCACATACACACAAATTTGTTGTTCAAATATTCCTTTATTGAAAGAATGTGGGGAACGGACCATGCCCTGTGAGAAAGCAATTAATATGATGGTTAGCGTTTTGACAGTTTTCTGATACTTGTGGGTTAAACTGATACAGTCTTCTGCCTGTTTTTCCATATTGCCAGTCATTTTCCCACATATTTTATTTTACATTGTTAAGTTGAAATTTTAGGTATGATTTAAGCCATAGATGAGAGATAAATGGTATACCTTCATTGGTTATGGCTTGTTTGGCAGCTGCATCAGTTTCTTCATTCCTACATGAGCTTTAACTCTTACGGGAATAGACTTGGATACTCCGTGGTGCTATTGATGATGTCTTGAACTAGTTGAGAATAATATTTATTATTTTAAAGTGCACGTATTGCAGATTGTCAATCACTTATAATATTTATGTAATGCAGATTGTTTTCAATTGAATAATTTATTGCTAATTTTATTGCTATTATTTCAGCTCGGAAGGTACTATTTTCCTTTGTTAAACGTGCTTTGAGTATTCCTTTTTCATTTGGATTTGTTAATATAACACATGCACTTTCAACTCCTGTTTCCATTTTTTTAACCATCCGTATGAATACGTATAGTTTGTAAGAAGTGGTTTTATTGAGCAGTAGATTCCTGGGTTTATTGCCGGATGTTTGTTGTATGGATTTGTTGATGATTCGTATTTGGAAAGGTCGAGGAATTCTTCTAAGATTTAAACTGTTTTCTTAATCTGAGAACTGTTCCTTTTGCATTTTCTGTCTGAGTTGTGATATATAGAGGCTGTATTTTGGCAAGTGTGCAAAGGACTGCATTTGAAGTAGTTCTAAAAGATTTTGTAATTCGAAGAAGGAATTGTTGCTCAATTGCTTGTAGTGGCTTCTGTTTTCTTATTGTCACTGAATCAGACCAAATTTCAATGCCATATAATGCTATTTTTTCTATGACTGTTCGGAAGATAATTTTTGAATAGGAGGGTTTATGCCACAATTTAATCCTTGAATGTTACGAAGGTTATTAGATAATTTTGATGTTTTTGTTCTTATGTACTTAAGATGCTCAATCCAATTTAATTACTTGTCTATAATAAGGACGAGGAATTTTAGTTTTGGAACAATTTTGATTCTTTTGCAATCTATTTTGAAAGTAGGGAGTCTTGAGATATTTTGTGATTTCTTGGAAAATGTTATTGCTTTTGATTTTTCTTTACTAATTTTGAGTTCGATTTTTGAACATGGTATATTGAATAGGGTAAGTGTTTCATTTCTTTCCAGTTTCCTTCTGTTTTCCCTGATATAGCAAATGCTGCATCATCAGGAAAATCTATGTTTTCGGTATGAGTTGGCCAAATGTATGATGTTACGGAATTAAAAGTAATATTCCAAAGATCAGTGTTGATGCATGATCCTCGAGGGCAACCTCGTTGCTGAACGTTTTTTGCATATTTAAGGGAAGCTTTTGGAAGGCGATTTTAGAGCGTGTTATTTCTGCTGGAAATCCATGTTATTACTCTGAATTACCAGCGATTTGATTCTGCGGCGTTCGTTAGTCTAGTTTACATTTAATTTGAAGTTTAACATTACCTCTATGAGTTAAGCCAGAAGTGTTGGCATTATTTAAGCCCAAGTGGGTCCGTGACCTTCTCCCTCTCGAAGGTCACTGTGGGGACATCTGCTCAACTGTATGTGATTGAATAAAGAGTCCTTTACACCCTTCTTCTAACTCTTTCTGTTGTGCCAAGACCTGAGATTAATTCCTCTTACAGTCATTTTAGAGCTCGCTAGTTGATGTTACCTAAAAATACGAGAATCTATAAAAGTAATACTATAGAGTCCTTGTGATGAAGCTTTTTTGAATTAATCTAAATTTCATCCTAAAATTTTATCACTGGGAGAACATTATGTCAATGGACAGGAATAAAATATTTTACAAAATTTTTTGTTTGTTAAATAAATGTTAATAAGCAGGTAAAATCTGGTAGGATATGTTTCGAGAAATTTAATTTAAAATTTTAATGTGATGTTTTAATGGGTAATATGTTGCTTTTTTTTCACCCTCACATTTCGTTAAATCCTCGTTGTCTGTTATATGATATAGATTAACCTTGTCGGGGCAACTTTGCTTTGTTGAAGAACTTGTGAAAGTGCTTCTTTTGTATTTATTTTATTCTCAGCTTTTCCCCCCGGACTGGAATTTTTGAAAAATTTCCCAATACTTTGCAAGAAGTTTTCTGAAAGTCTCCTTACTTAAAACGCTTTTATTAAGCCATCTCAACAAGCTGTCACTTGAGAAATCAAATCTGAAAGAAAGATTGGAATGCGCAATAGAAATAAACTGAAATGTAATACACGAGTTTGGTTATATGACATCAAATAGCTATTTTTTACAACTAAGTAATCGTAACTTAAATTGCACAGAACGTAATACGAGAATGGCATTTTATTTATGACAAATTATTTTATCTTATAAATTTTAATACTACCTACTTTATTCCTTCCGTCAACCACTCACCTCAGACGTCACCGACGTTTGCTTAAGCTGAATATGGAAACAAGAGATAACATAAAATGTAAAAGATAACTCAAATTTTATTCCCTCCCCGGGAAATGTAATATAACACATGCCGCCCAACCGGAATAGCGGTTAGGGACTCTGACTACCCTAACAAAGGACCTGGTTTCGAATCCTTGAAAAAGCATGGATGTTTGTAAATGTATAGCGTATATAGTATAGTGTCTGTCCGGCATGGTGGCACTTAGCTTAGGCGGAGAGCTGAATGTCTTCTCGAGAGGTTATGGTACAGGAAGAGGATATGGTTAGATTGCAGGATGACCCGGTCCGCCTTGTCCATGAAGAACTTATGACCAATCTCAGACTCAGCCCCCAGGTGCTCTCCTTCAGAACTGGGGGCGGACTGAGCAAAGTCGTACTGTCATCTCCATGGCGCCCAAAACTGTTGCCAACGACAGGCGCAATCTTGACTACTTCCCAGGATGAATTTCGTGGGTTTGCCCTGATTTCAGACAAGCGAGTTAGTTATAAGGTAGATATAGCACGGTCCACCTTCCTGGCAAGCCCAAGCTCGCCCTATGTAACAAGTTATATAGTTCACAAATTATAAGGCATTTTCTCATTTCTTCCAACATGTCTTCGTGGTGTAATGGTTAACACATTCGGCGCGTATTCGAGAGGTCCAGGTTCGACTCCCGGCAAGGGCAATGCTCAATTTTCATGTACTCCTACTTCAAAAAACTTATGACTCTACAGTGGCGCCCGAATTAAAAAGGTGTGGATGGGGATTCTTCACCAGCAGGATTTGGCAATTGGGTCACCTAATCCAAAGTCGCCCTTTAAAGGGGGAGTATATGAGGTAGGTAAGTATGTCTCAGTCCACCCTCCTGGCAATTCCAAGCTAGCCTTATGGCTTAGAGTACATGAGGTATTTTCTCCCTCCTTCCAGCATGCCTTCGTGGTGTAATGGTTAGCACACTCGGCGCGTATTCTAGAGGTGCAGGTTCCAGTCCCGTCGATGGCATTGCTTATTTTCATGTACTTCTGCTTCCAAAAAATCCTAATGACCCTACAAAGTAATGCACAAAATGTTTTTATTATTGAACATTTGCTAAACTGTGATAGTAGGTTGGTAAAAACCATGCTGTATACCAAGCCTTCATTTTTATTCTGATAATCGGTGTCTGCTCTAACAGGTAAAGCGGCGGCTGCGATTTCTTCTCAGTTCTATGGAGCTTGATCAAATCTGCATAATCTTCTGAACTGACAGAGTACGAAGCAAAGCATAAATGAAAAAACAAATGTGTACTTTAATCTTAACTGATAGTAAATCTGAAATAAAATGTGAAACTTGACAGGACTTTTTTATGGCTCTTAAACGAAACATTTTAAGGCATGTAGGAAGCTGTATCTTCCACAAAAAAAGGTGATACTAAGAAATACCCAAAGGAAATGACTTGATCTGTTAACTCTCAAAGAATTTATATTGGATTAACAAAATTGTTTCATAATTCATATATAATTTAATCAAGGCCTTAAAATGGATTGCATTTTTCTTTTCGTCCTGCGTTAAAAACATGGTGGCTAACAAATGCCATGAATCTGAAGTGATATCTTTGAAAAAACAAGTGATGTATTTCAATATTAACCTAATCAAGTACGCGAAAACCTGCTTCTGGTTAATATCAACTTTTTTCTGGCGATGAAAATATGTACTCGCTTTCGGTTTTATATAAATAACTGCAAAAGATGTAGGAGACAGAAAATCAAGTTGAAAAGAACTTGGCAACTGATGTGTTATTGTCAAGCGCATTTTCCTAAGCTTGGCATTTGACCAAAACTTCAGAGCAAGAGGTAATACAAACTTATGAAAAGAAATTTTGCTCCAAAAAGGTAATACAAAGAAAATAAAAAAGAAAACTAACTAATTTATCTAGAAAAGTCGAGTTTTGGGAGATTTAGATTTTTTTAACACGTCCTGTTAGCCATGTTTTGCGTTATTTTCATTTTGGCATAGATTCAAGTATCTTGTAAGTGTTCATAAAATCCCAGAATGATGTTTTTCTGCAAAGTTCCATTTTGGAGAAATGTAAAGATTATATGAGTATTCAAAAACTTGAGACTAAATATCTTTAGAACGGATAGGTGAAAACCCGTAGTTTCAGATTAAAAGAATTGTCATATAATGTAGACCTTCAAGTTACGATAGTTTTGGTAACCAGAAATCTGCTAGCAAAACTGCATAAAATTTAAATTTGTATTCTAACATTCGAAAGAAGAAAGTCCCAATGAAACACTATGCCTTATCTTCCTAAAAATCTTTTGTAATAAGTATTACAACAATTATATGCAACATTCTATTAAAATCTCATCTCAAAGTTTTATTTTTCAAGCACTTTCACTCGAATCAAGAAAACATACTTTGATTAAACACCCGTAAAGAATATTCATTAAATACAAAATTCTAGATTTGAACATTTATACAAATCATAATTTGAAATCAATATTTTTAAGTAAAATTTGAAAGAAAAATTTTAGCAAAATTTGAAATCAAAACTTTTAGGTAGCGTTTCTAAGAAGTGTCGTTTAGACGTGTACAGTCAATAAGGTTTTCTTTTATGCTGGAGACTTGAAAAATATATAATGCTTTCGCCGGGAGTCGAACCTGGATCTATCGAACACGCCCCGAGCGTGCTTCTATTACACCACGAAATCATGCTGGAAGGAAGGAGAAAATACCTTATATCATGTACATCGTTGTTTATCACTATTCGCAGGGTGTGGCAACACATTTTTACTAATGATATTTCACGTATATGCGATCATATAACAACTTTATTATTTATAAATAATGATACAAGAAAGCTTTTTCATTGATAATATTCTTCTCAAAGAGTTCCTTACAAGCATTAACATTCATTCATTTTTTTAATGGAATCATTCTCGTAGTCTAAACACTTATCTTATTTAATTTACTTTTAAAACCGAAATCAAGGGTTTAGCTTGACCAAACACATCAAAATATTTTTAATAATTACACATTTCAAAACGCTAAAATTTATCAACCGAATGATAATTCTTCATTAAAAACTGAAGATTTTTGACAATGAACTGTAAATCAATACGATTAAATGGTGAAATGATGATTCAAAAATAAAATCTTCATTAAAAAATTGAAGATTTTTGACAATGATTTCTAAATCAATACTTTTTAAAACTCACAACGGAAGATATACACGACTGGGTACTGTTCTGTTAGTGCACCAGAATCGGGCATCGCCTATAGCTGACGATCTGGCGAAACATTCGAAGAATAAACATAATCGCCAAAATATTTACGATACAGTTTAGTTGAAGAAATATCCAAGGCAAAAAATAACATAACACCTATTCCTATAATTCAATTCAACAGCAATATCGCAAAATAATTTTAAAATGAGCATATCTTTAGAATTTCCGATACACCGTCTCACGCGCTGGAGATAATTTTTTCACTTATTATTATATGTATGTATATATGTAAATATCTCCTCACCAGCTCTGGCGGCTTTCTTAAACAGCTTACTTCACCCAAAGAATATGTAGGTTCTTTGCTTCACCACTCGCGTAGCTTGGCACGCTCCTTCTACCTCACCCTCTGGCTAGAAAGAAATTATTATTATTATAAAAAAAGTTACTATGTCTTTATGTAAATAATTAGCTTGTTAGTGTAGCATTAATATTCCTGAAACTTTATTTATTCGAAATGGGGGTAGGTCTTTTGACCAGGGACCCCGGTGCTTCGCACCATTACACGGAGATGAGACAATTTTTTTTTCCTACAGTGTTGCCACTGCTCGTTTTGAAATCATTGAGTTTTTTAATCAAAAATTCGTTAAAGTGTTACAAAATATGAAATCGGTTATAAAACAAATTCCAAATTCTAAATTAATGTTTCCAGATTCCCATATTCGACGGAAGATTATGTTACTCAAAATTGGATGGCTCTAGGTATCGTTGTTCTATCACATATACGAGTAACATACATACATTTATGCAGATTCTTCATTATTTAATTTCTTTAAATATAATACAGCGCTGTAATATTTGGTGGCAACAGTTTGAAAAGTGAAACAGCGCAGAAAGTGAATCGACGCAAAATGCGAAAATGAAATTAATGGCTATTCTGGGCTAACGCCATTGGACTAAAAATCAGTTACAGAATTTAGTGAATTAAGGTTAATACGAAGGCATGACGCAAAATGCGAAAATTAAATTAATGGCTATTCTGGGCTAACGCCATTGGGCTAAAAATCAGTTACAGAATTTAATGAATTAAGGTTAATGCGAAGGCATGAAACTTCGGATATCATTCAAAATGTCTGAGAAGATTTGCGTTTTAGGACACTGCTGCCGCTACATTATCTCAAATAAGAATCTAACTGGTTACGTTCAGTACCACGTTGAAATCTGTTTTGCACTGTTCCACAATGAAACAGTTGTTGGGAGCTTTTAATTCTTAAGAGTTTGTGTATAGGTTTTAAGTTCAAATACCAAATGATAAGTCAATATTTGGATAAACAATTCTCAATAACTTGAATGTGTAAAGTTTGTGACAACATGATAAACACAATATATACTGTAAAATAGGTGTTCAAATCAATCGTAATAGTGACCAAGAGCTCCAACAGAATAATTAAATTTAATGCGTTGTGTCATAAAACAGTAGGGTCCAGTGTTCTAAATTAAAGTGAAAACATTACAAGAAGTTAAAATTAAATATGGAATTTATTAAGATAATATTGAATTAATACAGAATTTTACATGGTGGCGGTGAAGTGGGAAAAAGTAAAAACATTCATACCCGTCCAAACAGGGAATTTAACATTTCAGAATACAGACGACATTGACGTTCCAAACAGTGAGGTAGTAGTGATGTAAACAGTGATACATTGTAGATATGGTTACTGGTTTTCTAGGAGAGAAAAAAAATATATATTAGTTAAGTTTGGACATTTTCGTCGCCCTCCATAGTATCCTTCTCTCGTCTATTTCTTCCGACATCGATGTTTCTCTGATAACGCTGACGCTTTCCGCTCCGTCTCCTTCCGTCAAAATGGCTGCATGTCAGTCTCCCGTCAGTCCTCCTCGTCAGCAGCTCCCAAGCCTTTTTACTCGAAACGCCAAGACCGCTTGATTGGCGATTTTTGATGGTAGGAAAACCGCCAACAGCCCGGCAACCCCAAGGGAAAAACACGCAGGAAGGTGCAGCTCCACATAGAAAGAGCTTCCTCATTTGGCGATCATCGCTGCTAGCCTCGTCGAGGGGTCCCAATCCAACATATGAATAGCCTACGAGTAAGAAAAAACATCCCGCCAACCTGACCCTACGGCAGAGTTAGTAATGTAGAAACTAGCCTCTCCGCAGGGTGCAATTTTTACGAATGTTGACAGAGGTTTCACAGACTACCGTCTGGCGGGCGAAGAAATCGAAAACAAGTTAATAAATCTCTTTGGAAGGGCAACGGACTGGAATCGAAAGTTTTGAAGGGATAAGAGTTAATTATAGAATTTACAACAAATTAACTTCAATACTGATAAGTACTTAAATAAAAATATAATAATTTCACAGATAATTTTCTTGGGTTTATTCCGACACCAAACACGACCACCATAGTAAGGAAATAAAAATTACTTCAGTTAAAATACAATAATCAAGTATGAAAATTTTTATATATTCTCCACAACACCAAAACGACCACCAAAGTCAGAAAATATGGATCCCAAATTTAGCAGAAAAGGGGGCATAATAGAAAAACTTAAATTAAACTTTAAACACCAACTTGTGTAAACAAAACTTTAAAAAGATTGACCTTAAGGATCAACTTATCAAGAGATTAACATTAACAACCAAAGTTAAGAAAAATAATAAACTAAACAGAATTTAAATAATTAACCAACCAAAAGTAAAGAAGAAAAATTAATTACACAAGCAACTTAAAATCAGCGTTAACCAAAACTGTCAAGAGAACAAATTAAATGACTACAATTACTTTTAAACAAACCAAAGAAACTTAAGTTCAACTACAAAAATTTAAAAACAAATTAAACTTTAAGTCTGAAGCAAAATAAGTTAAATCATTACCTTTAAAACAATTTAAATCACAACTGAAATAAGTGATACATAACAATCCTCCCCCGTTCCGAAAAGAAAAATTTTGGTTTACCAAAATTTTTTGGTTTTTTTTGGTTTACCAAAAATTTTTGGTAAACCAAAAAACCAAATTTTTGGTTTACCAAAAATTTTTGGTAATTTTGGTTTACCAAAATTTTTCGGACAAGAATCAATAACCTCTGACTTTACAAAACACATAAAAGTGAAACCTAAGCAGTGGTGACAATGGCAGAAATTACTCATTACTTGAACCAGAGCCAGCTGTTAAACTGACGAAAGAATACTAAACTTATTACTTGAACCAAAGCCAGCTGTTAAACTGACGAAAGAATACTAAACACAAAAGAATTTTTTACCAATTAACTTTTAAGTAAAACAAAATAATAACCCTACCACCGGAAACTCAGAATCAGAATCCACAATACTACTTACAACAAAATAAAACACTTCCAAACTAAGCTTAAGCCTTTGAAATGCAAACCAACAATCAACTCTAATCCAAAAAAAAAATTATAACACAAAAACACGAGCAATACAATAAAACTTACAAATAAACACTCTAAAAGAATAGAGCTCTAACACGAGCAGAAGCGTGTTAATGAAATGCAAACCAACAATCAACTCTAATCCAAAAAAAAAATTATAACACAAAAACACGAGCAATACAATAAAACTTACAAATAAACAC
>KK115716.1:0-18285 GCA_000611955.2 Stegodyphus mimosarum
TGTGAACAAGGATAATTAAACACATACGTATTATTTCAATAATACTACCAAAATGTGTGGGAGGTGCATAACAGAAAAGTACCCATAATTGTACATTTTTAGTATATATTATATTTTGATCATGCATAATTTTTACAAATATTTATTCTAATGTCACCTATATTCCAGATTGGTTCTAGGCTCTACTGCAGGGAGATATTGAATCAATATGATTAAGCAAGGTTATTAATTATTAACTAAGAAAAATTATTATTGACAAATATTGAGCATTTTATCTCATCTGTTACATTAGCTAAGTCTCCTTTTATTTAAAAAGGGCTTATTAAAATATATTTGAAGATTCATAAATATGATAAATATTGCTTAAGGTTTATATAAGGATTTGCCTCATTGAATTTTAGTTCCTCAACTTTAACAATATGACTAAAATTTATCAATAAAATGCTCTTCTAAATGCAGTTCACACATATAATCCTGGCTTGGTAGCTCTGTGTTTCTCAAAAAGTCTTTTTCAACCATTCTTGATAAAATGCAAGTTCTTTAATAGTTACTATCTTGTGGAATTTTATTGTCCAGATATGCAACTAGGTACTTTTCCGTTTCGGAAAGCCGTAAAAAAAAAAAAACTTTGCCAAATGCCAATAATAATATATTAATTGTGGTAAACCTATCGCACAATTCATGAGTTTGAATGCTTGTCTGAACAAATCTTTGAAAGTATATTCCTATGAATTCTAATTTATGACAAAAATTCTTCAACAACTGCACTGTTATATGTTTGCATATGAACTACGAGTTACTTATTTTTTAACAGAACAAGTCTATTTTGCAAAGATAACTTTTAACTATTATTTTACCATATTTGATAATAATGTAAATTAATGAATGATATGAGTGATTTTGTGTGTGTGTATTTTCATTTCTCCCAATTCACTCATATTTGAATTGAATGAAATTTAATTATGATATTTAATTTATACATAAGTTGACTACATTTCATGTGTACAAAGTGCATTTAAACAATAAAAAATTAACATTATTTATTTTGCAGTAAGTATATATAGTGCATTATTTATTTTCATTATCTCAAAATTATTATTAGGTTGTTAGATTTAGGCAAAGCATATTCAATTGTTTGATGTATTGCTGCAATAAACTGAATGATTGCTATTTGCCCAAGAAGAATGCTTTCATGGAAGACATATTAAAGACACCAGTTCATGTCTCAAACATTATTAAATCAAGCTCGCTTACTTGCATGAGCTAGTTGGATTTAATAATATTTATAAGTATATTCATTGGTATAATATTGTGGTTGATATAGAAATTCATGATTGATATAGAAGTCAGGTAAGATTTTGTGTTATAAAGGAGAGATGGAAAGTCTCTGAGAATGAAGATAAGGTAAAAATATATTCATTTTTAATAAATTAATAAGTACTGTGTATATGTATATCTATTCTTTCATTTCATTCATATGAAAATGCTTTGATATATGTTGTAAAAGTTAATTAATATATAAATTGTCTATATATCTTATAATAAAAATTAGCATTATTTATTTTATTTTAAAATTAATTACCATATGAGATACGGTAAATTTCATTATAACATAGAAATAATCAAGGTTTGGTTAATTAATTATGGCAAAGCACATGAAGGTTATCTGCCTAAGAGAAGGGATGCCTTTGTATAGGACTTTTCAAGGGAAATTGACTTGTATTCACATTATGCTGAGGGAAAACAATGCAAAATCACATGAAGCCAGCCCATGTGATTGCTAGAATTGAATCTAGGTCGAACTATCAGCAATTTTACCTCTTTGCCATTGGTGAGCCTCAAAATGAACAAAGATTGTTTTGAATTTTCATGCAGTTAATTCAGACATTTTCTATCAGCACAACCAGATAAATATTAAAAGATTATGCAAGAGAAATTGAAGAGTAAAAATGTAGATCTCTAAATATTCAAAAATTTAAATTAAAATTGTATAACTTTTCTACTATTTTTATAGATGTACTCAATTTTAAGTGACATAGTTCATTTTGCACTGTGTCAAGTTACGATACTGTCAGTAAACAAAATTTCATTAGAGCAAAAGTTATGTTTTATATAATGCCTGTAGTACCAAAACAAATATTAAAATAAGCTTCTGTAACTTTATGGAGAATTTATTCAACAAATATTTCTTGATATGAGAAATTTTAATATTTATTACTTATTTAATGTTATTTTTAATATTTATTACTATTTAAGTGTAAAATATATTCCTGAAATTTTTAATACCGATAGAGCATTTTACCACAAATTTGTTTAAGCCGAAACTCGAGTTTTAAATTAGAAGTATTCATCATCAAATTAGGAAATGATACTTAAAAAGGTAATAAAAATCGCATCTTCCTCAATATTTATTTCTTTGTTACTTTATAAATGTTACTGTTTAGAAATTTATTTTTACTTTTCTCTACGAAATCATAATATCATCGACGAAATCATAGCTTTGATATATCCTTATCAGATATATCAAAGCTAGCATGAATCAATCTAAGGATGAGCATTAAAAAATATAGAATTTCTATAATATACGAGCAAATAATATTTAAAAATGCTTCTGTAGAACATTTAAAGGCGCTATAAAATTAAATAAATATATTTTTTAAGAAGAAAAGAAAAAAGAAAACTATGTAAAAGGTGTCAATTTAGACGTTTAAAACAGATTCAAATTGCAGTAAACGTCTCCGATTTATGGGGCACATATGATCACAGCGCCCTCTAGCGGAATGTCAAAATTCGATTACCAAAAATAGCGTCGATAATTCCACTATGTCTTCTAGTGCACTATACCCATACTATAACATGACGCCAAATTGCAGCGCCAATCCACTGCAGTGGTGGCGATATAAATTAAATCTCTTCCCCTCCTCCTTTCCCCTGCAGGACGTCATGGGGGTTGGAAGTAAGATGGAGAGGCCGGAATGAGTTTTGACACGATTGGACGTAAATATTTTGCAATTGCGTCGTAATTATATATATAAATGTATATATTTTCTATTTGTAAGAGTCCTAAGTATACGAAAAGAATACATTTTTAAGGAAAGTTTATTGTTATTAACATTAAATTTATGCATTATTTCTTCTCCATTTACAGAGCTTCTACCTAAAATACTTTCTCAAATATGACATGATTTTTTTTAGCTTCTGAGGCATCTTTTATATGAAAAAAATCTAAGTCAATTTGTAATTAATGCTCAATTCGGTCCATTTCAAATTAGCGCTCTTTTTATTTTAATAGTGAAACACATTAAATAGTACATAACTTTCTCTGAATATTTCTGAAAGGGAATGAAAAAAAAAGATTTTTTAAAATATTATTTAAAACTTGTACCTGCGTTATTATAAAATATAGGGGAATAATTCTTTTAATTATCAGATTTTTTACCTTTAATTTCAACAATACATATCCTAAAACTGTTCTTTATTACTTCCTTAAGTACGCATTGTCTCAAGGAAACGTGTAGAAATGTATTCCATCAGATTTCGACGAAATCTTACTCTTGCAATCCTTAATCCGCAGTATCGATACGCCATTAGAGAAAATTTTAAATAAAAATTGGTTCTGAAAAGAGCCTTTTGTAATTAAAAAGTACAAAATTAATAAGTTATAAATAACACAACCAAAGCACGTTAGAAGCTAACAAGATTTCGGTAGAATCAAACAAACAACCAAATCAAAACAACCAATGACTGAAAAGAAAAGGAGCATGCGCAGTTTTACTGATTGTGTTTCGACATCGCCACCGCTACGAGCGCTGCGGTCGTTACGAAGCGCAATTTCTCCCATTGAAGTGTCGACGCTTTACTTACACACAGCTTTGGTATTTAATAAATAAAGGTAACACACAAAATGTTAAATAAACGCCCCTTTGGACGTAATTAAAATCTGAAACCTTTCAGATTTCTTTTATTTTATTTTTATTTTTAAATATTTTTGTTTTTATTTATTTTTATATTTATAATTTTACAAACTTGCAAGGAAACGTGAGCTACTTTTAAAAGGTGATAAGGCTTGTGTTTCTTGTTCAGTACTATAACTGACCCGAAGCCCTTGCGATTATTTTAAGGGCATTTATCATTTTGTGATGGATAATATATTAATATTTTGTGATGAATGATCACGTCATAAATTCCGAGCACTAGATGGCAAAGATATTGTTGTACCTTACATTGTCGTTATTCTCAGCGCTTGCAGAAGTTGAGATTGATGATGAAGTAGAAGCAGAGCATATTGCAAAATACCTAAGCATTAAATTGGTAATATAACGATAGTGATACCACATATTGATTATCATTAAAATAAGTACTGTATGCGTAGTGATAAGCTTTGTAAAAGTTCAAAAAGGAAGAAATTAAATAAAATGTGCATAGTTGTCTCTTTACCCTTATTACTTTCAATCTATGTTTATAAGGTATATCTCCCACATTCTTAGCGTGCCTTCGTCGTGTAATGGTCAGCACACTGAGCCGGTATTTCAGAGGTCCGTGATTCGATCCCCGGCGAAGGCATTGCATATTTTTCATCTCTCTTGTTCCAAAAAAATACCTAATGACTCTACAGTGGCGCCCGAACTAAAAGGGTTGTGGATGATGACTCTCCACACCCAGGATTTGGCGACTAGGTCCCCTAAAACCCTAGTCGCCCTTTAAAAAAGGAAGTATATAAGGTATATCTCCCACATTCTTAGCGTGCCTACGTGGTGTAATGATCAGCACACTGAGCCGGTATTTCAGAGGTCCGTGGTTCGATCCCCGGCGAAGGCATTGCATATTTTTCATGTCTCCTGCTTCCAAAAATACCTAATGTCTCTACATGTTTTTTAGCGATTTATCGGAATGAAAAATGCTCAACTCAAGCTCAGCATATTTCTCCTCCTTTGGTCATTCGACCTATTTTCAATTTCGCGATTCGAAATGGGCAGCAGTTAGTGAAGAAATTGCATAAGCTGCAAAGCATAATCTGATATACATCAGCGATGAAATGTACTGCAGTGAAATCGCATTTCTCAGGCAGTGTATAAGTACCTGCATTGAGGCTTCTTCTCTATAAGGACCACTTCCACAGACGACCGATTATGAAGTGTTAAAAGAATTCAAATTCGCAATCTTATGTTCCCACCCTCCCAAGTAAATGTGTTTTCATATGGTATGTGCTCCATTTTTACTTCCTTATACCAAATAAAGGAAGCATTGTATATGCGAAAATCTTTGCGTATCATATTTTAACGAAACTATGTATTTTGACCGTTATCGATTACAATTTAACGATGTTTTTGCGTGACATCTGTATGCAAGAATAGAATAAAGGACTCTTTTCCCCAAAACGGTTTGCAAAATGGATTTAAAAAGGATTCAAAAGAGATTTTTTTCGTGACATCTGTACATACATGTGTATGTATCTTTCTCGCATAACTCAAAAACGAGCAGCTTCAGAACTTTCAAATTTTGTATATAGGACTGCTGTAACATGTAGTTGTGCAGTCAGTCCCCTTTCTGGTTGTAATCCGCCAACCACACACACTTATATATATATATGTATATGTGTGTGTGTGTGTGTGTGTGTGTCTGTGTGTGTGTGTGTGTGCAAGATATAATAGAATACGATGGCTACGTTAAGAAATAATTGGCAAACTTAAAATTGACTATTCTAAATTTGATGCTCTCCCCCCCAAATTCATCTTTTCTCCAAAGTTCGAGATCTTTCAAATTACATAATTCTGCTTGCAAAGGGAAATAAAACCTAAAATTAACCAATCGCAGTTACCTGTACATATGTACCTGCCTAGTATAAATACTGCTTAGCGAGCAATTACGTCCTTCTTCGTCTTCTTAACTTCTCCAGCCCTGCAAAATCTTTGCGCTGATAGGCTTACTTGTCTAAGATGACATCCTACACTTTTAGCCCATGTACGTAAAAATTATTGTTGCGAACTATTGTCTAGAACTATCTTGTCTCTAAAGGAATGATTTGATAAGCGTAAAGAAAAAGATGATAAGTCTTCGAATTCAGTTTTGTTAGCTTGATCATAATGTTTTCACCCTCAGCCATTACGACTGCCAGGTGAAAAAATCTGATGTGTACACCACATGACTTCCTTGTACGGAATATTAAATTATACCCAATTTTCCTGCATTACATTTAAACATATTGAACAACTGTTAACAAATTATCTACTTCGTCGATAGCGCATAAACCACAACAGAATAAATACACTCTTTAAAGTTCACTATATTTGTTTACCACAGCCACACTTTGGCGCTAGGTTCACTTAACAGCCTTACATCTGATTCATTTTATAAAGCAGAGTGAGCAAAAGTTATAGCATTTGAAGAAATAACACAAGTTCTATTCAAATGCTGTAATAAATCTAAAACCATGTATAAAAGAAATTAAACAAATAAAAAAGAAACAGTTTTTCACAGACGATTCAGCGCCGCTTACCTAATGCGCATGCGTTACTGCTTAATTCAGTTCTCACTTCCCGGTAAGGCAAAAATACATAAAAATTGGAAATATTTTCATTAAAAATTAAAAGATACAGAAAAATATAAAACACCAAGTACAGTTAAAATGATAAAAAAAACAATTTTTACAATTAAAATTACAATTTTAAGCAAAAACCAACTAATAACTTAAATCATAATTCCGGAATGAATCAAGCATACTTTAATTCCCAATAATAAAAGAAGACGCTAGTTTGTTGTTGCGAAGCTTAGTTTCTCTAGATTGGCAACAAATCCACTATTCTGCTAAGCTTCAAATGTAAACAAATATGGCTGCTATCATAACCAAAAATTAGGCTTAGCAGCACTTAAAAAACCTTTAAATTGCTGATAATTCCACAATTACTGCATGTAGGTTAACTAAAGCCATAAAAATCTTAACCGAAAGACAAGAAAAATATAATTCAATCATTTTTAAACCAAAAAATGCACAATTTAAAAACTTATAAGAATAAATAAACTGAGCTCACTGAGCGGAATAACAGAGTGGATATATATATATATATATATATGTGGTGCCTATGTTGAACGACAGATGACGCTGACTTGGACGAGGGAACGGAATTCCATCTAATGTGGCAGTTGGCCTCGAGACGTATTGAATGAATAACGACGCTAGATTTAAAGACGTAAACAAAAGTGTATCATAGAAGCGAACTAAATTTACATAAACTTATTTGTAAGAAATGTAAATACTTTAAATGTAATTAAATGTGCTGTCCTTTCAAGAAGTTTCTTAGATGTCTTTTTTAAAAAGGTATTACCCCACAATTTATCAGAAGCGGGATTAAGGAATGCTTCAAGCAATTATTGAAAATCTACATTGATGCTGATATAGAACGCCATAATTAACTAGCTGGATTACCAATTGAATGACTATTCGAAGCTTGAAGGTATGTAATTTTGTTTTCATATTTTAAAATGATTTTAAGTGACATTAAAAAAATCTACGTTGCATTGAAGAATTGTAAAGCAGATAAGATTAGAACTTTACATAGATTTATTTTTGATTCTGATGGAGATCGGTCAAACCGAAAGAGAATTAGGAACTTTTCTGGATTTGATTTTGCTTTAGATAGTGACGAATTTCAAAAGAAATTAAAACATGTAGAAGAAAGTTTTTCATTTAATGAGCTAGTTACAATTTCTAATATCCTAAGCATTTCATTCGAAGGCGATAAATCAGAGCTAGCAAAAAGAATTCTATCTTTATTATGCAATATTGAAACATTAGCTGAAAATATAAATGGCGCCGTTACGTCTAGCTCGGATGAATCGGAAACAGAAGTAGAAAGAATACCAAACGATTTTTCAATGCAGCGCAATATTTTCGATAAGAAAAATTCTTCTATACAGTGTGATTATGCTTGTAAAAATGTTATTAATGGAAATTCTATAATTCAGAATGTTAATATTAATTATTCTGATATCGAAAGCACAATTACGAAGTTTAGTGCAGAATCGCATGAAAATGTTTTTCGTTGGATCGAGCATTTTGAAAATACTTCTAAACTATTTAATTTGTCTGATTTGCACAAATTTATTTTTGCCAAACGATCGCTTGGCGGGAAAGCTGCATTATTTATTCGAACAGAACCGGAAATTAATTCATGGTCAAAATTGAGAAAAGCTTTGATTGACGAATTCTCTTTTGAAATAAATTCTGCTAATTTACATGAATTGTTAAATCAAACGAAAATGAAAAATGGCGAATCGGCTCAAGAATATTTCTTAAAGATGAAAGAATTATGTAATTTTGGGAAAATAGATGACGCTGCCTTAATGCATTATGTTATAAAAGGAATAAATGACAGACACGAAAACAAAATGGTACTATATGGATGTAAAAACTTACTCGAATTTAAAGAAAAACTGAAAGTGTACGAAGTAATGAAAGACGATTTTGCAAAAAGTGAAGGTGCTTTCGATAGAACGAAAACGAAACATGATTTTAATGATAGAGCTAATTTAAAAAACGAAAATGTGAGTAAAAGTAAAGTAAAGAATGATGGTAAATCTGATATTAAATATAATAGTTTCGAAAGTCGTAACAATAAATTTTGTTTTAATTGTGGTTTAAAAAATCATATCTCTAAAAATTGTATTCATAAAGATAAGGGAATTAAATGTTTTAAATGCAAAGCTTTCGGTCATAAAGCTTCAGAATGCTCTAAAACAAATTCTAAACAAGAAGTAGCTAGTGTGAATGTTAATGTTGAATCAAAATTGAACAAATTGGTAATGATCGGTAATTTAAAGGTAAAATCTTTAATAGATACTGGAAGTCAGGCAACATTGCTTAGAAAATCTGTTTTTGATAAATTAAATGTTAAAGAATTAAGTCCTTCGAATTCTACTTTGATGGGATTTGGGAAATGCCGAGTAGAACCATTAGGCTGTTTTAAAGAAAGTATTCAGATTGATGATTTTAAGTGTAGTGCTGACATTTGTGTAGTAAACAATGATGCTATGTCTTGTGACGTTATTATAGGACTCAATGTGTTAATGCAGGGCGAAACCCTAATAAATGAAAATGGAGTTACGATTAAAAATAAATCACTGTGCACAAAAGAAATAAACACTTTGTCTGTTCTTCCAATTGATTTATCTTACGATGAAACTGAAGTAAATATTGAACCTGATGTTCCAAATATTTTCAGAGATAAGGTGCAACAATTGGTTTCGAGTTATGTACCGCGTAAAACTAAAACAACGAATATAGAGATGAATATTCTGGTAAAAAATAATGAACCCATATTTCATCAGCCTCGCAGGTTGCCATTTTCAGAAAAAAGAATTGTCGAAGCTCAAGTAGCTGAATGGTTAGCACAAGGAATAGTAGAACCTAGTTCTTCAGAATATTGTAGCCCCGTTGTAATCGTTAAGAAGAAAAATGGAACACCTCGTGTATGCATAGATTATAGGAGATTGAATAAAATAGTTGTAAAGGACAGATTTCCACTTCCATTAATTGAAGACATTCTAGATCAGTTACAGGGATCACATGTCTTTAGTACAATTGATCTTAAAAATGGGTTTTTCCATGTTGACGTAAATAGGGATAGTAGGAAATATACTTCATTTGTAACACACGAAGGGCAATATCAATTTCTTAAGGTTCCTTTTGGATTATGCAATTCTCCGGCTGTTTTTCAGAGGTACATTAACACTATTTTTCGACCTTTAATTAATGATGGTATTGTTTTGCCCTACATGGATGACGTAATAATCTTGTCTTCCTCCCTTGAAGAAGGAATCGAACGACTTGAACGGGTCTTAAAGCTTGCTAGTGAGTACGGACTCGAGATTAATTTTAAGAAATCTCATTTTTTGAAGAAGAGGATAGAATTCCTGGGTCATGTTATCAAAGAAGGTAAAATTTTTCCATCTACTTTAAAAACGAAAGCAGTCCTAAATTTTCCAGAACCGACTACTTTGAAACAAATTCATAGTTTTCTTGGCCTCACCGGATATTTCAGGAAGTTTATTCCAAAATATTCCATTATTGCTAAACCTTTGAGTGATCTCTTGAAAAAAGATCGTAAGTTTAAATTTGAAGAAGAAGAAAGAAATTCTTTCAATCGATTAAAGACATTATTAGCTGAAAAGCCTGTCTTAGGAATCTATAATCCCAGTTATGAGACTGAATTGCATACTGACGCTAGCTTAGAGGGATATGGAGCAATTTTATTGCAGAGGTCTCCATATGATAATAGTTTCCACCCTACCTACTTCATGAGTAAGAAGACCACTGACGCTGAGAAGAAGTATTCTAGTTATGAACTCGAAACTCTAGCAATCATAGAAGCACTAAAGAAATTCCGCGTGTACTTACTGGGAATTCCTTTTAAAATTGTGACTGACTGTGCCGCATTTGAAAAGACCATGTCAAAACGGGACTTATCAACTCGTGTTGCTCGTTGGGCTTTATTCCTACAAGAATTTAATTATGTGATTGAGCATCGTTCCGGTACCAGGATGGCTCATGTCGACGCCCTAAGTAGATCTCCCATTAGTATTTTTTGTGTTTCAGTTGATATTTTACCAAAGTTGAAATTAGCCCAAGATAAGGATAATGAAATAAAAATGATAAAAGAATTACTTAAAAGTTCTAGTTATGAAGACTATTGTGACAGAAATGGAATTTTGTTTAAATTTGTTGATGGTAAAGAATTAATGGTTGTGCCTGAAATTATGGAAACAGAAATTATACGAAGTTTCCATGAGAAAGCACATTCAGGAGTCAAATATACTGAGAAAAGCATCCAAGAGTATTATTTTATCCCTAAACTCAGACAGAAAGTAGAAAATATCATAGCAAACTGCGTTCATTGTATTCTTGTGAATCATAAGAAAGGAAAGAAAGAAGGTTTCTTACACCCAATACATAAAGAAGATGTGCCGTTAAAAACGTATCATTTAGATCACCTTGGTCCTTTGGAGGGTACACATAAGAATTATAAGTACATCTTAGTAGTTATTGATGCATTTACTAAATTTGTATGGATTTATCCTACGAAGTCCACAACATCTGCTGAAGTTATAGCGAAGTTGGAGATACAAAAGGCTGTATTTGGCAGTCCTTCTCAAATAATCTCGGATAGAGGTACAGCTTTCACCTCCAGCGAATTCGCCGATTATTGTTCTAAAGAGAACATTAAACATCATTTGATTACTACCGGCCTGCCTAGAGCTAACGGTCAAGTTGAACGTATCAATCAGACTATCATATCAATTCTTTCAAAATTGTCTTTAGAAAATCCGACTCAGTGGTACAAACATACAAATGAGCTGCAGCAGGCTATTAACTCGACATACCAGCGAAGTATAGATACCACACCCTTTGAACTGCTCTTTGGTACAAAGATGAATGCTAAAGGTACTGATAAGTTGATTGAAATGATCGAAGCTGAATTTCAAGCGAATTTTGAAGCTAAAAGAAATGAACTTAGGAAGCATGCGAAGCAACAGATATTTAAAATTCAAGAAGAGAACAGGAAAACATATAATTTAAGAAGAAGAGAACCAAGAGATTACAAAGTCGAAGATTTGGTCGCTATAAAAAGAACTCAGTTTGGACCGCATTTGAAATTAAAACCAAAGTATCTTGGACCATACAAAATAACTAAAGTTAAAGGTGGCAATACATACGATGTAGTTAAAGAAGGAAGTCATGAAGGTCCTAATTATACGACAACTTGCTCTGAATTTCTAAAACCATGGAGTAACTGTTAAGAAGAATACGAGAAAAGAAGACTGAAGTAAATTAAAGAAGAAAAAGAAATATATTGCACATATTTTCTGTAAGAAGACGAAAACTTAAAAAATATATCATGACGTTTAAGACGAAAATAGAGACTCTTAATTACTCTAATGAAAGGAAAGAGGCTTAAAGACGAATTGAAAGACGCCTAAAGACGCATGAAAAGGTGCATAAAGACGAAGAAACTGCGGTTAAAGACGTTAACTACTGTTTCTATGGCAAATTAAGTTTGAAGACGACTTTACCCATTTTGTCATTCTTGAAGCTGAAAGACGAACAAGGACTCTAAATAGTCTAACCTATAATTTTAGACGTGCTATTGTCTATTCTGTTTTGCTTTTGTATTTTTTTTTATATTTGCAGTGTCGCCTGGAGGACCAGACGAATCCAGGATGGCCGAAAGTATGTGGTGCCTATGTTGAACGACAGATGACGCTGACTTGGACGAGGGAACGGAATTCCATCTAATGTGGCAGTTGGCCTCGAGACGTATTGAATGAATAACGACGCTAGATTTAAAGACGTAAACAAAAGTGTATCATAGAAGCGAACTAAATTTACATAAACTTATTTGTAAGAAATGTAAATACTTTAAATGTAATTAAATGTGCTGTCCTTTCAAGAAGTTTCTTAGATGTCTTTTTTAAAAAGGTATTACCCCACATATATATATATATATACACATATGTTTATATACTTTTGGTGAGGCCGATTGCAACCAAAATGCGAGGTGCACATCTAGATGTTATAGTAGCCCTATATACCAAATTTCAACGTTATGAGGGTACTCGTTTTTGAGTTATACGAGATACATACATATATACGTACGTACGCCCAGATGCCACGAACAAAAATCTCTTCAGAATCCATTTTAAATCAGTTTTATAATTAGTTTTGGGGATAAGAGACTTTTATTCTGTCTTTACATACGGATGTCACTCAAAAACATCGTAACGTTGCATTCGGTAGAGGTTAAAATAGATATTTTCGTTGAAATTGGTACCCGAAATTTTTCGGGATTACAATACTTCCTTTTTACTTCGTACAAGGAAGTAAAAAAACTGAGCTCACGAAGCCGACTAACAGATATATACAAATAACATATATATATAAATAACAGATAAAGTATATAAATGTAGATATATAAACTCTGTTACTCGGCTCAGTGAGCTTAGTTTCTCTTTTCTTTTAAGTTTGTAAATTGTGGATTTTTTGCTTTAAAAATTATTGAATTATGTTGTTCTTATCTTTCTGTTAAGATTTTTATGTCCTTAGTTAACTCAATAATTGTGGAATTATCAACAATTTAGAAGTTTTTGAAGTGTGGCTAAGCCTAATTTTTCGTTATGATAGCGGACATATTTGTTTACATTTGAAGCTTATCAGAATAGTGGATTTGTTGCCAATCTAAAGAAACTAAGCTTCGCAACAACGTCTTCTTTTATTAATGCGAATTAAATTATGCTTGATTCATTCCGGAATTATCATTTAAGTTATTAGCTGGTGTTGCGTACAAATTGTAATTTTAATTATAAAAATTGTTTTTTTAATTGTTTTAATTGTACTTGGTGTTTTATGTTTTTCTATAGCTTTTAATTTTTAATGAAAATATTTCGAATTTTTAAGTATTTTTGCCCTACCGGGAAGTGAGAACTGAATTAAGAAGTAACACATGCGCATTAGGTAAGCGGCGCTGAACCGTATGTGAAAAATAATTTCTTTCATACATCGCTTTAGATTTATTATAGCATTCGAATAGAACTTATGGTATTTCTTCGGATGTTATAATTTCTGCTCACTCTGAGTTTTAAAATGAATGAGATGTAACGCTGTTAAGTGAACCTAATGCGGAAGTGTGGCTATGGTAAATAAATAGTGAATGTTAAAGAGTGCATTTATTCTATTATGGTTTATGCGCTATCGACGAAGTAGATTTAATTGAAAATTCGTTAACTGTTAATTCCATATGTTTAAATGAAATGCAGGAAAATTGCGCATAATTTAATATTCTGTACGAGGAAGTCATGTGGTGTACACATCAGATTTTTTATTTTTATATGCTAGTAAATTATGCAGTTTGCTTTAAAAATGGTTGAATTATGTTTTCCTTATCTTCCGGTTAAAAGTTTTATGCCTTTCGTTAATTTTCAGGCAATATTTGCAGAATAATGAATTAAGTTAGCTTTTGCGCCCTCAGTGTCTTTTTGCCGAGTTGGACCAAAAGGAAATTTTCAGTTTTGTGCATCGAAAAATATGCCTTCTTGCCCGTTGGCCGAATTACTTGTTTTTGAGTAGAAACACTAATTTTAATTGTAAAATTTTTTAAAACTTTTTTGGTGTTTTACATTTTTCGATATTTTTCGATTTTTGATAAACATATTTTGAGGTTTTAGGTATTGTTGTCTTGTCGCGAAGTGAGAATTGGATTACTTGAATAAATAATTTATCTCTAATGAAATTCGAGGAAATGAATTTAAATGGAATACAACAAAAAATGCGTATAATTTAATATTCCGTGCAAGGAAGTCATGTGGTGTACACATCAGATTTTTTTCTTCCCTTATCACGTGATATGAGAAGCTACCGTTATATATCTTTCCGTTACTTTTAATTATTCCTGTATGGCAACCGATGGATTTACATCTCATCACGATTGGCTCAAAATAATGTGCGCTTATAGACCACAACAGCTACGGAAACGTTAGATCATTTTTGTTTATACTTCGGTATGCGACATCTGCATAGACTATTCTGTTACTTTAGAATAGGCACTTCAAGGTCAGTTTTTGCCAAGCTAGCTTGACTCGTAACCATGACAACGATAGCTGCTCAGATGATCGAGCCCCTAGCTGTTTTCCCCATTTATTTCCTTTCACTGTGCTTCGCTTCATGAAAAACGCGCGACGAAAGACTGACTGGAACTATAACCTTAACTGACGTGATGAAAATAAGTGCTCCGCGGCAGTGAAAATGCGTGTTACGATCGCATATACGGAAGCGTCTGAAAAGCTTTGAAGTGCCTATTTGAAAGTAACAGACTACTTGAAAGTAGCACGCTTTGAAATGGCTACTATCAGATGACTGTATATTGTTAGTTTGAAAAGGTTCTGATCATTAAAGAAAATCCAACGGAATTATTTGCTATGAAGACGTTGGTAAACAATGATTATTTTTGCTTCTGAAGAAGGAAGAGTACTTACATTGAGTTGCTATTTGTATTGAAACTAAACTCCAAGTAACGCTTTAAATCAACATAAGAACGTTTAATTTCATCATTTCATATGAAACCTAATTTCTTATCGGTTCTTTCATATGCGGAAAGAACGCTAAAGATTGTTATCGCAATTTAAGAAAAGTTTGCAGCAATTATTTGCTGTTACTTTGATTGTTTTTGTTACTTCTTTTGAAGAAAGGTAATTTCTTGCTGCACAGCAGACGGCATTTCAGATAGAAAAAAAAATAAAATAAAAATGAAAAAACAAATAGATAAAGAGACAGAGAGAAGAACCAGAAAATTTTCATAAATGAATTATCCTAAGTATTTTTTCTTCTCCTACAGAAGATAATAATCTTTCCGTAAAATGATAGGTGGATGAAAACTTTCACTCTTTTGATGAGTTCTGAAAAAAGTGCATGAGATGGAGCAAATGTATTAATTAGGAGGAATGATGTCATGAGTTATTCGAAACCTCGCGCAAGGATGAATAAAAGATGGTAAACGTTTAAGGTTGCGAACTGGCCTAAATTACCTTGCACAAAACTCATCGTAGAGTCTTCTTTTGTCAAGAAAATGTGTGGAGGAGTTTTCGATCCCGATTTGACATCGTTAGGAAATTAATTTCTAGCACAGACACTTCCCCGACATTCTTTCTTCGAGCCTTAGAAAGAGTGAAAATAAGACGGTAACCGTCTCAAATGAAAGATAACCAAACCTTAGGGTATAAATACTATCCAAAGTCCACTTTTTGAGGTATATTTTGCAACGTTTTGCAAATTTAAAGATAGACCTTATGATAAATTTGCCTTTTTTTCTTTTAGCCCAAAAGGGGGACGTTAGTCCCGAATGAGATATTACTCTATAAACAGCTTTTTGGGTTGAATCGCTAAACATGGCGTATCGCTTTTCAAATTTTTGCCGCCAAATATGATCGCCCTGTGATATATTTAAAGAAATTAAATAATGGAAAATCTGCGTTAATGTATGCATGTTTCTCGCATTTTGAGAAAAACAACAATACCTTAATAAATAACAACAATAGAGAATCGGAGAAACGATTCTACAATATTATGTTACTAATCGTCAATTCTTCAGTCTACTGTCCGAAACTCACATCAACTTAGGTGTTGGAGAATGAACACATATGCTTAAGAATTAAAATTTAGATACAAAAATATTACATGCGGAGTTTTAATGTCGTATTTGAATTTGTGTAAACAATGTCAAATGAAACTTAGTACACTCAAAAAAGGTATTCTTGTGAAATCGAGGATCAGCTGAGTTAATTCAAGATGTCAAGTAGATCTGACCTAAGTCCCGCATGGATAGCGAATATAAGTTGATAATGTTATATCAAGACCGTTTAACGAAGTTTGTCCAGTAACGACATTTAAAAACTAAGACAGCTAAAGAGGCAACGTATCACCTTCTTCAAATATTTTTAATATTTGACGCCCGAGCTATATTGTATTTAAATGAGGTGGATTCAGTAACAGAGTCTTATTCTTTGTCCAGTTTTCCAGGAATGCAACATACCATGAAGAAACACGCCAAGGTCCTTATGAAGCCTTGCTTGGCGTTAACTGTAGCGACGCCATCTTTTGCTAGCGAAGCAAATCATAAATATATTGAAACCAGAGAACAGCTCTGAGCAGTGGCCATATCGAAAGTAATATTCTAAGAAGCAGAGGCGCAGTTAGGGTTTTCAGCGACCAAAGACAACTGAAGATTTCGCGCACCCTTCTCTTTGCAAAAATATAATGGGGAGAATCAATTTGACTCCTCCTAGATGCCCCGACCCAGCGCAAATGTCCCTCCTTGCCCCCTATCTACGTCATTGTCCAAAGGAAAATATTAGAAAGAGTAGCTGCAAACTACCACGACTTCATTATAAACCCTGATGAAACAATGCAGGTTTACTTCTATAGAAACAGCCTGTGCGGAAGAGAACCCTCTACTGCTAGGAATGAAAATGTTACGAACTTCAAAAAGAAAATTTTCTCCTGCTCCAATTGGTGATACCGTGCGAATACAAATCTCTGCTGTCGAAGGTAGTCGTACAGATGCCAAAATATGTTGGCGGTTATTATTGGAATAGAAGATTCTGACGTTTATAAATTAGCAAATGAAAATGGTACCTCAAGCAGCTGTATACCCGTTAGTGAAGTGTAAAGAAACGTTAATTTCCATAGATGAGATTGTAGAGACATTTAAGGAAAAAATTTTTTAAACAGGAGTCATGAAGAAATGTGCAGTGCTCTCGCCGGGACTCCATCCTCGGACCTCTCGAATACGCGCCAAGCTTGCTGACCGTTACACAATGGAGGCATGCTAAGAAAGCGGGAGAACTAGCTTATAAACTTCATTCTTTTAAAGAGCGACTGGAGATTAGGGGAACCAATCGCCAAATCCTGGTGGTGGACAATCATCACCCACCACCTTTTTTAGTTTGGGCGCCACTGTAGAGACATTAGGTTATTTTTGAAGCAGGAGACATGAAAAATGAGCAATGCCCTCGCCGGGACTCGAACCTCGGACCTTTCGATTACGCGCCGAGTGTGCTGACCATCACACCACGAACGCATGCTGAAAAGGCAGGAGAAATACCTTAAAAGATTTGTAAAGAAATGTCACTGAGAGAAGCAGCTGCAATTGATTTACGTAAAATGTGGAAGACAAGGACATACATGCTGTAACTGCAAAGAAAAGTGTTCCACGAACTAAATGCAATTGCAAAAGTAAGAGACTCTTGTGCAATTCAAAGTGTCATGACAGTTTAACGTGTTGCAATAAACAAGATTGCATAACGTTAATTACATAATTCATGTGTAAGTTTATTGTTGGTATTATTTTCTTCCTGCTTTAGAATGTTGTTCTTTCCGAAGATAGCTCAAACTTATTTAATGAAACTTAACTTCAGTAAATAGACTATAATATTAACAAAAATTAACCAACTTCCCTTTGCAAAATCTTAAGAACTCAAATGGTATAAACAGATTAAGAACTTAAACAGATTAAAAAATATCATGCAAAACTTTTTTATAATTAAAAATTATGTATAATTAAAACATAATATTACAATGAAATAAGCAATATCCCTTGATACAAATGTTAATTATCCTTATAAATTAATTAAACAATTTACCGTTGCAAAAAGAAACAACGTTTTAATTTCTTAAACTTTTCGGTCTCTTAAAAACAGTAACATAAGAAATACGATGAAAAATTGTTGCCAAACCGAAATTTT
>KK115716.1:19263-47092 GCA_000611955.2 Stegodyphus mimosarum
CGCCGGGAATAACCACGGACCTCTGAGATACCGGCTCAGTGTGCTGACCATTACACCACGAAGGCACGCTAAGAATGTGGGAGATATACCTTATAGATTAAGCATGATTTAATTCGCAATAATAAAAGAAGACGTTATCTTTGTTGTTGCGAAGCTTAGATTCTGTAGATTGGCAACAAATCCACTATTCTGCTAAGTTTTAAATGTAAACGAATATGTCTGTTATGTTAAAAAATGAGGCTGAAACAACATTAAATTGTTGATAATTGTACAACTATTGCATTGAGGTTAACTAAAGGCATAAAATTCTTAACCGGAAGATAAGAGCAACATAATTCAATCATTTTTAAACCAAAAAATGCACAATTTACCAACATATAAGAATAAAAATACTGAGCTCTCGTAGCCGAGTAATAGAATGAATATATATATATATATATATATGTTTTTGATGCGACCGATTGCCCCCAAATAGGCAGGTGCATAACTACATGCTAGAGCAATCCTATATACAAAATTTCAACGTTCTAAGGCTTTTTGAGTTAACCGAGATACATACATACGTACGTACACACAGACGCTACGAAACAAATCTCATTTGAATCCATTTTAAAAGAGTTTTCCAATTCGTTTGGGGGAAAAGAGTCCTTTATTCTGTCCTTACACACAGATGTCACGCAAAAACATCGTTAAATTGCATTCGATAGCGGTCAAAATGGATATTTGCTTTGAAATATGGTGCCCGGAAATTTTCGTGATTACAGCGCTTTACTAAGAAGTAAAAAGTACTAATCGTACTAAGAAGTAGTAATCGTACTAAGAAGTAAAAAGGCTTCTTTTTCCCCAAAACCAATTGTAAAATGCGTTCAAAATGGACTTTTTGTGATGTGTGTTCATACCTATGTAAAGTATGTAGTATAACTCGGCTGTAGAACGTTGACCTGAGTAGCAATGCAAAATGGAGGTGCACAATTAAATGTTATATATATATATATATATATATATGTGTGTGTGTGTGTGTGTGTGTGTGTGTGTGTGAACTCGGCATCTAGGGGATTTTCTAGGCTGACGATACATATCTAGGTGGCTAAAGTAGTTTATTTAGCTATTGGTGGAGATACATTAGTGACTATTTACATTGGTGACTATTTACAAATGAAAAAAAAGAGTGATAATAAAGAAGTTACATCTTTGTTGTCTAATCATCACGTCTTAGTCGAAAACACAACAACTCGTCTTATCTTCCATCATTCATCTCCCTCGCGATACCGTTAGTCGTGTTGAGTTGTTGCCGTCTTCCTATTCACATGTATATATACATATATATATATATATATATATTGCAATCGGCAAGCTGCTGTCTTATCCGGCATAAAAGTTCTTACCGGACCTTTAGTTTCTCAATCTTTGGTTATAGTCATGTACTTCAAATTACAGAAGTATTTTAGACAAAATTGAACTTTTTTTGGCAATGTCAAATTAAAAAATAATAATAATAAGGTTCGAGATATAACGAAATCTAACTTTTAATGCAGTCTCCCAACTCCTATATTTATATCTGGGTAAGTATTTATACTCGTTATGAAAAAAATAAAAGTACAAGAAGTTTGATTCCCGTACGACAAAAACTGGCCGGGGTATTTAATTTCCATATTTGCAATTTTTGTTGTCTTTTTCAACTTACCTCGAGTGATCGGTTAATTAAATTAGAATGATTCGGGGAAATAAGTTTAAATGAAATGCAACAAAGAATGCGTATAATTTAATGGGCCGTACCTGCAAGTCATTTAGTAGCCACTTCAGATTTAATGAATAGATTTACTCAAAATATCATGTGACATATCTTATTCAAACAATTATTTGTTGCATATTACTTGCCTGCAGAGGAATGTATCAGAACCGCAGTCTATATATCTTGAGGGGGTGCCTGCTTTTGGTTTGTTACTTCAGACTAAAGCATAACACTATTGTTAACAATATACCTTCTGAAAGTTGCGCAACTGACAAATCCACAAGTAGATCTACATAAGTTAACCTATTAGTTGCGCCGCCCAGCCGGTGTAGTGGTTAGCATCGCTGACTGCCCTCTCCAAGGGCCTGAGTTCGAATCCTGGAGAAGGCATGGGGCACTCTAATATGCGGCTAGCCGAAAGTGGTGGTTTGGTGGAAGGGGAGAGGTTTTGGAGACCCTTGGACCTGTCCCCCAGGATGCTCTCCATCAAAATTGGGGACAGAACTGGAACCAAATCGCACTGTCACCTGTTAGGTGCTCAAGGCTGTTGCCAACGACAGGCGTAATCTAGCTCTCCTTGCCACGAGGAATTTGTGGGCTTAGGCTGACTACTTCAGACAAGTGAGCATAAGCAACAACAACATATGTTTCTTGCACACAAAATCAACTGCAGGACATCTTGGTACAAAGCATTCCGTGATCCAGTGTATTATCATGAGAAATGTGTGACCCCAGATGTAAGATCCAAATAACAGATTGCGTAATTACTGGAAAGACTGATCATCAGAAAGTTACAAATAAATTTACCAAATGTGCTCGTAGTTTAAATACCTGGAACAGAATGGTGAAAACTTCAGCGAATCCGAAAAAAGTTCTCTTGCATATCTCCATAAGGGCGATATATTAGAACCTTTAAAGTTTATACCGACATTCATTGCAAATCAGTTCAGCTTTAACAATTCTAATAAAGGTTTTATTCTAAACTCCCTGCTATTATTAACACGAGAGAGGTTTTATCGTTTTAGCCCCGCTAGTTACGTATCATAACGATGATAAGCACATGGTTATATCGTTTACTTACGAACTGAGGACGCTCTACGGTGTATGTCTCGCGTGCAAGGATATTCAAACAGTTTATAGTATGCTGTCATCTTTAAGACGAGTTAACTGTTATAAGCGAGAGTTAATTTCGAGAATTTCATATGTTAGAATAACGTTACGAGAATTGCTTAGTTATATTTGGGAACAGTAAATTTATTTATTAGGAAATAATTAATGGACCTCCATAATTTCTAAAGCATCATGGTTTTACAGTATATTACATATGTTATTGTGTTTTAATATAATATAAATGTAATTATGAATTATTGACAGTCTACGTCAAGATCTCCCAACGCGACCAGTATTGATCCCCTATGGTCGATGAAATTTTAAAGGGGATTAATGATAATCAAGGGGTCGCAAGATCTCATGGATTACAAAAATTATTAATAAAACTCATAATTAGCCTACAGGATTTAGCACAGAAGGGTTATTAATTTCGTTTTTGCATTTTGTATTGGAAACTTTAAATGTCCATTTCACTTTGCAGATTGTAGCCACCGAATACAGGCTGTTTTTAAGTCCCGGACCCATTTTGATGTTTTATAACTCATAAAATAATAAAGATAGATTAAAAATAATAATATAAATGGTTAGATAGACTCAAAAAGTTTCATAACCCTTGCCAATGAACTTCCACGTGTAACCCCTTCGTCCCACGGAGAATATCAAGTCGATATTCAATTTCACGCCAGGTACCGGCGAGTATGTCGGCATCCACAGAGGCTATTGCGGTTGTCATTCTGGCTTTTAGGTCATTAATGTTCGACACTCTCCTCCTGTAAACGTTGTCCTTTACCAATGCCCAAAGGAAAAAGTCCAGCGGCGTTATATCGGATGATCAGGGTGGCCAAGGAATTGGACCTCCTCGCCCAATCCATCTTCCTGTAAAATGGTCATTCAAAGAACTACGAACGATGGTACTCCAATGAGGTGGTGCACCATCTTGTTGCAAAAACACATGTCGCTGAAGCTCTAGTTGTGGAAATACGAAGTTTTCCAACATGTCCTAAGTATACGACTGATAAGACCGTTGTTTCTGTAAAAAAGAAAGGCCCAATGACTCGGTCGTGCATAAGTCCACACCCCACATTAACCTTTGGGGAATCCCTTTGTGCCTCACGGTATTCATGGAGGTTTTCAGATATCCATATGCGCACATCATCACATGCCAAAAACAAGAGAGAAAAGTCCAATTAATAAGCAGACGATATTTAGAAAAGTACAGATATTTAGACTGGAAAATGAAATTATTTGAAATGAACCACACGCGCAGACGATATTTACAAAAGTAAAGATATTCAAGCCTGAAAAGGAAAATATATAAGTTATTGCATCAATAAATGCGATAAGTTTGTTTATGGCTTCATTATTTTATGAGTTACTAGCCGCTGCGCGGCCAGCCTTCGTCTGGCTTTTAAGTGTACCAGAAAAATGCTTAAAGAGACATGATGCCAATACCATTATATTTAAAGAAATTAAATAATGAAGAATCTGCATAAATGTATATATGTTTCTCGCATTGTGATAACACGACGGTACCTAGAGCTATCGAATTTTAAAAACGTAATCTTCCACCGAATATGAGCATCTGGAAGCCCAAATTTGGAATTTGTTTTATTATCGATTTCATGTTTTGCAACACTTTAACGAATTTTTGATTAAGGAACTCAACAATTTCGAGGCGAGCAATGGCAACACTGTACGAAAAAAGAAAAATTTTTATCTCCATCGCGCGAGACTGTGTATCGGAAATTCTAAAGATAGGCTCATTTTAAAATTATTTTGCGATGCTGCTTTTGAGTTGAATTTTATGGTTTAAGTGCGAAGAACATGATATTTAATAAATAAAGGTAATACACATTTTTTTAAAAAAACGCCCTTTTGGGCTTAATGTAAAATGTGAAAGCTTTCAGAATTTTTTAATTGTTTATTGATAAAAAGCTGTATTTTGTAGCAAGGAAGAAATCATACAGAATAAATATGAGAAAAATATTCTTAAATTATTTAATACATTTTAAAAATCAATACTATTTTCATAAATATTATATAAAATTTTTATGCAGTAAGGTCAGTATAAAAAATAAAACGCAAGAACATAAGAAAACACATTAATAAATATACAAGAGAAAGACGGTATATTCCTCTTTCAATATAAAAAATAAAACGCAAGAACATAAGGAAACACATTAATAAATATAGAAAAGAAAGAAGAATATATTGTTATGGATTTCGTTTTAGCTATTTATTTGGAGTTGTAATTAAAATTTCCCTTATTTTCCCGTGCGACGCAGACGATTTAGCTACCTCGTAAAAGTAAAAATACAAGACCGTATGATTTAATATTTAATAAATAAATATCTCGTAATTACTCTTGCCACCCACAAGTATCGAGAATTACTAGAATATTCTAGTAAGTAATTAAAGAGATTATAAAAGCCGAATTAAAACACCTCATCTTAGTTGTCGTTGTAGTTGTTTTAAGCGAACTGTTTGTTTACTTAATGCTGTTTAATAACAATAATTGTAGCGATTTCGCTTTGAGATAGAATTAGTTTCTCTGTTTTTGAATTGAGTTTTGCTAAACGTTTGAGATATTGTGATATTGTACGAATATCTCTGAAGAAATATTTCAGCATTTTAATTTATTTCTTGTGGAAAGAATAAATTTTTGTTAACTTTTTAACGACTTGTGCATTCAATTCATAACGAAACCGTACGCACACAACAGTATGTATGATTTAATAAGCCGTAGAAGGAAGTCATGTAGTGTGCATATCAGTTTTGTTCTTTTTTGCAACTAGATTCTCGGTCTCTCATATAGTCTCATTTTGAAACTAAACTAGAGGACCTAAGTGAGAATTTTTTTCTACATACCGTCATTCTTCAACAAGTTGGTTTTCAATTTTGTAGAAATTACAGAAGGTAAAAATTACCATGTATTAAAATCTAAACGTGTTTCAGAAGTAGTATTTAAGCTGCGTTTCAAGAGTTCAAAAAAGGGTAGTAGAGTTCCGACTTAGTTCCGAGTTTATGCTGCACATTCGAAATGATCTCTCTACCCGGTGTCAGACACCTTTCAGTTTATACTGATATTTCTCCTCTCGACTTTGTTGTGGCCAGTCGATTTAGTGTTAGTTAAGCTAGAGGAGCCAGTCGTTAGATACGTTAACTTAACTGATTAGTGATTTATTGCATTCTTATTTTCTTTTCAATTACGTTAGCCAAAAGTGGTGGTGATTTGTGAGTACGAAGTGCGTGCATCTGTTTTAATCTAGTTTAACTAAAAAGGTTATTTAAAACTTTTCTTCTGCAGTGTTTATTCTTCAGGATATAGCCAGAATTCGCTACTTCGTCTTCTACACAGAGTTTACGCTGTGTGCTACCTAAGAAAACCCATAGACTTTATCTAGTATATGTAAATTATTAGAAATTAGAATTTTTATTTCTTATACATTGTTCAACTTATTAAGAAACTGCTGCTATAAACAGAAACAAGGCTTCAAAAATCTTTTGCCGCATAAAATGACGTCTTTCAGATATTTATCAGGCCGGGTAGAAATCAAATTAAGTATTTTATGTTTCGTGTATGTATGTTATATGGTATGGTAACAATTAGGAACCGGAATGGACAGCGAATGCTGTCGTAACGCAAGGAAAAGATCTCTAAAATTAAAAGGACTGAGCTATAAACGTTTCTAACATCAAAATAAATAAAGAAAGAAAGACAGAAACTAATGATAATGAGAAATATTTGATCATAATTACTTAAAACATTTTGACTTACAAATGTCTTTGATTTAGTACTTGTCTTTTGCAGCAAATGCTCCCATATCGAGTTCAGACATATAAATACGTAATCCCAAGGTCCTCACAGTCTTTGGAAGGTGATGGTTCTAAGGTATTTCTCCCGCCGCGTGGTGTAGTGGTCAGCACGCTCGGCGCGTATTCGAGAGGTCGGTGGTCACTGCTCACTTTTCATCGCTCCTGCTTTAAAAAATACCTAATGTCTCTACAGTGACGCCCGAACTAAAAAAGGTGGTGAATGCTGATTCTTCCCCACCAGGATTTGACAATTGGGGCCTCTAATCTCCAGTCGCCCTTTAACAGGGGGAATACACAAGGTATTTCTCCCGCCTTCTTAGCATGCCTTCGGGGTGTAATGGTCAGCACGCTCAGCGCGTATTCCAGAGGTACGTGGTTCGAGTCCCGGCGAGAGCCTTGTTCATTTTTCATCTTTCCTGCTTTCAAAAATACCTAATGTCTCTATATGGTTAGTGCTTGGTTATTTGAATATGGTAAGGCAATTATTACCATTTAAACAGAGGGATGCCTTCCAGGAGGACTTTCTAATGGAAGCTTACTCTTATTTTTCCCGTTTTATGAGGAGAAAATTAAGAAAACGAAACATACCGCTAGCCCGTTTGCCTGGATTCGAACCGGGACTAATAAACACGCCTTCAGCGGTGTTTAACCCCTGCGGAACTTTGGAAACGCTTATAAGGTAAATGGAGTATCATATCACTACGAGAAATAGCAACAATTTCAGATGCGAATTTAAGGCATAATTAAGATAATAAAAGTTATACTGCGAAAAAAAATCACAGTTCTATATCTCCCGTTCTACTGGGCCGATTGACAAAATTCAAAGTGCGTTTTTCATGTCTCGAAAGCGCGTCTTAAAACATGTATTAGGTTTATATATAGTGTTGTTCTAATACGGTATTTTGACACAAAATCGGAAGTTTTCTGAAAAGACACGCCCATTTTTTTCCCATATTTCGATTCTACGACTGAAATCATGCCAAACTACCAAATTTTCTAAAAATCGCACTAGTAGTTTTCAAAAAATTAGCTCTCAAAATTTTAGCTCATCAGTGCTAATTGAACTTGATATATATTTATTAATATCTCCTTTTTAATTAAAATTATTTGATTCCTTCTTTCACATTTCGAAATTTAGGTTCATTCCCAATAACATTCGCCCATTTTCATAATTTACTTTTAAAATTTATATTTTAAAATAATTTTTATAAATTTTTTGAAAAAAATCTTGAATTATAATCTATAAAATTATTACCATCAGCTAAAAGTAGATGTATTTGTTTCTAAACATACCCGCAAAAATTTACAGTTTTTTATTCAAAATCTCTTAAGATATAAATGAATTTATATATTTGCGCGCTTTGAAATTAGGCGTATCTCTTAAAAGCGATAATAACGAAAATGTGGTTTACGCACTTTGTTAAAATTATTTGAAATTATGATCGATGACTTTTTTTTCCGCTCGTCTGCAATGAAGAAAAGAAAAGGTAAACAGGTTGCTATAAATTAAAAAGTTCGCCAAGTAAATGATTCTTGGCGCAATGTGAAAAAAATACGCCAAGATAAATTTTTGAATTTTTCCCTGAATTTCCCACCAAATTTTACAAAATTTTATATTTAGTTCTAATCTGAGTCGTAGAATCGAAATATGGAAAGCAATTGGCATGTCATTTCAGAAAAAGTCCGATTTTGTGTGAAAATACCTATGTTAAGACAATGCTATATATAAATCTAATATATGTCCTAAGTCGCGCTTTTGAGACATGAAAAACGCAACTTGAATTTTGTCAATCGGACCAGTAGAACGGGAGATGTAGAACTGTCCTCCCCCTCGCAGAGTACATCTGCGTTTTCATAGAAAGTAAGCGCTGCAATAATAATTAGAAAAAAAGATCTTTCATGTAAGTAAAAACACCCGCAGATCGCATTTTGAAAATTCTGTATTACCATCCGTGATTACTTCCATTGCTGGAGAAAGCTTTTATTGAAAGAAGTATGCATGCTTTCTTTTCAATAAATACTAAATTAAGAAATTATACATAAACCCTAATCCAATTTCCCTGTTTTCCTTATTCTTCCCATGCGGGTATTCGAGAAGAATATCCTAGTGACGAACCCAACTATCGAACATTAACCTAGTTAAACAGCAGCTTTTAAAGAGGTAGATCCTCACAATTTACCTACAAACGAGGATCATTTCCATAGATACAGTACTTGATATCGTCTGCTAATGGGAGAGCTCATCGGAAGTGAGGATGGGATTTAGCATTTAAAATAATTTATTGGTGACCCAGAGCTTCGAGTTTGGTCCGGAGTGTTTCCTTATCATGCGAGAGCATGGCCTCTCTATCTGAAATCGATTGTTGAACGTGTTAAATGCTTAACAGTTGTTGAAGAGTTCTCTGGCAGGCTTAATTTCCTCTCACAGAAATAGTAATACGTAAAGGCTAAGTGAACTCAAACACAGTTTTGTGTCCCTTTTGTGTAATTGTGTTTACGGATATCAAAGTTGCTGTGTTTATACATGTACTTAGTTTTCGTTCAATTTCTTCAGTTTTATCGTTTTGGTGTATACGTAAATTATCGATTAATTTCTATGCTGCCTTTTATAATAATTTTTTAAGTGTTATTTTATATAAGGTATTTCTCCCACCGTCTTACCATGCGTTCGTTGTGTAATGGCCAGCCCACTCGGCGCGTATTCGAGAGGTTCGAGGTTCGAGTTCTGGTGAGGGCATTGCTCATTTTTCATGTTAAAAAAATATCTAATAAAACAACAATTTCTGTTTTCAGGAATTTGGAATGAGTAACAAGTTCTGATTGTTTCCTTCTTTTTACTTCCTTGTACGAACTAAAGGAAGTATTGTAAACACAAAAAATTCCGGGTACCATATTTCAACGATAATACCCATTTTAACCGCTATCGAATGTGATTTAACGATGTTTTCGCCTGACATCTGTGCGTAAGAACAAAATAAAGGACACTGTTTCCCAAACGAATTATAAAACTCATTTAAAATGGATTCAGAAGAGATTTTTTTCATAGCGTCTGTACGTACGTATGTATGTACGTATCTCGCATAACTCAAAAACGAGTACCCTCTGAAAGTTGAAATTTTGTATATAGGACTGCTATAACATGCAGATGTGCACCTCCCTTTTTAGTTGCAATCGGCAGCACCAAAAGTATGTAAATATATATATATATATATCCACTCTGTTATTCGCCTCCGTGACCTCAGTTTTTTTATTCCTGTATGCTGGTAAATTTCGCATTTTTTGCTTTAAAAATGAGTGAATTATGTTGTTCTTATCTTCCGGTTAAGATTTTTATGCCTTCAGTAAATCTGCATGCAGTATTTGTGGAATTATCAGCAATTTAGAAGTTGTTTAAATGCGACTAAGCCTAATTTTTTTGGCTATAGCAACCACCATCTTTGTTTACATTTGAAGCTTGGCAGAATATTGGATTTGTTGTCAATCTAGATCTAGAGAAACTAAGCTTCGCAACAGCACAGATAATGCTTTCTTTTATTACTGCGAATTAAATCACGTTTAATCTATTCAGGAATTTATGCGAAGAAATAAGTGTTTAAGATTTACTTTGCCATTTTTAGTATAGATATTTTGAGTTTTTATGTATTTTTTCTTTGTGGCGAAGCGAGAATTGCATTAATTGAATGAGAATACTGTATCGTCTGTGAAAAACTGTCTCTTTCTCTCCCCCCTCTTTTTTTTTTTTTTTTTTTTTTTTTTTTTTTTTTTTTTTTTATACATTGTTTTAGATTTATTGTAGTATTTGAATGGAACATGTGACAACGATTAGATAATTCTTCAGATGATATACATAATTTTTGTGCATTTTGAGTTATCAAATGAATGAGCTGTAACGCTGGTAAGTGAACCTAGCGCTAGATTGCCGCTATGGTAAACAAACATAGTGAATTTTAAAGAGTGCCTTTATTCTATCGTAGTTTATGCGCTCTCGAGGAAGTAGATTTAATTCAATACGATAAGTTTAAATGAAATGCGAAATGCGTATAATTTAATATTCCGTACAAGGAAATCGTGTGGTGTACACATCAGATTATTCATATCAGAATGATGATAAAAATATTACATAGTACTGAAAATGTTTAATTAAATCAAAGCATAAAATCTGCATTTGATGAAAAGCAAATTTAAAAATGTAGTTTTTCCGCATCCATATCTCTTAAAAAGATAAAAATGAATTAATGAATGAGATACATAATTAAAACTTTTAAAACTTGAAATTCATTTTCTGGAGAATCTTTTAAAATCAAAGCAACTCAAGACAAGCGATAACTCTTACGAGAGCTGAGAAATATATATATTAAATGTGGAAAACTCAATTCTCTCCAGGAAATGAAGATTGTGGCTTTCAGAGCCGTTTTGAGGAAATATTCCACGGAAGATAAGATCCACCGAAATTTGAGCAGTCACAATGCATTTTTAAATAGCATTTCTATTAGACGTCAATAGAACCAATTTTCCAAAGTTTCAGTTAAAATGGTTAACGGTCTTTTCCTTTTTACTTCCTTATACGAAGTAAAGGAAGTACCGTAATAACGAAATATTCCGGAAATCATATTTCAACGAACATACATGCATTATGACCACTATTGAATGCAATTTAATGATGTGTTTGCATGACATCTGTAAGTAAAAAAAGAATAAAGGACTCTTTTTCCCCAAACGAATTATAAAACTGATTAAAATGGATTCAGAAGAGATATTTTGTGGCATCTGTACGTACGTATGTATGTATGTATCTCGCATAACTTGGAAACGTGTAGCTTCAGAACGTCGAAATTTTGTATATGGGACTGTTATAACATGTAATTGTGCATCTCACTTTTCGTTGCAATCGGCCTCACCAAAAATATATATATATACGAGGCGTATTCGGAAACTAAGTACCGTTTTAAAAAAAAAAAAAAATAGTAAAACAATTTTTTCGAATCCAATTTTATTTTTACATGAAAATACATGTCTTAAACTATTTTTCAACATAGTTTCCGCCAATGATCAAACACTTGTCGTAGCGAGTGACCAGTTTTTGTATACCATCGTCAAAGAAACTTCCCGCCAGTTTCGATAACCACGACTCCACAGCATTTTTCGTGTCATCGTCAGATCCAAAGCGCTTGCCACCAAGCTCGCGCTTCATGTGCAGGAACAAGTGATAGTCGGACGGCGCCAAGTCCGGGCTGTACGGCGGGTGATCGAACTGCTCCCAATGAAACTGTCGAATTAACGATTGAGTGACACCAGCAGTATGGGGCCGAGCATTGTCATGGAGCAACACAATTCCTTTACTGAGCATTCCTCTTCGTTTGTTTTGAATGGCACGCCTTAGTTTTGTTAAAGTCTCACAATATCGTGCCGCATTAATGGTTTCACCTCTGGGAAGAAATTCAGTAAGCAAAACGCCTTTCCTATCCCAGAAGACAGTGCACATGATTTTTTGTGATGACATTGTCACTTTGAACTTTTGTTTTTTCGGAGAATGAGTGTGTCTCCACTCCATCGATTGTTGTTTCGATTCTGGTGTGAAATGACACACCCAAGTTTCATCACCTGTCACAATTTGGTTTAAAAAGTTTTCTCCCTCATCACTGTACCGCGTGAGAAATGTCAGGGCACTACCAAGTCGCTTTGTTTTGTGAACATCAGTGAGCATTTTTGGAACCCATCGGGAACACAGTTTGCGATAATTCAAGCGGTCAGACACAATTTCGAACAAAACAGTACGTGAAATTTGTGGAAATGCCTCTGAAAGAGTTGTCATTGTGAAGCGTCTGTTTTCATGAATTGCTTCATCAACTTTCCTTACCAAATCATCGGTGACAACAGAAGGCCGACCACTCCGAGCCTCGGCGTGAACATTTGTTCGACCTGCATTAAATATTCTTACCCACTTTCTCACCATTCCATCACTTATCGCGTATTCACCGTAAACTTCTGTCACTTGACGATAAATTTCGGCCGGTTTAACATGCCTCGCGTTCAAAAATTTAATCACGGCGCGAATCTCCCAGTCAGCGGGAGAACTAATTGTCTTAAACATTTTGAATGTGCACAGCAAACTGAAAACACAACATAGAGCAACCAAAATGGCGACAATTGAAAGTCAGTGAACAAGAAAAACTAGTGCGCATGCGCGGGACGCCTACCACAGCGCTGCGACGGGGCTACAATAAAACGGTACTTAGTTTCCGAATACGCTACATATATATCCATATACATTCTCTATATTATTCGGCTTCGTGAGCTCAGTTATTTTTTATTCTTATATGTTGGTAAGTTAACGCATTTTGTACTTTAAAATGATTGAAATATGTTGTTCTTATCTTCCGGTTAAGGTTCTTGTGCGTTAGTTAATATGCGTGCAATAGTTGCGGAATTTTCAACAATTTAAATGTTGTATATGTGCGGCTAAACCTAATTTTTCTGAACATAACAACCATATATTTGTTTACATTTGAAACTTAGCAGAATGGTGAATTAATTATTTCTGCACCTTTAGTGTCTTTTTGCTGAATGGGGCAAAAGGAAACTTTTAGGTTCTGTGCACCGAAAAATCTGCCTTTTTGCCTGGCGGCCGAATTGCTTGTTTTTGTTCAGAAACTGAAATTTTAATTGTAAAAATTGTTTTTTTTAATTGTTTTTAGTGTATTTGGTGTTTTATATTTTTCTACATCTTTCAATTTTTAATGAAGATATCCTGAGTTTTTATGTATTTTGGCTTGTCAGGCAGTGAGAACTGAATTAATTGAATGAGAAAGGTATCTCTAATGAAACTTGAGGAAATAAGTGTTTCGTATTAGGAGCAAGTATAGTCACCAATCTGTCTCAGATAGAGACGAATATTTAGGAGTAGCGTATGCGCATTAGGTAAGCGGCGCCAAATCGTCTGTGAAAAACTGCTTCTTTTTTATTTGTCTAATTTCTTTTATACAGCGTTTTTGATTTATTATGCTATTTGAATAGAACATGTGGCAACAATTTGATAGTTCTTCATATGATATAATTTTTGTGCATTCTGAGTTACAAGAAAAATGAGATGCAACACTGTTAAATAAACCTAGCTCCAGAGTGTCGCTATGGTAAACAAATATAGTGAATTTTAAAGTGTCTTTATTCTATTGTGGTTTATGCGCTATCGACGAAGTAGACTTAATTCAGTTTATAAAGTCTGTGTCTAATTGGAAACATAAACTTTTAAAAGTTCTTTGAAGAATTATCTTCAGGCCTTGTGAAACTAAACAGAGATCAGAAGAAGGGTGTATTAGACCCTTTATTCAATCCTAAAATTAACAAATAACCCGACTTGGTTACAAGAAGCCAACACTTCTGACTTAACAGAACTACGTAACAGTAACAGTAACAATTTCAAGGTGTGTAAGTTAACCTAACGGCTCAGAGAATACTTTAATGCGCAGCAAGAGTTCTGGTCTAAGTAACCGACGAGACAAGCCTAAAGGCTAGAAAACATCAACGCCGCTTATGCCAGTCGCGAATAATCACAGCACAACGTGGCCTCGGCTAAGCAGATATGCTCTGAAAACTTGCTTCCGAAACTCTTGCTTAGATAGCACTTCATTCTACCTTAATCTGAATAAACTCTCGCTCTCTCAGTTACATTATGGCATGAAAAGCGTGGGTGAAAAGAGAATGACAGGAAAGGCCTTTCAACTTCAAATGAACTATTAATTAAAAATAAATAGATAAACCTCATAAATTTAATAAGTTTAAATGAAATGCACGAAAAATTGTGTGAAGTCATGTGGTGTACACATCAGACTTTTTATTATATGGCTTTATCGGCTAGGTTTGCTAAAGATTAGAATGACGAAAAAGTACTTTAAGATTAGAGTCTTCGAATTCAAAATTTTTAGAATTCAAGGATTCGAGGATGTGAGTGCCCCATCCGTGTAAAATGTTTATTGAATACGTCAAAATAACGTATTTTTATACTTATTTCCAAAATAACGTATTTGTATAAAATAAAGTATTTTCAAAATAACGTCAATAAAACGTATTTTTGACATATTGAAATACGTCAAAAATACGTATACGTCAAAAATACGTTTATTGAACACATTTCTTTTTCTTTTTACTTGTTTATTTACTAATATTTCGATTTATTTTCTTATTTATTTAATGTATTATTTTTTTATTACATCTCGAAAGATGTATACTGTTTTAGTTTAACATACAGCATTCCTTTCTGGTAAAATAAAATTCGTGGACCCGATCATGCTTTGGAATTTGCTCTTGCTAGAAAACATATTTTTTCCCCGCACGCCTTCAAGTATAGAATTTTCACTATTCAGCAAAGCATAAGATCTTTAATTTATTTATCAGGTTTTACCAATCTGCTATTGATTAACAAATTGAAAAATTTAAAATCAATAAAATCCTTTCTTAAGAGTTTAAATTTAAACTTCTCTAAATAATATATCAAAATCGCATTTTTAGAATAAGATTAATTTATAAGATGTGCAATTCATTAAACTGAGCTTTCAACATTAGCAACTTTATTGTAATTAGGGAAGTATATTTAGAACGCCATACGATGTTTTTTTTTTTAATTTAGAAACTAGTAGATGGTCTTTTATTTATTCTTTTTAATTTAAAAAATTTCTGATAGTTTGTATTTTCCAGTTTTTAAATATATACTATGATTATATATATATATATATTATAAATATGTGATAAATCTGTAGAGTCATTAGGATTATTTTGAAGCAGGAGAATGAAAAATGAGTAACGCCTTCGCCGGGAATCGAACCACTGACCTCTCGGTTACGCGTCGAGCGTGCTGATCACAACATCACGAAGGCATGCGAAGATGGCGGGATAAATGCCTTATATACTTCCTCTTTCTTAAAGGGCGGCTGGGGTTTTGGGAACCCAATCGCCAAATGGCAGTGGTGGAAAATCATCATCCACCACCTTTTTACTTCGGGCGCCACTTGTAGAGTCATTAAGTTTATTTCGAAGCCGGAGAGATGAACTTACACCACGAAGGCATGTGAAGAAGGCGGGAGAAATACCTTATAAATCTATACTGTAATAATGAACTTTTTTTTTTTTTTTAAGGCTGTAATATAAAGTTTAAACTTTGCATGTTTCTTAACAGACCATTGTTTTTCATGCATTCTTTGTTCTTAGGCAGTTTATGTTCTTAGTTCCTTTTCAGAAAGGAACACATTGCAATGGAAGATAAAATTAAAAGATTTTTTTCATGATTGTGTACCAGTTTTTTAAACTGTTCCTGAAGATACTGTACTTGTTACTTATTTCTGTGGAGTTGCACACGGCTTTTGCTTTTTGCGTATATAGCTGACTACAAAGATTAACATGCAAAGCATTCATATTATCCATAAATGAAGGCGAAATTTAAGTAAAATTACAAACTAAATGTTCTGTATCTAAAATCCAATTTAATCCGCCATCATTGGGAAACGAAAAACTAAGGTCCACCACTGGGCCGAGCGTTAAAGCCGCTTAACATTGGTTGTTCGGTTCGAGGTTTCGAATCCCGCAAAAGGGCTCGCTGCATGAGCGTTTTCTTCGTTTCCTCCATTCCGTGGTTTTAAATTTGGATGCGTAACGTGTATACGAGGCAATTTTCCGTAGAAAGTCCTCCACAAAGGCATCCTCCCTTTAGGTAGATAGCCCTTGAGGGCTTTTCTATAATCAAATAAACCAAACCAAATCCTGTAAATGCTAGGAAAAAAAAGAAAAAAGCTCGAGTTTAGGGAGAATGGCATTTTTTGTGGGAACAAAAGTACACATTTTTGCGGAAAGACCCGATGTATTCTTACGAAGCATTGGATTACTTGAAGAATGACAAAGTACTCACAGGCTATCTGCCTTCGAGGTTAATTTTCTAAGGACTACTAGCTCGTATTCATGTCACACATGGAAAAACGTAACAGTAAATCTAGGCAGTTTGCAGGGATTTAAATCCAGTTTGAACCAACAGTGTCCATCGGTTTTGCCACTCGATTGCTGGCCCTTGTTCTTACTCAGCTGCAAGATATGGAAAAGTGGATAGAGAAAAGGGAGAGATAACGCAATAATTTTATACATAACAACCTTTTTGCAACAAATAGCGATGAGTTTCTCTTTTTCAATACTTACAGAACATCCATCAATTGATTATTGCTTCGCGTTCTTTTTGATTGAGAGGATAAAACTTTCCTTCCGTTCAATTGAAACTAATCTAGTACTGTATCAATCGACATTCCTTACGTTTATGACATTCTCACCTCAGTTTTTACCTCAATAATAACTTCAGTGAAAATTATTGTTTCTGTTTCATGATGTATATCTAACGGTTACCATACGACCACTGGCATGTGTTGTACTGAGGGCATGAAATTCAATAATTCTTAATATTTATCTGTAATTCTAGACAACGATTAATAGCGCTTTGTTTAAACCCACTACAAAAAGGAAGGTCATAAAACTAGTTCATTAAAAATTGCCAGTTGTAGCGAACTGCAGTAAGTTCTAAGCTACGCATCATTGGCAGCTAGCACCGACCAAAATGAATGGTGAGCCCGCCTCCTTGCGACACTTTCGGCAACTATCCAACTCCGTCAACTTTAATGAGGATGACGATTCATTGTTGGTTCTCAGACGAAGTCTAGTTAAGAATAATGACGAAGGACTACTGGGTTTAAGTAGAGGGTGGGAATATTTTTCTTCAGAAAGAACATTTGACTCTTGTGACGTAGAGAATTCCTTAATGACGCCATATTTCTTTTTCAGTTATGAATTGGGTGTCTTTTGTTGAGGGAAAAATAGTAGAGATGAAAACCAATGGGTGGTAAGGTTTAAAGTCCTCTAAACTGGAGAAACAAAATATATTTCCTCTATTGTCCGAATTAAAGATTGTAAAATTGAAATAAGTTTTACTACAGAATTCAAATTTCAATTACAGATTTGGATTTCCGTTATAAATACAGTAGAAGTCCAGAAATCCGCAATGCTTGGTACCAGAGGTTGTGCGGATTTTAGAATTTTGCGGATTTCAGGACAGAAAAGACAAATCATAATATTCAGACTAAAAGTGCAAAACAAATAAGGCATATTAGATACATTTACTTAAATTATTATGTACAATAATGCACATTATTACTTTATTTTATTACATGCATTAAATTATTATATATATTTATATATTATATTATTGAATTATATTAGTGATTACAGGAATATTTTAAAGCATTAAATTAAGGGCATATACAATAGAGACGTGTAAAAATAAGAGATACTAATAAAGCATAAAATATTTCAATTTTTTTTACTTGTTTCAAACATTTTTCTGATAAAGGTTTGTTTTAAAACTTTAAACATACTATTTTATTAATTTTGAACATTTTTAGGTACTCCAGAGTAAGTTTTTTTTTTTATTCTACAGGGTCATAATCCCTTGCTCTGTGACACAGATCTGTTGTTCTAAATATTTTAGGTATTTTTCACCATGTTCCAAACCCTCATTAAAAGATATTTTTCTCACTCCTATCAAATTCATTATCTGTGTCGGTGTTGGAATCGTTTTCTTACTGTGGCGAGTTCAAAACAGAGCCAATGATTTCATCATCGGTTATCTGATATGCCAGTGTTGGCTCATCTGAACACATCATCCATACTGAAAACCTCTTCTAGGCTAAGATCTTTTTTCTGCACTAACACAGAATCATTATTATTTGGTAATTATGACGTCATTATTGGATAAATATTTTTTCTTCGGTATTTCATTCTCCATTCTGCAGTTTCTGGAACCTATAAATTCAATGTTTATATTTTGAGAGGCAGTGCGGATTTCAGGAGTTGGAGGATTTCAAGTCGGCGGATTTTTGGTATTTGACTGTATTTGATAAATATCTTCAAAGTATCATTTCTGAAAGTTACGGGAGTTATTTTGAGTTCTATTGAAGACTTTAGTTTAATTTGTGTAGGTTTTCTAGATGTTATAAGGTATTTCTCCCGCCTTCTTAGCATGGCTTCGAGGTGTAATGGTCAGTATACTCGGCGCGTATTCGAGAGGTCCGAGGCTCGAATCCCGGCGAGGGCACTGCTCATTTTTTTCAATTTCCTACTTCAAAAATTCTAATGACTCTACAGTACCGCCCGAACTAAAACAAAAGGTGGTGGATGATGATTCTCCACCACCAGGATTTGGCGATAGGAGCCCATAATCTCCAGTTGCCTTTTAAAAAGGGGAAGTATATAAAGTATTTCTCCCGTCTTCTTAGCATGCCTTCGCGGTGTAATGGTCAGCATACTCGGCGCGTATTCCAGAGGTTCGAGTCTCGACGAGAGCATTGCTCATTTTTCCCGACTCCAGCTTCCAAATAACCCCTAATGTCTCTACAAAGTTGTCATGTAATAGATTTTAATAAATAATCATTAAACAATTATTCGTTTTTCATTCACTTCAATTTGATTCTTCTGCAGGAAACATAAAAGATGGCGGTGTGTAAGTATAATACAAAATAAATTTCCTATTGGGATTTCATATAAAATTAATTTTTTTTATTCAATCGGTGTCAGATAATTCACTAAGATAATTGTTCACGTAAACGTATTGGAATATCAGATGAATGTTGGTAAAGCTTTCAAGTTTCGATTTATCTGATAATTTATTGATCGCCTATCATGTGCTTAGCATGAATTTTAAAATAATATTTAAGACTGAAAATGTCTAAGGAATTTAGTTTCATTCGAATACTTAAAATTGAATGAATATTCATTTAGAAGTCACCCAGATCAACAAGCATCTTTTTAGTGCAGTAAGCATCCAGTATTTTTATGTAATAAACTGCACTTATTTTAATGAAAGTTTAATATAATCACATGTGAAAAATGGACATAATAAATATTCCAGCTAATCTGTTTATATATATAAAGAAGAAAGTCTGTATATATGTTTGTTCGTTAATAACTCAGTCACTCAGTCATCGTTCTTACTCCATGAAAACATTCGCAGTTCATCTCTGAAAGGTTGATGAGAGAGTTGTCAGTAGTTCTAAGAATGAAATTAAATTTCGGGAATCACAAATACATACATCTCTCTTCCTTGAACAATCTCTTTCATTTAGAAGGCTTCGTAAAATACGTGCAGTCTTGTGTTTCCCATGCGAAAATTAGTGAGATATTATTTCCTCAAAACGTGTGGTGGCAAAGACCGCACCAGGAAATATGATATTGCAGGTGTTAAGATTTCTATAGTGAATTTCTCAAATACAGTGGGACAGAACAGATAGATCAATTATAAAAGAGGAATGGAAGGAAAATTTATTAATTTCACTTATAGGGGAAAAGGGAAATTCCTATCCCCTCGCACTAAGTCGTTGTGAATTATCTTTCGTCATTTATCTCGTCTCCGCATTCTTCGAGACAATAGCTGAGAAATATATGGCTCTTCTTTCCTTTTATTCCCAATATGGACAGCTCTCTGCTTGAAGAGATATACCAAAATAAAATTTAGTCCAAATTTGATATGTAAATTTTTACTATTTGTAATATATTGTGTAAAACTATAACATATTAATATATATTATTGCAATGATATGCTTTAAAATATCAAAAATATGGACTCGAAGAAGGTTGGAATTTTTAGTACATATATATATTGTACAACTCCCATTTTCTTACAACTTTTACTTTTTCTTGCAACTTCTACTTTTCCCTTTTTTTTAAATATTCAATTATTAGTTTTTCTTTTTAGTCAAGTTTTATTGTTAATAATGGTATTTTGATTCTATTTGATAATGTAATTTTTGGCACAACTGAGCTTTTACAAATAGGATGTTAGAGGTTTCGAATGTACCATAGCTTCTACATTCTCACTTGCTAATAAAAGTGTAATAAATATATTATATAGTCGTAGCTCAAAGTATCAGACTATAAGTTTAAAGAAAAAACATGATCCATTTATTAATTTCCATGAAAAACAGCAGTTACAAAAATCAGATCCCCGGAGTAAATAAAAAAGAACAACTAATAACTTTTTGTATTGAAGTTTAATCCATCGTTACATTAATGAAAAGAACCCTCGCTTTGCGAGTCCTTTTATAAAGCTCTGGAAAGGCGGAGCTTCCAAGAAATGACGTCAGCCAATCCAGTTCGCTTCAAATATTTCCAGAACATTCAATAACTGCACGTGTAGAAAAAGCGGCAAAATCAACTCGACTACGGGGTTGCGGATTTAATTCCACGTACTTTCAAATAAGAGATCGTCACCATTAAAATGAAAAGAACATGCATTTAGAATTGTGACTGGCGAAAAAACAAAAAGAAAAGACGAAATTTAAGTTAAGATTTTAAGTGTATTTTTGACTATGGAATTTTATTATTACACATATTTACATATACACTAGAGGAAGTACCCGATACCAATTAAGTTAGATTGAGAGTAATGCATCTAACAACAGAGAGAACAATACCTCTGAAATCCTTCTGTAATAATGATGCAAAAAATAAGAAATAGTCATACATTATTCAGTCTGGTGCGATATGGAAACAACATAAAAATTTTCGACAGAAAATAAACTAAATCTCTCTCTTATTATATCAGCAACCATGGAACTCAGTTTTTAATGATTTTCGTCTTTCTAATCAAATGGTCGTAAAAGCTCAAGTTCCATTCAATATTTCACCTATATTCAATTTTAGTCGATTAAATGGAACAAAAATTGGATCATAATTGATCAGAAATCAATAACGCGAACAAACACATACATAAACAGGCATTCTTCTTTATTATGTATAGATTTTGTAAAAACTTACAAATTTTTGATTAAAAAACTCTACGATTTGAAAGCGAACAGTAGCAACTCATTTCAAAATAAAGCATTTTTGTCTCTAACGCGTGAGACTGTTGCCACTTTGAAAAATGAGTGTCAAAATTAATATTTTCAAAGTTATTAATTAATATCTCGGCTGATTAAAGTCGTACGAAGTTGGGAACAGTCGAAATGGCATCCCCGAATTTTTGGAATCGTTGATAATGTATTTAATGCTTTGGCAATGCTATTTTTATTTCATCGTAAAACTTAAAATTTTTTTTATTAACAAACTCTATAATTTGAAAGTGAGTAGTGGCAACGTTTCTCGAAATAAAGCAGATTTTCATCTAGGTACATTTAGGAGATGTACTCCCAAGCCCAAACAAAGTCAAGGCGTTCCTAAGCGTAGAGGTAATGATGTCATCGGAAGCCATATCCAATCACAAGGAGGGATTTTTCCCTATGTGCGTGGCACGGTACAGAATGCTTATATGCATCTCGTTCCAAGTACCATTTCGTTGCTTCACTCCGTGTTTGGTGGCGCACCATCTGCTAGAATGGCAATCAGTGGTGGGACTATCTGTGTATGGAAGTATCATTCTTTTATTGCAAATTCGTTATCTCTAGTGGTGTTCCTTGTGTTATGTCACAACTTGCATGCATTCTTATACTACCTAAACTCCTCTCACAAGACGATAGATGTAACAAATGTCGCATTGTAACACTTTAAAAATTAAGAAGCTATTCTTAGCCTGTTGATTTCCTTAATTCCAGTATTATTTTTTCTGAAATAAAAAATCTGATGTGTACACCACATGACTTCTTTGTACCGAATATTAAATTATACCCATTTTTTTCCTGCCTTTCATTTAAACTTATTTCCTCGAATTTCATTAGAAATAGATTTCTCATTTAATTAATTCATTTCTCCCTTCGCGACAAGGCAAAAATGCATAAACACTCAAAATATCTATATTAAAAATTGAAAGATGTAGAAAAACATAAAACACCAAATATAGTTAAAACAATTAAAAAAAAAGTTTTATAATTGTTTTGGAGCTCTACTCAAAAACAAGCAATTCGACCAGCGTGCAAGAAGACAGATTTTTCAGTGCACAGAACTGAAAGTTTACTTTTGGTCTCATTCGGCAAAAAGACACTGGAGGCGTAGAAACTCATTTAATTTGTTGTGGACGCGATGCTGAGTCAATATATGGGATAATTTAATAACTTAAATGATAATTCCAGAATAGATTAAGCATGATTTAATTCGCAAAAATAAAAAATGTTACCTTTGCTGTTGCGAAGCTTAGTTTCTCTAGATTGGCAATAAATCCATTATTCTGCTACGTTTCAAATAAAAACAAATATGGCTGCTATGATGAAAATTATTCTTATCCTCACTTAAACAACTTTAAATTGTTGATAATTCTGCAACTATAATGTGCAGGTTAATTAAAGGCATAAAACCTTAACCGGAAGATAAGATTAACATAATTCAATCATATAAGAATAAAAAAGCTGAGCCGAGTAACAGAGTGGAGATATATAAATATATTTATACACTTTTGGTACGGCGGATTGCAAACAAAATAGGAAGTTCACACCTACATATTATAGAAGTCCTATATACAAAATTTCAACGTTTTGAGGTTACTCGTTTTTGAGTTATGCGAGATACATACGTACGTTCGCACAGACGCCACGAAAAAAGTCGCTTTAGAATGCATTTTAAATGAGTTTTACAATTTTTTTGGGAAAAAGAGCCCTTTATTCTGTTCTTACGTACAGATGTCAGGCAAAAACATTGTTAAATTGGATTCGATAGCTGTCAAAATGGATATTTTCGTTGAAATATGATACCCGAAATTTTTCGCGATTACAATACTTCCTTTTTACTTTGTGTAAGGAAGTAAAAAGGGTTTCACTCTGAAAAAAATTAACATTCTTACTTCAGCTGAAGAGGTAATTATTAAAAAATTAAAATGTTATGAAAACGAAGAAATTTATTTCACTGAGAATTAAAATTTCATAATTCGTGAAAATACTGAAACCGGCATTTTCATTATTGTAATTCGAAGATATTTCCGACAATAATCAAAACAAACATAAAATCGAAAACTTCTAAATGCAAACTTTTATTAACCTCTTTGATATAATGTTTTTAGTTTTGTTTTTCTTCTACCGTCCGCATTAAATTGGAATAGTAAATAAACAATAAACAAATAGTCTCATAGTAACAAAATTAAACGCAGCTTTCGCATCCAAAAAAGCAAGTAAAGCACCTGAACCCCATCGAATAAAAATACCCTTATTCAATTGTTTTACTGAATAAAAGGAAAATACTGGCAGCAGCTCTGCTGTCCGATTTGAAGTGAAGTGGAATCTATTTTTCATTCCGCTTACTTTCTCCAAAATTGGACAGGGAAAAAAGAAAAGAAAAGGGAGGGAAAAAAATATTTTTTTTCGAATTCTTAGAATTCCAGACAAGGCTTCAGTTACTATGATGTAGGAAATCTTTTCTTTCAATAAAAACAATCTTCTGCTTTGAAATGCCAGAAATTTAAAAAGGAGCTAAGTATGGTTTTTACTGCAATTGAAAATTTTACTTTTTAACTCTGTCATGTTATCTTAAGTTTGAAACACGGTAGTTATTTTTAGACATATATTTGCTTACAATAAAGCAAAATCATTTTAAATATAGATGAACATTAATAAGTGGAAACTGAACAAAATATAAAGTAAATGTTGAGTAATTAAAAGTTAAACATATTTTTAGGCAAATTACGATTAAAAATATCAAGAATTCTAGTAAAATAATAATATAATATTTCATACAGAAAGGGAGAAATTACTCAGTACATTAAAGTTTTACAATCTAGAACTTCGAACACATAAAATGAAGACGCATCTATAAGGAGTCAGCCAACTGAGACAAAAACTGGCAGATGTAATGTGCATGTACAGAAAAGAAAATGATTTAAATTTCAGAAAAAAAAATGAGTATATATTAGACAGGAAAAGCTTTACAAAATGAGCAGATCAATAAGGAATTGGCCCCGACTTGGTCTTCATACGAATCGAACATGATACCCGCCACGGTATTAAATCATAAAGTTGGCGGACAACTGTCCTGCAGAATTTCTCACTAAATTTTCTCCAGTTGTAGGATTCAGTTGCGGATATTATCACATCGTAAGACTCGCCTTTCTTCCACAGACCTGCTTACGGAAAAGCCGCAAAATGTGGTCTGTGGAAGAAAAGTCTGGCGATATAACTGACCAAGGCAGTACACTTATGTCCATAAATTAAGGATAATGCAAAATCAGGCAAAGGAAGAGTTAGAAGCAAAACAAATTTGACTTATTTATAAAGCTTAACAAAAAAAAAAAAGGTAAAGAGCAAAAAAAGATGCTATATGTTTGATATTATTAAAAAAATTAGCGATTTTTTCTCCCTGGAGCAAATTACAAAAAAACCTATTTACAAAAAACCAATATTACATGGTTGGTATGATTGTTAATACATTGTATGTCTCCCAGACGATGCAATACAGTTTGTACAACGCCTAGGCATGCTGAGTATCAAATTATAGATCTGATCTTGGGGGATATTACACCACTCAAAAAGCAATGCTCTCCGAAGTTTCGGTAGACATGTAGGAGGAGGTTGACGGGCTGAAACTCATCGGCCAAGCATTTCCCACACGTGCTCTACTGGATTCAAGTCCGGTGAGAATGCTGGCCAGTCCACACGGGGGATATCCTCCGATTGAAGGCATTCGCTTACGATGTTTGCACGGTAAGGACGGGCGTTGTCATCCATAAACACAAATTGTGTCCCCATGGCGCCCCGAAACAAACGTACATGTTGTTCCAGAATGACGTCCCGATAGATTTGGCTTGTCATGGTTCCTATTTGAACATGCAGGTCAGTTCTGGAACCCATAATAATTCCACCCCACACGAGCACTCCTGCACCACCGTAACGGTGTCGTTCAATGATGTTTAATGATGTTTTCTTGGTGGTAACGGGTACCTGGAGCTCTCCATGTGAAAGTCCGGCGAGAATTAGACTGCAAGCTAAACCTGGACTCGTCGGAAAATATCACACAAGCCCACTGTTGCGACGTCCACAATGCATGCTCTCTACTCCAGGCTAACCGCAGGCGACAGTGAGTTGCAGTAAGTAAAACGCATCTGACAGGTCTACGAGCATATAGACCAATCTGCCCTAAGCGTCTGTACACGGTCTGCCTTCAAATTGTCGTACAGTGGCTGAAGAGAGCTGACGAGACAGGTCTGAGGCTGTGCTCCGACTGTTTCTTTTGGCAGTAACTGCCAAATACCGGTTCTCATTCGGCGTTGTAACTCTGGGGCGACTTTTGCTGTTACGTCTACTCACATTGCCATCATCTTGGCCAAAGCCTGGAGATGACACTGTGGGCAATTTCAAGTTCGTGTGATACTTCCAGTTCGATACGCTCCCATTCCAGACGGCCGATAATTCTACCACGTAAAAATTCATCCAAATGCGTCCTTTGTGTCATAACTATTCGGTTATTGCACTGAAATGCTTATAAAACGCCTGCGAACAATTTTACTTCTTTGCCTATATTCCTTATATATCACTCTCTTACACTCTCGTCATTGTGACGTACTATCGGTGTCATCTGGTTACTTCCTGAAATTTGCATATGATTCTTGAAGATGTGTGTAGTGATTTTACAGGTGATGTATTAATTTTAGAGTTCCATTTCCGCGTGACTCCGAATTATCCTTAATTTATGGACATGAGTGTAGAATAAAAGCACTCTTTAAAATTCAGTATATTTGTTTACCATAGTGACACTTTAGCGCTAGGTTCACTTAGGAGCGTTATATATCATTCATTTCATAACTCAGAATGCACAAAAATTATGTATATCACCTGAAGAATTATCTAATCGTTGTCACGTGTTCTATTCAAATACTATAATAAATCTAAAACAATGTATAAAAGAAATTAAACAAACAAAACAACAACAACAAAAAAAAAAGAGAGAAAGAGAGACAGTTTTTCACAGACGATTCAGTATTTCTCATTCAATTAATCCAGTTCTCACTTCGCGACAAAGCAAAAATACATAAAACTTCAAAATATCTATATTAAAAATTACAAAGTAAATCTTAAACATTTATTTCCTCGAAGAAACCATAGAATGGATTAAGCATGATTTAATTTGCAATAATAAAAGAAAGCGTTAGCTTTTTTGTTGTGAACCTTATTTTCTCTAGATTGGCAACAAATCCACTATTCTGATAAGTTTCAAATGTAAACAAATATGGACACTATGCTAAAAATAATTAGCAGAACTATAAGAACTTTTAAAGTGTTGACAATTCTACAAATATTGCATGCAGATTTACTGAAGGCATAGCAACCTTAAGCGGAAGATAAGAACAACATAATTCAATCATCTTGAAAGCAAAAAATGCACAATTTACCAACATATAAGTATAAAGAAACTGAGCTCACGGAGCCGAGTAACACAGTGGATATATATATTCATATATTTATATACTTTTGTTGCGGCCGATTGCAACCAAAATAGGAGGTACACATCTACATGTTATAGCAGTCCTGTATACAGAATTTCAACATTAAATTGCATTCGATAGCCGTCAAAATAGATTTTTCCTTGAAATATGATGCCGTAAATTTTTCGCGATTACAATACTTCCTTTTTGCTTCGTACAAGGAAGTGAAAATGGCATTTCAGACCATAACTCCCTATTATCCCTATTGTGGCGTGCAGCGTGAAAGACTGGATTCCAACGCATTCCATATCTACGTTGGTCGTCGGGACTCAGTTAAAAAAAGGGGATTGCCATCAAAGGCAATTCTTCTCCAGTCAGTGCAATTGCAATCGCACCGGCATTACTGCAACTGATGATGTTCGTCGGTTGAGAGGTAAACTGCGTAATGGCCACGAGAATGTAGATGCTGCATTTATCTCACAGTAATCTAGGCGTTCAATTTTATACAGATCATGCGTCGGAGCAATGGAATAGATCAATGGACTGTTACAAGAGCCACTGTGACAATCATATGTCTTCTGTTCTGTTGTTGCCCCAGGCCAATAAGCTGAACCTCTTTGAAACTAAAATCTGCCGTTTTCTACACCGACTCCAGCCAACATTACGAGTTCGGTGGTGGCAGATGGCTGGAATCACAATGTCATCACAACTCGAGGAATGTTATTGGTTTTATATTTAGTGTGTGGAGCTAATACCTACTTATTTAGGGTAAATATTAGGTGACCCCTTCACTTCTACATGACATAGCATAACACATT
>KK115716.1:47108-57896 GCA_000611955.2 Stegodyphus mimosarum
TACCATCGCTTAACTCAAATGCCGAGCGATTCTTCGATTAGCCCTTCCAGCCTCTTTGAGTCCAGTGGCATGGCCTCTTTCAGATTATGATATGTGTTCGTAATGAGAGCGTATCCACCGTATGGCATTGTTATGATCCATGTAGATTGCTTTCATCAAAATCTGATGAAGTTTTGCCCATGAAATTGACTGTCATTCATGAACATACATCTTTAGGACGATTCGTTCTGGTGCGTTCAAGTTCTGGTTATTTCTTTAATGAGCACTAAATTTTTATCCGTTGCAAGTTAGGTGGAAAAGCATTTGCATATGTAGTTTCGTTATAATGATACTATATTCATTGACTGTGCCTATTTTTATATTCGTAAAACGTATAAAAAAATAAATAAAATCTCTTGTTGTTGTTGTTGTGACTTACCTCACTTGTCTGACAGTAACATCAGAACAAGTCCACGAAATTCATTGTGGCAAGGAGTGCAAGACTACGCCTGTCGTTAGCAAGAGCCTTAAGCACCATACAGGTCACAGTACGACTTCCACCCGAATTCCGCCCCCAATTTTGATGGAGACCATTTCGGGGAACGGGTGCAAGGCTCTCCCCCTTCCTTCTCTACCATCAACTAGTCGAGAGAATTTCAGCTAGCCGTATATTTAGAATGTTCTCAGGCCGCCCAGGCACTATACATTTACGAACATCCATGCCTTCTCCGGGATTCGAACCAGGGCCCTTCGGTAAGGCAGTCGGCATCTCTAACCACTATTCCAGTTGGGAGACTAACTGAAATCTAAAAAAGTCAAGTTTTGAATTACATAAAAATAGTTTGTAATGCTGCAACATCATAACATCATTTAATTCTTACCCAGAATTAGACATTACATATGAAATTAATGATAATAATACTAACAATCATACACTGCTCGACATTAAAAATGCAACACCAAGAAGGAGTGGTCAGAAAGTGATGAAATTTGGAAAAAAGACAGAGACAGCAAGCAGCAATAAGCGATCTTTATTTCAAAATGATAGTCAGAATACAGAGTGAGAGCGGCATCGGCTCAGTAGGATACCTTACGGAGAGACGGGGACGCCCTAACTTTACCTTTTTGGTTATACAGGCATAGTCCCACGCCCTCCTCCTTGTCTGTTTTTATCAGTAGGATGTAGGACCACCGCGGACAGCGTTGCACGAAGAAACACGTCTAGGCATAGCGTCAATAAGAGTGCGGATGGTGTCCTGAGGGATGGCTCTCTATTCACTTTCAACCATTTGCCACAGTTCGTCTTCTGAACGAGGCAGGGGCAGAGTCTGCAAACAGCCTCCAATCACATCCCACACATGTTTGATTGGTGACAAGTCAGGAGAGTACGGTGGCCAGGGAAGCATCTATATACCTTGCAGAGCATGTTAGCAGATGCGAGCACTGTGTGGTCGGGCGTTATAAGAGGTGACCTGGAATCGTAGGCAATAGCGCCCCAAACCATTATGCCACGTTGTCGCGCGGTGGGGCGTTCCACAGTTACTGTCGGATTAGATCTATCTCCACGTCGACTGTCACTGGATAAACAGAAGCGTGACTCATCTGAGAACACGACGTTTCGCCATTCTGCCATCCACATCCCTCCAGTCCGGCACCATTCTAAACGTTGGCGTCTATGCTGTGGGGTCAATGGCAGTCTTCTTAACGGACACCGTGAGTGCAGGCGACGTTCAACCAATCGACGGGAAATGGTTCTCGTCGACACGGGAGCATCCAGCGTATCGAGGGTATCGTATATTAAAATAGACGAAAGGAGGCCACCCTTTCGTTAAAAGGTAATTTAACCCTTCTTTGGACTTGTCACTTACAAGAACTGTGCGAACAGTCGCTACACAGTTCTTTAGTATTCTAGCTTTCAAGGAACTCTAATTTAGATAGGATATTACATTGGCGCCCGAATAATCGTCGAACCATATTTCTGGAGTCTCGAAAATTTACCTTAGCCGCTCCTAGACTACTAATTCCACCGGCGCCAGACAACTCGATGGAAAAGGTTTGGATTCATAATTGGGACAATGCAGGCCGCGATGAAACCGGCTGCAACCTTCCGTGATATCTTTCTTGGAGCAGCTGGAACCCAATTCCACTCTGCCCCCTGTTCCGGAACTACAGAATGTCACTATCGCAACTGCAAATCTAAAAGGCCAAGCACTCAGCTGGTGCAAGGGGATTGGAAAGTCCCTAATAGCAGAACCAGATTGTGAAGCATATGACTAGAAAACTTTTAAAAAGGCCCTGGTCAAAGCGTTCCCAGTAGTAAGAGACTGCGCAGCTGCAAGCGGAACTTTCCAGTAAATACCAGACAAATTTGAAACAATGATTTGATGGACTTCATTCTATGAAAAATTCAGATATTTAATTTATATAGAGATAACAGAAGTCATTTTATTGCGTCTCCTTCTTTCCTCCCGATACAGGACTTTTTGGAAGTTAGAAACCCAAACCCTCTCGGAAGCTTATTTCAACCCACCGCGAAATTCGAAAGTCTGCGAGCTTCGGAGAAAATGCGTGCCACAAGTTTTGGCAAACGATCCTCTAGCAAGGACTCAGGATTTTCGCACCAGCAAAAACCACAGAATAGGCAGTGTCTTTAGCAGCATTCAGATGCGAACGCAAAAGGCGGTAGCAAAAAATGCGCGACAGAAGGGAAAATCATTTGGCGATAGCCAGAATAAGCAACAACGTGGCCGAAAGACAGAACACGCTCTCCTACTGAAGTGACCCAGACTTCAGCTTAAATATTCGTTTCTACCACATTTGCATAAATCGTAATCCTGAAAACTCATTCTGGCAGGGAAACAAGTAGGTTTAAATTTAGAAAGTATAGCAAAGGCTTGTTCCAAAATAAAAATAACTATTAGAAAAATAAATTAAACTTTACAGTATCACTAACAATATCCTTAAACCACAGCTAGTGGTAATAATATTTCGAAAACATTCTGCAACGAGGGAAAAGAACTACGATTTTCCTTCTCAGAATTACCTTCAAGAGACAACTATACGACATTATATTACACATTCATCTACATCTTCATTTTAATTTATCGTAAAGGAGGGTCTTATATTTGACGGATTGTTCGATTCTTGTCCGTTTTAATGTTCCTGATTCATATCAGTTGCTCAGTAAGTAATCAGTAATTTAATGAAAGATAAAAGAAATAGCAAATTCAATGACCAATAAAAGAAAAATGGCATCACTAAGTTTAGGCTAATTATCAAAAAATTATTTTACACTTTCCACCTTGTACGATAGTTGTTGTTTTCCTTGCAATATTTCCTACACTGCAGATTGATTGAAAAATAATTGGCATTTTTTGGCAATAAAGGCATCACTATTTTTTTTTTCCAATTCGAACTCACAAAGTTCTATTATCTGTCGTTCTGAAAATACTGCCTTCACTTTCTCTGTTATTTTCTCCTACATAAACTGATGAACGGGTAAAACCAATGAAAGCTGGTAGTACATTCTCGATAATACACAGGTTGAGGGAGGGTTTTCAAACATATCCCATATGTAATGGAAACACGATCTTTTTTTCATCGTATAACCCTCCATGAAGGAAGCGAGCAGACAGCTTTTAAAAATTCAGTGAATAGCGTCTTCTTGTTCCTGTTTTATAAAGTTAGGCACACAGAAATATTTTTCAAAGAGAAATTACATCATGAAACCTTTAAAAACTCTTAGAAATGCACAAATTACGTTTTTCTGAAATCTTTGTTCGAGAAAATATGAAAAATACTTTTTTTTTCTGTTTATTAGTCCAAAGAGGCAAAGGGATTAATTTCGTTTATTAAGGACTATTAATTTCGTTTTGGCATTTTGCGTCGATTCACTAAATGCGTTGTTTCACTTTTCAAATTGTTGCCACCAAATATTATGGCCCTGCATTATATGTAAAGAAATTAAATAATGAGGAATCTGCATAAATGTATATATGTTTCTCGCATTGTGATAAAAAAACGATACCTAGAGCCATCAAATTTTGAATATTGAACGTTTCCACCCGAATAGGAGCTTCTGGAAGCCCAAATTTGAAATTTGGAATTTGTTTTATTATCGATTTCGTATTTTGTAAAACTTTGACGAATTTTCAATTAAGAAATTCAAGAATTTCAAGGCAAGCAATGGCAACGTTGTACAGAAAAAACATTTTTATCTCCAGCGCGAGAGACTGTGTATCGGAAATTCTAAAGATACGCTCATTTTAAAATTATTTTGCGATATTGCTCTTGAACTGAATTTTATGTTTAAAGTGCGAAGAACATAATATTTAATAAATAAAGGTAACCCGCAAAATGTTAAAAAAAGTCCCTTGGGACATAATTTGAAATCTGAAACCTTTTTTCTATTATTATTATTTTATTTATTTACTTATTTACTATTTTGGAAAAGAAAACGAAAATAACATAGTTAAGGAAATCCAAAACTCACTATGATATAATATTTTATTTCATTTGAAAGAGAAACTTACACTTTTAAGGGGAGGAACAAAAAAAAAAAATCTGAGTCTTCTTTACATAGTTAAATTGCGCATTTATGCAAACATTCAAGCTTTTACTGTGAATTAGTGTCAAAAATCATTTTTAGAAGCTTAGCATTGAAAGACAGGGTCCAACGAACACAACCGCTGACTTGAGGAAGTTGAGTGATCGACAGAAATAATAGTAAAACACGATGGCTGGGAAAAGTTATTTTGATTTCAATTCCCTAATTATCTGTAACATCAAATAATCGTTTGAAGCGTATTTTTAGCATTTGTCCTGATGTCATTTCCCTCCAGAAGAAGCAACGAAGCTAGTGTTCGAATGCTTCTGATATAGATCTGTTTGGTCAGTCTCTTCCGACGAATCATCAGGCGTTCGACAGTGCGGAAAAGAACACGAAAATTAGAGGAGGATATAATTACGCATGCGTGGTTTCTATAGTAACGGACATTGCACAAGTCATGCAAAAGTAGCACCTGTTGCAGCGACGGCCATGATTTTTTAAAAAATATTTTCCCACTTGGTTTACCTGAACTTCTAGTAACGTGACATGCGATTATATTATTATTATCGTCTGCGAGCTTGGTGATAGCCATTGAAAATTTCTGTTAGGAATATGAACTGAATTGAATTTACGGATTGGTGTAACATGGGTTGTGCATGCTTCAAGGAAGATGTTAAATCTCCGGAATTCTTTGTTTACAAATGTCACAGGTGAGAAGTTTGCATGTTTTTAAAAAACGATTCATAGTTCTGAGAAAAGTTTTCAAGAGGATTACGATTCAGAACTTCAGGAAATGAGATAACAGCTGTTATTTTCAATTAAATTTATTAATTTAAGTTCTTTAAACTTTTTTTGTCAGTTTTGGAGTATTTGTCAGTTTGATACATGCATGGGATCTTCTAAGATTGTAAATTTAATTGTGATGCAATCAATCTGAAGTCACGTGACAATGATAAATAAACGTAATGCAATCAAAGCTGTAAGAATATAGAGCTATGTTATTTCTTTATTTTGATCATACGAAAATTTTACGACAGATTTTCTTGTGAACTTTTTATACATTTAAAAATGATTCTGTAAATTACTTTGCTATAATTTTTTTTACTTTCATTTTTTTTAAATCAAATTCACTCTAACTTTTAATGTGAAAATATCAAAGTATTTTTATTACAGACCTCGTTAAAAGGAGTAAATTGTCGAATTGATAATTTGTAAACATAATTTTCTAAAATTTTAATTGGTTGTTTAGTTAAAGATGTAAGTTTCATGAAAAGCACATTTACAAAAATCGAAATTCTCTTAGAAAAATTATTTTTATGAAAGAGGAAAAAAAAAAAAAAAAAAAAGGAAAAAAAAAAAAAAAACCTTAGGGAAAAAAAAAGTTTTTTTTTTCTTTTTTTTTTAAAGAAAAAGTTTTAGTACTGTATCAAAACATACAAAAAGTTTATAAAAAAGTACTTTTGCTTAGAATATTTATACGAAGCTATTAACATATTTTCTTATTGTTTTGTGACATATTACTGTAATATGAATTCATTTTCATTTCTGATCCATTTATTTTAAAATTTCAATGCACTGTATCTTTAGAAGCTGCAAAAACTAAATTTTCACTTGTTCTGAAAGACATGCTTCAGAAAGTTATAAGTGTATAATTCCTTCATTGTTTGTCATATTTTGAAAAAGTGAGATTCTTTTTAAAAATTTACTGAAAAATGTCGAATTTTAATTATAATAACTAGGTTGTAAATAAATAAGTAACAGGATATTCCATGCAGAATAATTTTTTAAAAATACCAGATTCTTCCATAACATACAGTTTTTATTGATGCATTGTATTCGAAAGCATACTGTTCTCTCGAAACGATCTTTTAAAAATAAAAAATAAAATAAACTTATTAAATTCGAACATAAATTTAAATTGTTTGATTTCTGTTTGTTTTATCTTTCAAATTAATGCTATTAAGAAATTGTAGCTGGTTCATAAAAGAAAACAGATAAAAATGAAAACTTATTAGGAATTGTTGTTTGGTTTATAAATGTCGAGTTAACCGTTTACATTATGATGAATGGCACATTCGTGACACGTTTATCTAACTAAACTATTTTAATGCTAATCACTATTGTTGTGTGGGTAGATAAGTAAACATATTTCTCAACTTACAAAAGGATTACATCTTGGTACACAGAAAATATCGTTAAAAATATATCTGATACATCTAATCTACCAAAACTCGTAGCTCAGCTTACCTTAATCCTCAAGATCAGGGCTGTCCAAACTACGGCCCGAGGGCCGAATCCGGCCCGCGAACGCTAATGATCCGGCTCGCCAGGGGTTTCTTAAAAATAATTTTGTAGAATTTAAAGTAACAAATAACATACACATTAACTATTTTATATAACAGCCAATCTAGAAAGGCGTTACCTATTATGCACGTCCTTCATAAAGCATATTATAAACAATATACAACTCTTTCTAAATTTACAACGAGTGAAATATAGTAACTTTGTATGAGAAAGTAAAAAATTCTGTTTCTACTTTTTACAAGAATAAAGGTTTCGTGTATTACCTTTCATAGTAGTATTTTATGTTGTTTCTTAGAAATTTTAAGTAGTGATTTAATTGAAATCTTAATTTCTGTTATTCTATTTATTTTTTGGTCCAAAGGGATTTAGTCCCGAAGGACTATTACTTTCGTTTGGGCGTTTTTCGTTGTTTCACAAGAAACGGCGTATCACTTTTCAATTTAGTGCGTACTTTTTTTTTTTTTACGTAGCTTTCTCTTCAAAAATCGTCTGCATGCGTTGCACGGGAAAATAAAAAGGAATTTAAATTACAGTTCTAAATAAATAGCCAAATAAATGTGAAATTCGTAACAATATTCTCTAAAACTTTAACGAATTTTTCATTAACAAACTCAAAGATTTCAAAGCCAGCAATACCAACGTTGTACAGAAAAACATTTTTATCTCCAGCGCGTGAGAGCGTGTACCGAAATTTCTAAAGATATGCTCAATTTAAAATTATTTTGCGATATTGCTGTTGAACTGAATTTTATGGTTTAAGTGCGAAGAACATGGTATTTAACAAATAAAGGTAACACACAAAATGTTAAATAAACGTCCCTTTGGACGTAATTTAAAATCTGAAACATTTCAGATTTTTTTTTATTTATTATTTTTTTGGGAGATATTTTTTCATACAAAACTTGCGCAAAATATTAAATACTTGCGAAAGTTTGCACCTGATCAAAATGTAAACAAAAGTGCGCTGATAAAATGTGACAACGAGGAGGTAAATGCATTGAAAAATGAAAAACATACTAAACCGAAGAAATCTCTAATATTCTTGAACAAAAATATATTTTTGAAAATGTTTTAAAAACAGCTTTAAGAAATTTATGTTAGATAAAACTGCATTTAAGTCTAAAAAACAAGGCTTTTCGTAAGATCATAGCATATACGTCCAATCACAAAAATCTCACTGTCTTGTTTAAAAACGTGTATGTTCTTCATCATAATTGCATCGCCGTGGTATGGTAAATTAACTGTATCTTGGGTCTCGAAGCTTCGCCGAAAGATCCAATACGGCCGGTAGGCTAAAATGTCTGAAGACCCCTGCTCAAGCGTCTTACAACGATTTATAACTAAGTAAAATCAGAAGTAGCACAAGGTCGGTTTTATTATAAAATTTCGAGTATTTTATACAATTTATTAAATATTGTAATAAATATGGAAAACGCTATATGATGGTATGATTATTCAGTGTTAATGCTTACAGCTGAAAGAACACTAGACTTTTTCTGAAGCTTTAACTGCTGGTAGGCTGGGATGTTGCAGGAAATGAGTTCATCAGTAGTCTAAGGAAATAACAAACTGTATAGGTTAGATATACATGCAAAGTCCTTTACCTTGTAGAGACATTAGGTTATTTAGCAGCAGGAGACATGAAAAATATGCAATTCCTTCGCCGGGAATCGAACCATGGACCTCTGAAATACCGACTCAGTGTGCTGACCATTACACCACGAAGGCACGCTAAGAATGTAGGAGATATACCTTATATACTCCCCTTTTTAAAGGGCGACTAGGGTTTTAGGGGACCTAGTCGCCAAATCCTGGGTGTGGAGAGTCATCATCCACAACCCTTTTAGTTCGGGCGCCAGTGTAGAGACATTAGGTAATTTAGCAGCAGGAGACATGAAAAATATGCAATTCCTTCGCCGGGAATCGAACCACGGACCTCTGAAATACCGGCTCAGTGTGCTGACCATTACACCACGAAGGCACGCTAAGAATGTGGGAGATATACCTTATAACCTCTATCTATCCAGATTAATATCGCCTTCCTAGGACCCACAGTGCCGTTCTGTTGTCGAAGTGCTACTGTTATTTACTGCAATCGACATCGCAAACTCTGCCACCGCTGGCAGTGTTACCAGTTGACCTGTTTCATGTTTGGACTTGGGCAGGTGGGGCATTTACACCTACGATCATATATTAAACTTTGTATACATGCAGTAGTTATAACAGGAATACATTGCACTGTTGATCTCCTTGGACTCCTTAGTCTCCTTGGACTAGTGGGCCATGGCATTTAAAACTGCGCACAAAATGATTGCATTTTCATCACACCTGGAAATTCTAGCTTAGCCATTTGCACTATTTGTGAATGCTGTTTATCCTGCTTCATGATGTTAGCGGCGCTTATTGCTTTCCTGTGGAGTTGCACGCACAAATGATACATCTGTATTTTATTGCTTTGTTTCGTTGTTACTGAAGCACTTTTTTGTAGAGGGGTGGGGGAGGATAATTTGGGCTGCATATATCTTGATTTATGGCAGCTAGAAAGTCAATAACATTCGAAATATTATTCCTTAAGTGTTAATTTTTCAGTAACAAATTGATTCAAACAGGCTTTTCTTTTCTTAAAAAATATTAAATATTATTAATAAGGTGCTATATGATCGCAATTTCAAAGCGAGCGATGGTATTAATATTAAATGTTATTAATTATATATAATTACTAGTCCAAGGGGGCCATTTGCTCAGAAGGACTATTAATTTCGTTTTGGCAATTTGTATTGACTCACTACGAGCGTTGTTTCATTTTTCAAATTGTTACCACCAAATATTATGGCCCTGTATTATATTTAAAGAAACTAAATAATGAAGAATCTGTATAAATGTCTGTGTCTTTTTCGCGTTGTAATAAAACAACGGTACCTAGAGCCGTCCAATTTTGAATAACGTACGTTTCCACCCGAAAATGGGCATCTGCAAGCCCAAATTTGGAATTTGGATTTTGTTTTATTATCTATTTCATATTTTGTAACACTTTAACGAATTTTTAAAGAACAAACGCAACGATTTCAAAGCGAGCAATGGCAACACTGTACGAAAAAAAAAATCTCCATCACGCGAGATTGTGTATCAGAAATTCTAAAGGTTTGCTCATTTTAAAATTATTTTGCGATATTGATGTTGAACTGAATTTTATGATTTAAGTGCCAAGAACACGATATTTAATATATAAAGGTAACCCAGAAAACGTTAAAAAAAAACCGCTCCTTTGGGCGTAATATTGCTTTGTAATATAAAATCTGAAAGCTTTCAGATTTTTTTTTAATTATATAAAATCTTTTCTTTCCCTCCTGTATTTTTCTATATAAAGAAATAGGCCGCCCAGACGGTATAGTGGTCAGGGGAGCCGGCTACGATACCAAAGGGCCTGGATTCGAATCCTGGAGAAGGCATGGCGTAATTGTTCATCGCTTTATAGGAGGCAAAGGTGGCCCACCTGTTGAGTGCCTCGATAATAAAGAGACCGCCAATTTTGACCTTAGTATAGATTAATGGACTGTGTTACAAACTGTAACTGTTCACAATCTGCCATTGGGGGAAAATACACTCACGTTTGTGAAAATTGCAACACCAAGAAGGAATCGTCATAATTGAATGCAATTTAATACACAGTTGAGTGGTAGTGGTACAAATAAATGATTAAATGTTCAAAGCAAACAAACAAGAACAAGAGATCAGAATCAGTATTTTGTGTGGCCACCACGCGCCGCAATAAGTGCTGCTACACGATGTGGCATGGAGTCAAACAAAGTTTGAATGTCGGACTGAGGAAGAGCATTCCATATCGTTTGTACGCGTACCCAAAGTTCGTCTGCAGACGCAACAGGACGAGGATCACGAGCAAGACGCCGACCAATGACATCCCACACATGTTCAATTGGCGACATATCCGGGGAACA
>KK115716.1:61034-93095 GCA_000611955.2 Stegodyphus mimosarum
TAGTATCAAATTGATGATTTTCTCTCATTATATGAACAACAACGGCACGCAGCCATTGTTGCTGATATCAGCACTATTGCCTCCCGGAAAAATGAGGGCGATAATTCTGTGCAGTTTTTAAATTTAATGTTTCTCTTGGATATTGGACGTTTGTCTAGAGAAGGCAGCAGGAAGTTGGTTAATTTATTTATTGAGATAATTAATATCTGTATTAAGGGATATTGCTTATTTCATTGTATGCTTTTTATATGTAATGCATTTTTAACTGAATTTTTTTTTCCGTTGTTGTTTGTATCTTTTTCTAAAATTGTTCTGCAGAGTAAAATTCTATGCAGTTTTCAAATTTAATGTTTGGTGTTCTCTTTAGGCATTTTTCCGGTACACTTAAAAGCCAGACGAAGGCTGGCCGCGCAGCGGCTAGTATATATATAAAGAAATATTTTTTTGGCCGACTGTGATCGGCTATGCTGGTATGATTTGCACATAATGATAATTAATGAGTACTGCGATTCCAGAAAAAAATAAGTGTAGAAATTTGAAGAAAGGTTTCTACTAAAACTGTGTAGCGTTCTCGCACAGAATATAAAATAATAAGTCGAGTTGTCATTGATGGAAAGCCACTTATACTGCTCTTAAGTGCTACATACTTGCGTTACGACAAAGAATAAGGATAAATCTCGCTGTCTGTCTAATTGATAAAATGTTCAAATTATTTCAAAACATTAAGCCTCCGATAATATTTTCAGCTGCAGCGCACGAGAACTCGTTTCCAATAATGTTCTCAGTTTTTGAGAGAAATTACAACCAGTGCACCAGATAAAGTAATTTCTAACATTCTGAGAAAAGAAACAAACAAAACAAAAAAAAACAAAAAAAACTGCAATGTTGGCAGAAAAATCGTTTTTGTCATGTAGCATTTGTTTCAGCAGTTAGTAGAATTGATATCGATGTTAGCTATCGAATACATATCCTCCTTCTAACAAAATACGCGGAGAACCTTCAGCAGTTTGGGGAAAAAAAAATGTCGAAAAACGACCACTTCAGGAAAAGGAATATTCATGGGTTGTACTCATCTGGCCAAAAGGGCTTTCCTAAATCCTTTTAAAGGATTAAAAGGCAAAATGAAAGACAATTTTATCTGATTGCAAAGACTACTGTTCTAAAGATTAATTTTATTATTGGCAACATATCTTGCTCTCCTTAAATATTCACTTTTATTTTATTATTTAATTTTTAAGCCATACATTTGTCAGGACTGAGTGTTCGGTGCATATTCTTGGTAAACATCTTCGTGAACTCCTTAAATCCTGATCTGGAACAGGGTGCTGAATGCAGCTATGTTCTGTGGTAGAATATTGTGACTTAAGTGGTAGAAGAACTGCACTTTAAAGGGATTTAAAATCCTCTTTTATTAAATCACAATTATTTACAACCACTTCCCAACTCGGGAGGGATACAGAAAGTAGAGACCGCCCTTGGGTCTAAAATGAACAATCAAATAAATTTAAACTAATTAGAAATTAAATAGTCGTTGCTCACAGAGCTATAACACGAGGTTGGCCTCTAAACTAAATGGTGCGTAGCAAAATTTAACTAATACTGACGCACTTGGAATTACTTCAATAAGCAATTACGTAAAAGCGCTACGGCTTAGAATTTAAATGCTAGCTGGTCAGGCGAACGTCGAATAGATTAACCGTGGTCTGAGACTAAAAGCTCTCTCACTCTCAGAGGTTCCTACCTCTCGCTTAAATATAACTTGGCTCCACTTTAAATTAGCATAAAACTGAAACGCGCGCTTATTCTAACGGGAAGTTGAAATGAGAAGAGATAGAAAAGGAAAAATTAGAATAAAACTTTGTTAGTTTAACTAAAACCTTACATATTTATTTATTTGACTTCTTTTTACTTTATTTTTGTTTTTCTCCTTATATTTTATTCAATTTTTATTTTTATTTTATTTATTATTCTTTTACTCATTTACTTTTATTCACTGTTGTTCCTGATGATCTTCTGCGATATTCTGTGGTTCACATCTGATTTTAGAAACTAAACTTTTTTGAAAGCTGCTTCCGAATATCAAATGCTTACTCTTCCTGATATTCTGTCTTGAATATAAGTAAATCACAGATAATTGGATATAACACTAATGGAGATTAAAGACGATAATTGAATAATAGAGTGGATTTTTTTGGAGGCGGCTGAAAGCATTAATTTTGTTTTAGGGAAAGCGTTTCCTAAGAAATCAATGATTTATTGAAAAATTGTCTTATACCATAGTGTTACGAATTTTGTATATATATTATAAGGTATTTTTCTCGCCTTCCTTGCATGCCTTTGTGGTGTAGTGGTCAGCACGCTCGGCGCGTATTCCAGAGGTCCGTGGTTCGAGTTCCGACGAGGGCATTGCTCATTTTTCATGTTTCCTGCTTCCAAAAAATACCTATTGACTGTAAATGTAAATAATTTTAATGAAATTATATGTGAAACTGTAGTAGCTTCTATAAAATGTAATATGAAATGCTTGAAAAAGGAAGTTCTGTCAGAAAAATAAGTTTACAGGGACAGAAACAAGTCTGTTTAACATTGAGGTAAATGGCTGCCTCTCTTAAATTTCGAGATATCGCCAAGCTGGCGATGGTTTTGACAACTAATTTTTGTCGCCAAATTTCGCGATAAATCACCAAAAGTAATCGAATTTGGCAACTATTTGGCGGCACTTTGGGCCGGTCCCTGCATAACTATAATTGATCACTATTTGTAAGTGTAACCGGTTCCGGCCCTTATGTGTAACTTTAACCGTATATGCCTCGCTCTGTATTGAGAGGCTTCGCTTTGTATGTCCCTTTCACTGTGTTGTGTTTACATTTTTTAGCAGTCTGAAGTGGTAACAACTGATTGTGCTATGTCATACAGAGAAGTACGTGTATCTTTCTGAAAAGTTCCAGAACTGTTAAGTGTTCTTTTCAGTAAGTAAATTTTGTCAAGTTATCAACGGTTTTGTGTGCATGCAATCCTTTACGAATACACATGCATACAAAGATATATTAAAATTAACGAAACCAGGGATTTGCAGCACATTGCCTAGAACTTTGGAACACTGTTACTCTGTTAAACGGAACACTGTGAACTCTGTTATTCTGGGTGATTTTTTTATCAATGCTCTTTGCTTAACAGTACTGTCTAAGGTCATAATATTCTTTGTATTCTTAAATGAGATAAATCCTTTTTTACTAGTGCTATTAGTTTTTACATATTTCTTGTTACATATTCCTTCCGAGGATTTGGTGATGATTTTTCACCTGGAATTGTATTAACATTAAGGTATTTCTCCCGTTTTCTTCACATGCCTTTGTGGTGCAGTGGTCAGTACGCTCGACGCGTATTCGAGAGGTTCGGGGTTCGAATCCTGGCGAAAGCGTTGCACATTTTTCGCATCTCCTGCTTCCAAAAAACCTGATGACTCTATAAGAGACACCCGAACGAAAACAGTGGTGGATGATGATTGTCCACTACCAGGATTTGGCGATTGGGTCCAATAATCTCCAGTCTCCCTTTAAAAGGAGGAGTATATAAGATATTTCTTCCGCCTTCTTCGCATGCCTTCGTGGTGTAATAGTTAGCAGGTGTATTCGAGAGGTCCGTGGTTCGAGTCCCGGCGAAGGCGTTGCAAATTTTTCACGTTTCCAAAAAACCTAATGACTCTACAACATTTTACCAAATTATTTTCATTTACAATTTTTCAACTATAAATTTACGGGTATTCGTCAGTTCTTGAATTTAGGAATAATGTGAAGGCTTAGTGACTTGGCTTCACATATGAGAAAATTTTACATTTCTAAGCAAAATATACGATTAACTGGTTTAAGGTGACATGTAATCGCGCATAGCTCTGAGACATCTGGCTTATAAAGGTTAGTAGTTCGCCTCAGAAGTTAACCTTTTGAGAATATAATTTTAAACGAAATTTATTTTTAAGTCAAGCGCTTTCATTACTTCCGTCATTTCTTAAATGAAAGAATAATAATAGGCGCAATAAGGAAACTTCATAAAACAAAAGGCAAATAAGGAAATGATTTTCTTATCTAAATGATGAAAAACGGAAGGGAAAAGAAAGGATTTAGTCAAATTCAGGAGATTAGTGTCCTTCGTAGTATGCTCACGTGACACTGTTGTTGGCAATACAGGGAAAATATAAGATTTTGATTGATATTTCAAAATGCTGTATCGTCCACTTATTTACGATAGATTTTTGCTTTTCCTAGGCTTATAGCTGTTATTAACTTGAAAGATAATATGCAGCATCTGTCAGTCATCAGCTATAATATCAGTTGGTTCTTATCTACCACATTCGATTGTTTAAATACTTGCTTTCTTAAATATTATTCCACATTCAAGAATAATTTAGATTGGGTTCTAAATTATTCTGGCATTAGAGGAATACCTACATTATATTAAAAGTGAGCGATTAAACCATGCAAAATGTATATATATATTAGGAGAAAAAATTACATACTTATGTATTTAACAAGTGGCTTCCAAATACCATCCTTACGCATTTTTACTTCCTTGGATGAAACAAAGGAAGTATTGTCGTCACAAAAAATTAGGGGTACCATATTTCAACGAAAATATCCCTTTTGACAACTATCGAATGCAATTTAATGATGTTTTTGCGGGACATCTGAACGTAAAGACAGAATAAAGGACTCTTTGACCTCAAAAGGAATTATAAAACTAATTTAAAATGGATTCAGAAGAGAATTTTTGTTTTGCGGCGTCTGTACATACGTACGCACGTATCTATCTCGCATAACTCAAAAAGGTTGAAGTTTTGTATATAGGACTGCTATAATATGTAGCCGTGCACCTCCCTTTTTGGTGGCAATCGGCCGCACCAGCTCTCTTACTCGGCTACATGAGCCAAGATTTTTATTCTTATATGTTGATAAATTGTGTATTTTTTGCTTTAAAATGGTTGAACCACGTTGTTCTTATCTTCTGGTTAGGGTTTTTATGCCTTTAGTTAACCTGCATGGTATAGTTGCAGAATTAACAACAAAAGTTGTTTCAGTGCGGCTAAGCCTAATTTTTTTTACCATAGTAGCCATATTTGTTTACATTTGAAACTTAACATAATAAGTGGATTTGTTACCAATCTAGAGAAAGTAAGCTTCGCAACAACAAAGTAACGTCTTCTTTTACTATTGCAAATTAAATCATGCTTACTCCATTCTGGAATTATCATTTAGTGGTATTGTCTAGTCGCTAAATTTTCAGTGTGACTGCTGGTGTAAGTGCAGAAACCAGACAGGTAAAGGTTTAAAAGAACCCTTTATTAGATTCTTTAAAATTCAAAACGCATCGACTTGACGCGAACAAACTACACCTCGCTCGGGCAGTAACTTAACTAACAAGAACTAAACTTAAAATTCAAAGATATTAACAAAACAGTAGAATTTCCTCCAGGGCTCAGATGATCCTGTTACCTAAAACCTCGTCGATGTCTAGTGGCAGCAGAATAATAGCAGTTACGCCTCTTTAACTTGCAATAAGTACAGAATCAGACGCTCACGATAACTCTCTCTAACTTTCCTTTTACGGCGGACCACACAGAGATACGTACACTCTTAGGGGAAAAAAATGACGCCCCACGACGCATCGAGAAGATATAAAGCAAATTGGGCACAAATTGATATGCATACAGGTTTCGACGGAAAATGCTAAATTTTACATTTTGGCTGCCAACGAACGAATGGTTGTCGTTACAACGCATCTGATCTGCGCAACTGGCAGGATATTTAAGAGGAGAAATTACGATTCCAGGTCATAAATTCTTCACGAATTTCATTCCGTGTACTCTGGTAGACAGTAACTACGCCTCGCATACAGGTCCGCGAGCGATATACGCAGATGTCACAGTTTGAGAGAGGTCGTGTAGTTGGGCTCAGAAGCCGGTTGGCCTTGTCGGCGAATAGCTCGACATTTGAGCAGGAGCGATGCCACTATTAGACGATGTTGGCAGGAATGGGTGCACCACGGCCGCACACAGCGACAAGAAGGAAGCGGTAGGCCTAGAGAAACGACAGAAGGTGAAGACCGAGCATTCACCAGAGTGTCACTCACAGCCCAGATGCATCATTATCATCGATTGCCCGTGCAACTAGTGCTTCAGCGACCGCAAGGACCATTCATAGACGGCTCACAGAAAAGGCTGAGGTCACGGCGCCCCTTGCGCCGACTACCATTGACCTCTGTACAACGTCAAGCCCGTTTGCAGTGGTATCGGGCTCATTCACAGTGAAATGTCACTGACTGGAGTAGAATAGTCTTCAGTGATGAGCCCCGCTTTGAACTGAGCCCCGATGACCAACGAAGGCGAGTCTGGAGACGCCCCGGACAGCGGTGTGATACCAACCTGACTGTCTTCCGGCAGACAGGCCGACAACCAGGAGTGATGGTCTGGGGTGCCGTTTCATTTCATAGTAGGACCCCTTTGGTTGTCATCCGTCGCAACCGTAGAGCACAGCGGTACGTCGACGAAGTTCTAAGGCCTGTTGTGTTGCCCTTCATGTCACGCCACCATGAGCTTACATTTCAGTAAGATAATGCCCGCCCCTACACTGCACATGTTTCTACTGTTTGCCGTAGTGCTTGCCGAACATTACCTTGGCCAGTAAGGTCGCCGGATCTCTCTCCTATTGAGCACGTTTGGAGCAATCTATTGTGCACGTTTGGAGCATTATGGGCAGGGCACTCCAACCAGCTCGGGATGTTGACGATCTAATGCACCAGTTGGACAGAATTTGGCACGATATCCCTCAGGAAGACATCCGCAACTTCTATCAATCGATGCTAAGCCGAATAACTGCTTGCATAAGGGCCACAGGTGGACAAGCCCGTTATTGACTTTCTCACTTTGTGAAGCCCTATCACTTCAATAAATCATCCAATTTTTCTCAAACTGTAATACTCAAACTGCAATCATTTGTTTTTCTGTACACTTCTACCGATTTTCGTCCCATTCGGATAACTCCTTCTTGGTGCGTCGTTTTTTTTTTTTTTTTTTTATTTTTTTTGTGTGTGTAAATTGGTCTAACAGTGTAAATTGTGTGTGCGGTCCGTGCAATTCAGTACTCCCAGCCTTTACGACGTGTCACATGACATGTTTTTGACATCGCAGAAACATAACTTCACGACTAGTGTCAGGAGATTTCAACCTTCTGTACCGTGTCTGTCGTCAAAGCTTCTCGATTTCAGGAGAGGTGACAAACCAATGATCTGATGAAGGATCAAGGAAGTTAAATTTACGGAGTACACTAGTGCAAACCTTTAACTCCACATCATCAATTATACGTTAAATCATCAAAAGAGGGGATCATCAAATATGGGTAAAAATTTTTGAAAGCCAAAAATAAGAATTTATTAGCTCAAGATAATGCCTTCTGCATGAGACAAAAAAGGTAAAAACTCAATGAAGGACTTTAATTTATCGCCGAAAAAGGGCCAGAATCAATTTAGAAGGGGTCAGTCAATGCATCTTTGACGTCATAAATGGCAACCAATAAGAACAGGGGTGGTGGCTGGGGCCAGGCGCTTGTCAAAACATCCCCCTACCTTCTAGAGCTCAGAATTTAAAGCTTTTTCTCTTAATGGCAGCAAATTGCTTTTCTTCACCCGCGCTATCAAATTTATATATTCTGGCATTGAAAATTAGAGGAATGAAGAGCATAGAAGAGAAGGAAAGAAAGCAAAAACTTAACTGGTTAGTCAAAATAAGTATAAATCTCTACAAAGTTATTGAATTATCCCATGTATTAACTTAGCAAAGCGTCTACAACAAATTAAGTGAGTTTCTACGTCTTCAGTTATTTTTTACTTTATTTATTTATTTTTTTTGCCCGAATGAGACCAAAAGTAAACTTTTAGTTTTGTGCACTGAAAAATCTGCCTTCTTTCCCGCTGGTCGAATTGCTTGTTTTCGCGTAGAAACTGTAATTTAAATTGCAAAAAAATTTTTTTAATTGTTTTAACTGTATTTGGTGTTTTATGTTTTTCTCTATTTTTCAATTTTTAGTAAAGATGTTTTTAGTTATTATGTATTTTTACCTTGCCGCGAACTGAGAACAGAATTAATTGAATACAAAATTTATCTCTAATGTAATTCGAGAAAATAAGTTTAAATGAAATGCAGCATAAAATGCGCAAAATTTAATATTCCGTACAAGGAAGTCATATGGTGTACACAACACATTTTTTAAATAAATTATGTAAATAAAAAATTAGAAAGAAGAAGAAGGCTAAGAAAAAATATTGTGTACTAAGTGCATAATAAATATCGTTAGAAACAAACCCGTTATTAATAAAATAATGCTGCAGATACTAAAAAAATTTTCCAACTAGATATATTATAAATGATATGTTTTTAAATCTATAGAATTTAGATAGATAATTAAAATTAAATCATACCGATTACATACGTCTCCATATAGGCTGTAGGTTCTTCTTTACCTTACAGGTTGACAGTTAATTTTGTTAGTAAATAATAGCCGGCGTGAAACAGATCCAGATAGCATTTTATAATTAAAATGAAGTATATCGGCTTTCGTCAAGAATGGCCAATATCCTACCGCAGCGATTCTCAACAGGTGATACGTAAAGAAACAAAGTATTTTTAACTATTAAGTTAAAAAATTAGATACCTCAACATCTTGTTCTTTTTACTAACACTCATAAATTTTTGCGATCTAAACTTTCGTCTAGGTCAATAGCCGCTCATAGACTGTAGCAAAGTAATTTTCCCCCCCTCAATGATATTCTTTTAGCCATAGACGTAATAAAATGTGTGTTAAATGATGCTTTTAAAAGGGGTAAGAGAAATGGATGTTGTATTTAATAAGAAATAAAACTAAGTCCCTCTGAAAAGATAATAGTATTTGATTAACTCTTTTAGAAGTGATCGATTTATTAGCATGTCTACACTTTACGTCGCCACAATTTCCGGGCTCATATTGCTCTATTTTCAATTAGAACCGTTTTTTACGTCGATTTGCTATCTCTAACAACAGATCTTTTGTCTTCTTGTTGCTTTGTATTCCCTACTTTTCTACGCGATTTGAGAAACTCGTAATTTATTGTGCATTTAAATATTTGTGAAAAAATAATAAAACAAACGTAGATTTTAAAATGGAAAAATGGCTAGGAGTTACTAAGCGGAAAAGTGATGATTCATGAATGATGGATCTAGGACAATCTACTAGTAGTAAGAATATTGAAAAAAAAAGAAAAGAAAAGAAAAATTGTTTGTGAAATATATAATGACAGTTATTTATCATTTGGGTTTACTTAGAATGGAGATGAAATGGACCTCAACCTCAAAGCGTTGTTTGCGGTGGACATTATTCAGTCAAAATATGAAATCATCGTTTCTTAAAAGACATCTTGCCAATTTAAAGGATAAATCCGAAGAATATTTTAAGAGGAAATTATCGGCGTTCAAAAATAGTAATGAAAGGTTTTGTTACTTCGAGTGAAAAAGCTTTGGAAGCTAGTTACCTAACAAGCCTAAGAAATGCCAAGACTCAGCAAGGCCCCACTATTGTAGAAAACTTTATATTTCCAGCAGCTAAGCATATCATATTAACATTATTCAACGAAAAAGCTTCTAATGAACTTGACAATATTCCATTATCAAATGATACAGTAAGTCGACGAATTCATGAAAGGGTAAATTCCATAAAAGAGACACTTATTCAAAAAATAAAACACAGTCACTTCGCATCATAATTGGATGAAAGTACTTTGTTCATTTATTAATTTACATGCGTTTCGAAGAAGATTTTTTTTTTTTTTGCGATTTTTCGTTTTGCGTCAGAAACGTTAAATGTCGATTCACTTTTTAAACTGTTGCCACCAAATATCACAGATCTGTATTACGTTTAAAAAAATTAAATAATGAAGAATGCGCATAAATGTATGTCTGTTTCTCGCATTGTGATAAAACAGCGGAACCTAGAGCCGTCGAATTTTGAATAACGTAGTCCTCCAACCGAACATGGGCATCTGGAAGCCAGAATTTGGAATTTGAAATTTGTTTTATTATCGATTTCATATTTTGTAACACTTTAACGAATTTCCGATTAGCAAACTCCAGATTTTAAAGCGAGCAATGGGAAAACTGTACAAAAAAAAAATAAATAAATAAATCTCCAGTGCCCGAGAATGTGTATTTGAAATTCTAAAGATATGCTCATTTTAAAATTATTTTTGCGATATTGCTGATGAACTGAATTTTATGGTTTAATTGCGAAGAACATGATATTTAATAAATAAAAGTAACACACAAAATGTTAAAAAAAACGCCCCTTTGGGCGTAATGTAAAATCTAAAAGGTTTCAGATTTTTATATTTGTTTTTTTTTTATATATATATATTTTTAAATTTCCATATTGGTTAAGCGCTATGTGATCGAAAATCAACAAACAAAAACATTTCAATAAATAAAATAAAAGACAGTCCTCTTTCCTGACATCTTCCACCGTATTGGCTTTACAAAAGAGTGCACTAAAATATAGACAATATTAGGTTGAAACATCGGTATAACAATAGCAGAAAGGTAAAAACACGTGGACCTGTAGTTTTTCTCCGAATAGCACAATTCCTCTTCCCTGGAATGGCAACTGTTATCTGATTTTGCACGTGCCATCATTATTTACGCTGTACGTGACTCTAGAATTATTTAGACTCTAGAGTTATTTATGTGCCAGGCAAGCATCGAATGTTCGGTATTCTTGGTTCGTCGCTAGACGCCTAAAATGTAAACTGCATTTTCAAAGACTCCCTCCAACCCTACTTTCAAATCCTTTTCCTATATTTCCTTAAAGTTGGGTCGAAAAATATATTACTACAATCTTTTTATTCTAGATCAAGCCAATGAAATCTACAGCCGCCTAACGGAGTGTCATAACAACTGTCTTATATTATCGTTAGCTATTTTCAGAATTCATTTACTTTTCTTCCAATGTTTGTAACACAATAAGTTAAGAAATAAAAAAAAAGTGAGATATTGGTGAATTTAACACCATATAAATTCTAATTTATCTTTCTTTAAATATTGTGAGCTAGTGGAACCTTTATTAGAATTATCATAAGATAAATAAACAACGTTCGTAAAATAAATGATCAATAGGGAATCTGTAATTTTTATGTATACATTTGCTTCATCTATATACAAAAATTTTAATTTTTTATTAAATTTTTTAATAATTGTTTTAAATTTATTTAAAATAATTTATTACTCTTTTGTACAAAAAAGTATAATTTTCAAATTTTTTAATTAATTTTTTATAGAAGAAAAATGAGATAAAATCAAATGGTTATTAGAAACAAATGAATTAATTCATGCCAGTTACATTGGCATTTTTGTTACTTATTTGTTTGTCAAGGAGGTGCAGTACCTTTCAACTTGTCCTTTCTTTTTGTTTTTTATCCCAAACGGGACGTTAATCCCGAATGGGATATTAGTCTCAAAATGGGCATTTTACGTTGAATCACTATAAACGGCGTATCACTTTTCAAATTGTTGCCATCAAATATTACCGGCTTGTATTATAAAGCCATTAAAGAATGAAGAATCTGCATGTTTCTCGCATTGTGAAAAAAAAGGTGCCTAAAGCCATCGCATTCTGAATAACGTAGTCCTCTACCCCAATATGGCGCCTGGATCCCCGAATTTTGAATGCCGAATTTCTTTTATTATCTATTTCATATTTGGTAAACTTTAACGAGTTTTTGATTAACAAACTCAACGATTTCAAAGCAAGCAATAGGACCTCTACGGATAAAAACAGGTTATTATCTCCAGCGCGCGAAACTGTCTATCAGAAATTCTAAAGATATGCCGTTTTTAAATATTTTGTGATTTTGCTATTGAACTGAATTTGGTGTGACCTAAAAAACCATCTTAGTAAGAAGACTGAACATTGATATGATAAACTGAGAAAAGACTGGAAAAAAAATAATAAAGCAGAGTTTAAAAATAAAATAAGTTTATTAATTTTTTCATTCAAATTTTTTTAACTTTATTTATTAAATATCATGTTCTTCGCACTTAAAAAACATAAAATTCAATTCAACAGCAATATCAGAAAATACTTAAAAACAGAAAAACAGCATATCTTTGGAATTTCCGATACACAATCTCGTGCGCATGATATATATATATATATATATACATTTTTTTTTGTATAATGCTGCCATTGCTCTCTTGAAATCGTTGAGTTTGTTAATCAAAAATTCGTTAAAGTTTTACGAAATTTGAAATAGATTATAAAACAAATTCGAAATTCAAAATTCGGGCTTCCAAGTGCCCATGCTGGCTTGGAGGACTAGGTTATTCAAAATTGGATAGCTCCAGGTACCATTATTTCTTCACAATGCAAGAAACATTCATGCATCCATGCAGATTCTTCATTATTTAGTTTCTTTCAATATAATACATGGCGATAATATTTGGTGGCAACAGTTTGAAATGTGAACCGACGCAGAAAGTGAAACGACTCAAAATGCCGTTTTGCGACTAATAGCCCTTCGGTTCTAAAGCCTCTTTGGGCTAAAAATGTATGCCAAAACGGAGCATCGGGAATTCTAAACATATACTACAATATTGCTTTTAAAATGTTTCTTATTTTGCTGTGCGAAGAAAATGATGCTTAATAATAAAGGTAAAAAGTTTTTTAAAAAAAAGTGTTAGTAGAAGTGAGTATACCGGCAGAATGGTAGAGTTCGAGTTCAGCGAGAGCATAAAAAACTTTCAGAAACCCTTTTGGGCGGTCGTTAAAATCTGAAAACTTTCAGATACATTTTTTTTTTTTTTACATTTTCAAATTACGGTGAAAATTGTATTTGCATTACATTTAACAAATAGCTATAAACGTAATTAAAAAAAAGTACTTACTAAACAGTTTGTTTAATTATAATTTAAAATTTTTTTTAAAGTTTCATTTGCTTAAATTTCCTAATTTTTAAATATTGATATGTTTCTTCTAGCAGTGTTTTGTATGTTTTCAGACGCTTCTGTTACTAGATTTAATAAAAAATTTTTTGCTGTTATGCTTAGTGAAAAAAACGAGAAAATGTAACTAATTTTTTGTTTAAATATTTTTTAAAAATTCAACTTGAAATCTTAATATTAATTCCATGCATAGTTTTATCAAAAATGTAATAAAAAAATGTGTGTAAAAAATTTTCAAATCTCTGCCTTAATTATAAAAGAAAACCTTAGCATTTTTAAAACATAAATATCAGGAAAAAATTAACATCGACAAAAATCAGTTTAGTATTTAATTGTAAAAATTAACAATTTAACTGCAAACATGTGTAAATTTTACTTCACTTCAAATATGACTTCGCTTTATTTGTATTTGGATAGAAGAAAATAAAAGAATTAATAAGGGAAAAGAGATCTTTCTCTATTACTCCAGAACAAATCAGTATCATATATGCAAATCAGTAATAATAAATAGTATACAAACCAGTAAAAGTTTGGCGAAACAAAGAAGTTGTAGAACTTTATTTTCATCTATTTTAAACCATGACTGAACCATCTGATTTCAGTTTAAAAGGGTTATTATCATCTTAAAGACGAAGGTGTTCATAAAAACAGTGTCTAATTCAACGAATGGAAGCGGTTTGTACACCGTTTCCATTCGTTGGATTCGTTTCGAACGTTCCATTCGTTGGACCAACGAACTGAAATGGTTGCAGAGTTAAACCTGTTTCGTCTTCTTTCTAAAGTGAACTAACTATCTGTAGACCTGCTCCCTCAGCTTAATGACACTACAGGGACTGATACACAGTATCAGTCAGCCACCCTTGAAGGACGGAATGACACGCTGCCGAGTCCCGGAGTACCACACCTCCGAGATCCTCAGCTACTGAGGCTCCTTCCTGAGACCCACCGCTAGACTAGCCAGCCAAGACCACCGTCCCAGTGGTCAGAGACGTGGAAAGGAGAGAGTGAAAGAAGGTCTCATGCACCTTCTTTCCATGTTCTGGTCCTTATTTCAATGCTCCTCGTTTAGAGTGGTCAATTGCAGGAGGAAACACTACTAAGCTCCTCCTGTGTGTATATATATATATATATATATATATTAAATTCCATCGACGGAATCAAACAGGCTAAAAAGCACCTAACCAAGAGGGCCAGCTGTTCCGTCGATGACGAAAAGAAAACGAAAGTGGTCAGAGACCACGGCGGGGTAGGTTTAAGAACTTGGAGCTTTGACTAGCCGTTGATTGATGCTACCTGCCGGTACTACGCGGGCAGCCCCTGCCTTCAGGCTTTACACAGAATACCGAGGACAGCGTGGACCGGACGCTCAGTGGCCCGGGCGCTATTCGGCTACTGATACCCTAGTAACCGGAGACTTACGCCACCCGGCCCGTGAAAAGTGAAGATGAAACCCACCCACGAACTATCGGGAACCGCCAAGCTCATGAATTTTACACCCCCGTGGCCGAGACTGCCTAAGTACAGATCCTAGCCAGTAGCTTCGTATAGTACTCTACGTCGACCCCCGGGGGGATTTCTAAAGTGAAGAACCAATTTGAAATCTTTTCGGTATCGTTGATATAAAACGTGTTTTTATATGAAAACTTTGATGCTAAATATGAAAACAACAGTGAAATTCAAAAGGTAGTTACGGTTTTTTATTAATTTTTTTTCAATATATAGGGTGTTTATAAAGTCCCGGACCCATTTTGATGTTTAATAACTCATAAAATAATAAAGATAGACTAAAATTAATAACATAAATAATAGTTAGATAGACTCAAAAGGTTTCATGACCCTTGTCAATGAATTTCCATGTGTTCCCCCTTCGTCGCACGGAAAATATCAAGTCGATATTCAATTTCACACCAGGTACCGGCAAGCATGTCGGCATCCACAGAGGCTATTGCGGTTGTCATTCTGGCTTTTAGGTGATCCATGTCCGACACTCTCCTCCTGTAAACGTTGTCCTTTACAAATCCCCAAAGGAAAAAGTCCAGCGGCGTTATATCAGGTGATGTGGATGGCCAAGGAATAGGACCTCCTCACCCAGTCCAGCTTTCTCTAAAATGGTCATTCAAAGAACTACGAACGATGGTACCCCAATGAGGTGGTGCACCATCTTGTTGCAGAAAGACGTGTGGCTGAAGCTCTTCTAGTTGCGGAAATACGAAGTTGTCGAACATGTCTAAGTATACGACTGATGAGACCGTCTTTTCTGTAAAAAAGAAAGGCCCAATGACTCGGTCGTGCATTAGTCCACACCACACATTAACCTTTGGGGAACCCCTTTGTGCCTCACGGTATTCATGGGGGTTTTCAGATCCCCATATGCGCACATTATGGCGATTAACAATGCCAGAAAGATGAAAGGATGCTTCGTCGGAGAACATTATGCGCTTTAGAAATTTAGCATCATCTTCTATCCTCCTTAGCATATCTGTTGCAAAGGCCATCTTCCTAGTCCTATAATAATAGGCAATAGTTGCCAAAAAAGAGAGAAAAATGCAATTAATAAGCAGACGATATTTAGAAAAGTACAGATATTTAGATTGGAAAATGAAATTATCTGAAATGAACCACACGCGCACACGATGTTTACAAAAGTAAAGACATTCAAACCTGAAAAGGAAAATATATAAGTTATTCCATCAATAAATGCCATAAGTTTGTTTATATCTTCATTATTTTGTGAGTTATTAAACATCAAAATGGGTCAGAGACTTTATAAACACCCTGTATATTATTTGAAAATGCCTTTTCTAACACTAAATACGCCTTCTCCAACTCCAACTGCCGTTGATATGCTGCGCTTGTCGTGCAAGTAATGCACGAGCTGTCTTGAAGTGGTGTTCCACGGTAGACCTGGAAGTAGACGGATGGCTAAGCTGAGTGCAAGACGAACTGTCGAAAGTGTAGAAGGGGAAGTGACCATTGTCACATGAGTGGGTGGTGACATCGGATTGGCTGGGTCCTTATCTATTAAAATTAGATGAAAGACACAAAATTTCTTGAACAATTAAATAAAATCATTAGTCTTGAGTGAAGGTAACCTTCATCTGCCATGTCATGCAACTGCAGAAGGGCGTAACTTTGAAAGTTTAAAATAAACTCAAATATTAAGAACGAAAATCCGAATTGTCTGCAAGGAGGACTGCACCATAAGGTCGCAGATTACGATCTTCACTTAAAATTCCATGATGGAATAAGTTGAAATGCATCATGTGGCTGCAATCCAGTGCCTTTTGGAAGAATTTCTTGTTGGTGTTGTGCAGATACTTGGACAGTGGTTCGGTGTTTAGACCTTCATGAAGTCTTTTATTTCTGACAAACATGTTAGCGTTAGTCATAATTCTGAGGAATTTGCTTCGCACAGTTTGTAGTTTCTTGATGTCATTTTTTGAAGCCGTTGTCCAAGCAGGAGAAGCATATGAAATTGTAGGGATTTATATTTATTTTAAATAACCAGTTAAATTTAATTTAAAGTTACTTTCCTATAAGCCTTCATTCCCCTAATTGTCAGTGCCAGAATTTTAAATTTGGTAGCGCGCGCAAGAAATGCAAATTCTACCAGTGGGAGAAAAAGTTTAAATATCGACGTTCCAGTAAAGAGAGAGGCTGGGAAATCTCTGTGCGTGGTTGTACGCAAGCTTCCGCTTAGCAGTTATTGCTGGTAAGACTTGGCTCAATAGCTATTGTCTTGCTGCCACAGACTCATCTACGAGCTGCAGGATACAGGATTGTATGAGCCCTGTAGTTTAATTGTCAAAAACGCTCCTGTTTCCGCGAAATCAATCTTCATTACCCCCTTCTCAAAGGGGAAACATAGTGGAGGGAACGACTGGGCCTTTGCCTTACCCGACATGTAGGAAAGCAAAAAATTGTTTAGCTTTATAAAAAGAATTTTTAAAAGAAATAATCGAAAAGTATTTAGGATCTCAAATCTTTCCATAAATGAAGCTAATACTGTATTTAAAACCGGAGAGAGATGTTCAAACTTTGCGATGATTTTGACAATGGCCTAAAAGATCGTTTCCGAAAGTAAAAATAATGTGCTTCCGCAATTCTGCATAAAGGTGAATTATAATAAAATCTTTCAGAATAAATATTTGTTCTAAAACGACGTTCTTTCGTTGGTCTTAATCGCACGTTTGCAGTTTTTAATTCTTTCATTTAAGCAAATCCAATAAACAACATTTTCCTTATTTTTATTCTGAATTGGATACTGATAACCTTTATAAAGGACTAAAAGTTTTTTTTCCCTTTTAGTTTCAATAATGTCTGAAACGCCCCTATTGATTAACATAAGAAGTGAAAATAAAAGCTAATATTACAACATAATTACAAATAGAATGAAACTAAAAATTTCGAGAGAAGCCTAACGAAGACTAACTTATTCACTAAGAAACTACTCAACTCTTCTTAATGACTCACTGTGGCATCTTCTAAAGAGCACTGGTAGGAAGGGTGGGGGGAGCTGTACTCTCCGATTTCGCGGGAACAGGAAGAATTTTGAAAAACGTGGAAAGAGGAATCGCGGAAAAAGAACTAATTCCAAAAGTAACCCTTTATTAATTCAAATTCGAACAGAAAGGTACGATCTTCGTGCTTTACAAAAACACCGTCAACCTGCGGTGAAACTTAAACGCAGAATATAAATCAAATTAAATTTAAAATAGAATAGTGCTGGATGAGCGCGTTGTCTAACAGGTTGACTCAACGAAAACCTAACATGCGTGACGATAAACCGAAAGGGCCAAGAGGCTTACTAGCGTTACAGCGAGATAACAACGAAATGTGCGCTGGCTAGCGAAAAAACGCTCTGAATAAACTCGGAGCTTTACCCGTTTAAATACTCACTTCACTTAACATTAAAATTTACATCCTGGCGAGAAAATGCTAGGGGAAATTGAGGAATTCAGGAAAGGTATCAAACTTAAAATAAATTTGTTATGCAAAATAAGGGAAACACTATAGCATGTGCTATTCTTTTTCTTTATTAAAAATGTACGATTTTGATGCATACCATTAAAAACTTTAAACTTCTTATAAGTTTATTATAAATTTTCAATAGTTTTGACCCAGTGCTTTTAAGTTCTAACATTTCCTAATTTCAATTTGCAGTAGTTTTACATTTCCTTGCCGAGGAGACAATCATAAATAGAAAGTTAATAATTATATGTATCTATTATATAAATGCATATATATATAATTATTAATTTTCTAAGCGAGAAATGGCAACACTGTATGAAAAAAAAATTATCTCCAGCGCGCGAGACTGTCTACCGGAAATTCTAAAGATAGGCTGTTTTTAAATATTTTTAGCCCAAAGGAACATTAGCCCAAATGCTCTCGAAACGTGTATGTGTTTGTGGATTAAAAAAAAAGCCTCTTTTGGCGTAATATAAAATCTGAAAGCTTTCAGATTTTTTTTTTTTTAATTTAAAATCATCCACTCTCTTCAACTTCGTGGTTTTATTTTAAAGCACATGTGACTAAAAATAATATTATAGCTATTTTTTTTCTTTTTAACCGAAAACATGTACTTCAGAAGTGATTTCGTAGATTTTACTTTATTGTTATAAATTACACCGCCTGATTTAAATTCCTTAAAACGTAATGACGCTTTTGCAAATAATGTTATATGAGATAAATAGATTTTTTTAATGACTCTCAACAGGGAACTTCAAATTCTATAGCTATTCTGTAACAAACTAACGAAACATGAACATTTCAGTACGCTTTGCAGCGTCATTTTAATTGGAACTCACAAATGTTTCTATCCTTCCGATGAAACCACTATCAAATATTAGGTTGAGGTTATGAGAGGACATTCCAGATACGTGACCTACAAAATTTGCGGATCGTCTGCTCTCCAATTTTAGCTTTGCAAACAGAACAGCTGACTCATATCACAGGTGCTTGAAGATATACGAGGCCACATTATCGTTACGTAATGAATGTCTGTCCGTCGCCCGCCCCATATTAACCTTCCGCTAAAAGTCACACCTTCTGGCAAACACCATTTTGTCGAACACACCTGTCGTGCGCAAATGGGAATGTTGAACATATCATGTTGTCTAACAGGGTTGCAAGCAACTGAATGGGAATATCGATTACGTTTCTTCGATCTAACGTGGAACGACATGGAATTAGTGAAAATGGCTATTGATTTATATCTTAAGAGATTTATAAAATCTGCAGATCATAACGAAACGTAGTTAAATTCAAATATTTTATAAAATAGAAGTTCCTCGAGTTTTTCTTAAATTTTAAAGAGAAATAGATGTATTGCATTTTCTCGAATGGCAACACACTGCGTTTACATTGACGTGTTCGCAGATTTTAGTAAGTTACCAGTTTTTATCGATGGAGGAACGTGAAAAATGTGCAGTGTCCTCGCCAAGATTCGAACTCGGGGCCTCTCCCTATACGTGTCGAGCGTGTTTCCAGGAAGGCATGCAGGAACGGGAGAGAAAATATTTAATAAGCTTTATGATTAAATTTTCAAACCTAAATATTGTTTTGTTCTGTATGGGTTCGCGGATTTGGAGTGACTGACGATAGCAGTTGATGAAGAATGAAAACACAATTTATTAGCCGTTATTACTCAGGACAGCTCCAAAAACGCGTTTGCAGTTGTCGACAAACACGCTAAAACAGTCAGCAACATATTATAACGGCGAAGACAGCTTCACGGCAAAGCACTAGAGTACAACTCCCGACTCGGTTCGGTCGTTTTCGGAACTCAACGTACTCTCAAGACTCCAACGCTACAACTCGGAATGCACTCGATAGCCTCAACGATGCATACCTTCGATAACTATACACTCGACGACCAACTCGACATTAGACTGCTACTCCGCGTACAGGTAGGGTTTATATAGCTTTTGGCCTGCCTACGAGAACATTCTGGGCCGAAGCGATAAGAATTCGTTCTAGAATGTTCTTCATCCATCTATGGAATGTCGCCAATTTTGTCCCCAACTCGTCGTTTTGGTGCCAAATATGGCAACTCTGTCTTCTGTTGCCATTTTCTCGCAACCCAAAACCCTCTTTGCGGGGAAGCTATCTTGCGGTGGCTGGGCATTTCGTAACAATGGCTTACGCTTTGCAGAGTGGCGACAAAAAGGTTTTAAACGGATGAGGTTTTAATCAAAATTCCGTTAAATTTGGCTTAAGATATTTATATGAAGCGTGTGAACCCCGTGAGGTGGTTTTTGTGAAATCTTATGTAGACAATTACCTTTCTTTTATTTGGAGCTCAAGTGGGCCAACTTTCATACAAGATCGAAATAAAACTGTAGATTTATATGAAACACAAACACATGGACACTCTTCTTTATTTATATTGTTGTTCACTATTGTCTCAACAAGTAACAAAGAGTTCTGTGCCTTTTGTCTCAAACTGAACTCTTCAGTAGTGTGCCAATAAATTTGTTGGCATTTTTTTAAGCTGATGCTTGAAATTCAAAAGTTTATTTTCATTTCTTTCACCCGACTTTTTATGTTGCTAATTTGAATTGGATACTTTTAATATTTTTGTATTCAGAATTCATGGTGACTAAGGCATTCAATATTATAAATTATATGCTGAAATTTTATTATTATTAAACAAATGCCAGGCAACTAGCCATTATATCGTTAGGTGACGTGCTCTCCAATATTTTTTAACAATACAAGCCAAATAATTTAGTGCAGAACACTCGTCCAGTCGAGTTACACAGAAAACATTCAGTTTTCTCTGTGGCAAACATGAATTAGTCAGCTTAAAACAAACCAAATAGGTGTTAAGACAATCGTGCCTGGTCAAAAGTCTAACGTCGGCTGCAACGGCGGCTTTTGGTAACTTCATGTATTTGTATTGTAGTTTCTTATCAACAATCCACAACGATTCGTAATGGCTGAAAAAGTTTTAACCTCTTAAATTACTTCTTTCTTTGTAAATTTTTTTTCTACGCAGTGACGTCGAACGGTATTTAAGACACCCGGGTGCCTGGGCCCAGTTCCCTATCCCGAATCGAACGATTAAAAATTTCGATAATAATATAATTAATAATACTTTAAGAAATAAGATAACAAATGATTTTTTAACTATATTATAAATGTTAATTAATTAGTTTGAGGAGCTTGTTCAGAAAGGTGATCGAACTGGGAACAAAACGTACTAAACGCACAATGCAAGCGGTCGTAGTGGTGAACTTTTAATGATTTAAAAGGAATACATACAATATAGTAAAAAAATACAAACAAGGAAGGTAAAATTATAATTAAAATGGCATACAATACTAATTATTCCATTATCTCCCTGGGTCATGGGTATGGTCATGAACCGCTTTTTATGCTACTCCATCCAGAGAGTTATAGCTATAGATCTGGAGATCAGGATGACGAAGTGTTCTCATTTTTGCATGAAATTTACCTGGAAGATGGTAATAAAATTATCTTATTTGGGCAACTTCATGAATGATATTATTAGGAACGTATCAGGGTGCTTTGGAGATCCTCTCTGTTCTTCTCTGTCAGATTTACAAGAATACGCCCAGACTGGACAGGCATAACATAACATGGGCGACACCATGGACTTATAACCCTGCATAATACAGGGGGTTTCAGCAAAGCGGTTACAAATCTTCAGGAGAGATATAGTACACCTAGCCGATGGAAAATTACGCAGCCATGTATGGTCGGAAACCTTTCCTGGCGGGGTAGTGAATATTCAATGCTTAAGAAGGAAGGAACAAGAACAGAAGGAGAAGACATATTTATTATGCTTAATACATCTAAAATGCTATAACGGCTTTGCCTGTTGTACACTGCACAAAAAAAGGGGGGAGACCTCCAGGCTTTGGCAACGATTCCAAGATGATGGTAATGTGAGTAGACGTTACAGCACAGGTCTCCCCAGAGTTACAACGCCGAATGAGGACCGGTATTTGACAGTTACTGCCAAAAGAAACAGGCGGAGCACAGCCTCAGACCTGTCTCGTCAGCCACTGGTACGACAATTTCAAGGCAAATCGTGTACAGATGCTTAGGGCAGATTGGTCTATATGCTCGTAGACCTGTCAGATGTGTTCCACTTACTCACTGTCGCCTGCGGTTAGCCTGGAGTAGAGAGCATGCACTGTGGACACCGCAACAGTGGGCTTGTGTGATGTTTTCCGACGAGTCCAGGTTTAGCTTGCAGTCTGATTCTAGCCGGACTTTCATATGGAGAGCTCCGGGTACCCGTTACCACCAAGAAAACATCATTGAACGACACCGTTACGGTGGTGCAGGAGTGCTCGTTTGGAGTGGAATTATTCTGGGTTCCAGAACTGACTGGCATGTTCAAATTGGAACCATGACAAGCCAAATCTATCGGGACGTCATTCTCTAACAACATGTACGTTTGTTTCGGGGCGCCATGGGCGCACAATTTATGTTTATGGGTGACAACGCCCGTCCTCACCGTGAAACATCGTAAGCGAATGCCTTCAATCGGAGGATATCACCCGTATGGACTGGCCAGCATTCTCACCTGACTTGAATCCAGTAGAGCACTTGTGGGACATGCTTGGCCGACGAGTTGCAGCCCGTCAACCTCCTCCTACATGTTTACCGGAACTTCGGAGAGCATTGCTTTTTGAGTGGTGTAATATCCCCCAAGATCAGATCGATAATTTGATACTCAGCATGCCTAGGGTTGTACGGACTGTATTGCATCGTCTGGGAGACATACAATGTATTAACAATCATACCAACCATGTGATATTGGTTTTTTGTAAATAGGTTTTTTTTTAAATTTGTTCCAGGGAGAAAAAATCGCTAATTTTTTTAATAATATCAAACATACAGCATCTTTTTTTGCTCTTTACCTTTTGTTTAATAAATAAGCTTTACAAATAAGTCAAATTGTTTTGCTTCTAACTCTTCCTTTGCCTGATTTTGCATTATCCTTAATTTATGGACATGAGTGTATGTTAAAAAATCTTCTAAAACTATAAGTCTTTGTTTTTCATAAGAGTTCATAGTTGTTAGGTTATATCGATGCAGGAACGACAAAAATGTGCCATGTTCTCACCAGGATCCGAAATTCCGACCGTCCGTACAGGCTACAGCTACACTGCGAAGGCATGCGGAAAGAAGGGAGAGAATATCTTATATACTTTCCCTTTTAAAGGGCGACTGGGGATCACGATATCCAGTCGTGGCGCTGACGAACTGTCGTTCACGACCTATTAGTTCGGGCTCCACTTGTAGAGTCATTAAGTTATATCAATGGATGAAATGTAAAAAAATGTTCAATACTTTCGTCGGGGTTCGAACTCCGGAACTCCGGAATACGCGTCGAGTATGCTTTCAATTGTCGACGTCGTCAATTGTCGTCAATTGTCATCGAGTCGTCAATTGTCGTCGTCAATTGTCGTCGAGTATGCTTTCAACCTAAAGAAAATATGACAGAAAATACATTATTACAATAATGGATATTATTTCAGATGATCACATAAAGAGAGAGAGGAGAATAAAATTTTTTCTCCCTTCTCTGTTCATGTGAAATATCTATTTATAACATGAGTATTTATAAAACTTAAAAGACAATCCTTTTATTTAAAATGCTCTCTAACATCTCCTATACTTTAACCCTCTAACCGGCAAAGCCGTATATATACGGCTTAGAATATTTTTGTGACATCTGTAAGAACGTATATATGCGTGCATATTAAAATATGTCAAAGAAATCAAAGCAATATAATAAAAGTACACTAATCCAGGTATATAATACCAGTAGAAATTTTACATTAAAAACAAGAAAATAATTCTTCTCATAGTAGAGTTGAGAAATTTGTACTTTCTTAGCAAAAACCCTGGCCGCTCAGAGGGTTTTAATATTTTTTTTTCTTTAACAAAACTATTTGTAAAAGACAAAAATTAAAATTAAATTATCATCATAATAATGACTTACTAGTTTCAACAGTGAGTTGATTCTTCCGTGATCCGTTTCTATAAGTTATTTCTCTGTGCGTGACCAGCGTTCGATATGATAGTATATCTTTGTTCTTTTACTAACCAAACAGTTTAGAACCTAAGAGAATTAAAAATCTTCACCGCATATGGGATTAATTGTCACAGTTTCACAGTCACGCTCTCTTCTGTTACTATCGTCTGTCTTTTACACTTTTTTTTATCAAATTCTTTAACAAACAGTTATGACACTGATTATTTTTTATTTTTCTATATATTAAGTATTCCAAACAGATCTCCTCCTTCAACTTCATCACTATTGTTCTTCACATTCTGTAAGTGATAGATAACTTATTGTCATGTTGCCATTGCATGAAAATAAAATATCCGATCGAGTTTTTCTGATATGCTGGATAGAAGCTAGTTAGTTAAAAATGAATTATTATTCTTTGGTTTCCGTGTTTTGTACATAACGGTGTGCTGGTTTCTTATTTTTGTGGATCTGAATTTGCATTCTTAGGAATAATTATTGCGTTTCGCTATTATAATGTCAGGCCGTTCAGCTCAAAATTTTCATTTATGAAAATAAATTAGGATACGCCAAGTTAAATTTCAACTTTCAAAAATTTTAGTAAAAACATCCTCTGTTTCCTTCTTTTAGCCCAAAGGGCATTAGCCCAGAAGGGCTATTAATTTTGTTTTGGTATTTTGTTTGAATCATTATAAACGGCGTATCACTTTTTAAATTGTTGCCACCAAATATTATCGCCCTGTGTTATATTTAAAGAAATTAAATAATGAAGAATCTACATAAATGTATATATGTTTCTGGCATCGTGATAACACAACGGTACCTAGAGCCATCGAATTTTGAATAACGTAATCCTCCTCCGAATATGGGTATCCGGAAGCCCAAATTTGGAATTTGTTTTATTATCAATTTCATATTTTGTCAGACGTTAAAGAATTTTTTATTTGCAAACTGAAAGATTTCAAAGGGAGCAATGGCAACACTGTACGGGGAAAAAACATATTTGTCTCCATCGCGCGAGACTGTGTGTCGGAATTCTAAAGATATGTTCATTTTAAAATTATTTTGCGATATTACTGTTGAACTGAATTTTATGGTTTAAGTGCGTGAGTAAAATGACATTTAATAAATAAAGGTAACCCACGAAACGTTAAAAAAAGCCCCGACTGACGCTCACGAATGCAAAATGGTACAAAGAGTAACCGATTAATTACAAAAATAGTAACTCCGCGAAACCACTACTGTTATTGTAAAAAATGCAAAAAATAAAAGAAATTAAATTTACCTGAAAATACGTTATCCTTTCTCGCTCAGTTCAGCCGACGACCGAAGATTAACGAAATTTCAAACGATGGTTTCAAATAACGCTTCTCTCCCATCGGCACCAATCACAACTTCTTAACATGCGCGAACATTGCATACTGAACATGCGCGAAAATGCTTCGAAATGCGCCCTTCTTCAAAGCACCAAATCGGCTTGGATACCTCAATTGGCGCGCTTATTAATGTCTTAAAAACCGAATTTCGCTAATTCTCAGGTGTACCGCATGCTAGGACTAAACCCATTGTAATTTTTACTATATACATTTCTAAAATTTGGCGGCATACAAAAGTACCGCGGCACAGTGGTTGAAAATAACTGCCGTAGACAATAATCAACCTTTTAACCTTTTAATAACTGAAGCAACAAAAATACCCTCTTCAAATTGTTTCTAATAGGTTAAATCGCTATTCTCCAGTTGTGGGGTGTGATAACCCTACGTGGGGGGGCGAGCATATCAAAAGGTTGAAAATAAAAGATTATTTTAAAAATTTTTAATTTACTGAAAGGAAGGCAAACAAAATACATTCTGACGTAATAAAAAGTAGAATACGTATTTACACTGATGCAATGTACTTAAAAATGTATCAATACTACACAATGTAATTTGATAATTAATTTATCAATACTAAATTAAGAACAAGTTTATAATTACTAGTGACTCCCATGTCTTGCATAGCAAAGTTATTCAAAAAAAAGGGTTTAATATTAGAAACTGACACTAAGTTCTCTTTCTACGTTTAACTGAGATCTATATTTTGCTTTATATATCTGCCGCAGAAAATCCGGTTCCACAAAGGTAGGATGTTGCAAATAGTAACAGGATACGAAATGCTTTCGTTTTTAGTGCAGAAAATTCATCATCCAACCCTGCGCAAAATTCAAAGAGTAATTTATTACTAAATTGCCTTTTGATTTCGCCACTTGACGTGACATCTATGAAGGTTTGATCTTCGGCAGTTGAGAGATCTTTTGAAGTATTTTGAAATGTATCTCTAACCCAATCTTAACTTGCTATCAAATTGTCGTCAACAAGAAAATACTTTTTAAAATTCTTAGCCAGCATGACTAAATGATTTTCAGTGGTTTCAAAAACAACTTTTACATGTTGTTGTTCTTCAGCCTTGTAAATTTATCCACATTTTCAAACATTTCTAGACTTTTTTCTTTAAATTTCTGCTCCATAATTTCCAATTTTTTACAAAAAGCATTAATTTTATCACCAACATATTGTTTTGTGCGTACGGGTTCGTTATGGATGGAATGCACAAGTCGTTAAAAAATTAACAAAAATTTATTCTTTCCACAAGAAATAAATCAAAATGCTGAAGTATTTCTTTAGAGGTATTAGTACAATATCACAATATCTCAAACGTTAAACAGAATTCACTTCAAAACAGATAAAATTAATCCAATCTCACAGCGAATTCGCTACAATCACAGCATTAAGTAAACAAACAGTTCGCTTAGAACAGCTACAACTACAACTGAGATGAACTGTTTCAAGTCTGCTTTTATAAGCTTTTTAATTAATTACTAGAAAATTCTCGTAAAATCTCGATTGTTGTGGATGGCAACAGCAACTACGAGATATTTATTTATTAAATATTAAATGCAGGCGCTCTTTTATTTTTACTTTTCTGACGTAGCTTTCACTTCAAAAGTCGTCTGCGTTGCACGGGAAAATAAAGAATTTTAATTACAATTCCAAATAAATATTTAAATAAATATGAAATCCGTAATAATATGTATATTTGCTCCTTGGAGTTGAAGATTCAAGGTATTACATTTCTCGAATATATCGACCAAGTCGCTCAATTTCATCACAAATCAATCATCTCGAAACTTCTCAGCTTCACGTCGGTTTTCCTCTTCTACAAAAGTGGCAATTCGGCTCCTGATTCATAAACACATTGCAAAACTTTCCCACGTGATAACCATCTTGTCTTGCAATAAAATAGCAACGATGAATGCACTATGGACCCTTCCCTGATATCCCTACTAAATCTCCCGATGTGTCACCTTTGGATTTTTGTGCTTTCGGACTATTAAAAACTGCATTATCCAAACGTTGTCCCAAAACCCTAACAGGACTCTGGAAAGCTGTTCGGGAGGAATGGAATAGAATACCTCTTCTGAAACTTCAAAAGACATTATTATCCTGGAAATTGCGGTGTCGAAAGATAGTTCAGAATAAGGGAAGTCAAATAGAACATTTAAAACACGAGAATTTTATGTACTTTAGTTTTGCGAATACAATATACATCGTCTAAAAAATGTGCGAACAGCCTCTGTATTCAGACAATTTCTTGATCATTCATTTCTTTGGAAGCCAGAGCTTCTCTGTGGATCATGCAATGAATGTGTTCAGATGCATAGTGGAGATTTTCGTTTCACAAGTGCTTGTATACTTTATAATCTTTCAGGCATTCTACGAGCACCAGCGGTGCATATTCGGACACAATTTTTCCACTCTTTGTTTGCCTCGTTTATAAAAATTATTTAAAGTATCAAATAATGCTAGTGCTGTTGCTTATAGGTTTACAAAAAAATAATTCTTATACTGTTGACATACCATCACAAAATGTAACATACGCAATGAAAATGGGCATCTTTATTGCTATCTGTTGCCTCATGAAGCTGAATTGAACGCAACTTGTCACGCAACTTCCCGAAAAGTTGCTGCTGTACATCTACAGCTATATCATCGATTCGACGGGCAACAGTATCATTTGATAGAGGTATGGACTGCAAGACTTTAGCAAAATTATCTCGAAACATAGTCTCTACAATCTCAATTGCAGCTCTCAAAATAAGCTCTTCACCAATGGTGTGAGGCTTTTACATCTGGCTATTTTATATGAGACTTTGTAAGAAGCAAGTAAAGTCTTTTAATTCACAGACAAAGTTTTTTAAAAAAATGTTTTTTGCTTTTCATATGATTTTAATTTTAATTCAAAAATTAAAATTAAAGAAATAAATAAATTCTCGGGGTTTGTTAACGTACTCATGTTGAAGCTTTTCCAAATGTCGTTTAAGTTTATTAGGTTTCATACAGTTTGCTACCGATACTTTTGAACAAATAACACAAAACGGCCTCTCTTCTTCATTTACTTCACTAGTGGTAAATTCAAAATTTAAGCATTCTTGAGACTATTTTCTTGATTTAATTTCCCGATCCACGCTCGTCTATGCACTTGTTGATGCTTTTATTATCGTCTGATGTTCGCTTACGACTTCAAAATTTATCCATCATTCTGTTTAAATCTACTGCCGTTATTTAACACCGTGAATTGCAATTAACACCCAAATTACAAAATGCAGATTCAAGATAGTAAATTCGGTAGCATTAGAAGGATCGATTCGACCGCAACTGACTAGAATTGCACGAGGTGCAGCATTTATACACGTTTTGGAGAAGACCGCGCCTCGATAGGTTGTGCAGATGTCCGCGAGAATGCCGAATGTGATGAATACCAGAATGTGATGGACAGAGAACAACGGAGGCTGGACTTTTATCTAATGGCATTTGTACTTTTAGAAATGGATGATTGAGGAAATAAATATTTAAGTTAATTAAAATCTATTTCGTAATCTGTTCCAATTTAAAAATTAGAAAGGAAAAGTAACATAATACTTATCCTATTACTTAAAAGTAACTTACTTAAAGTATTTATTACTTAAAAGTAACATATACAAAATTTATTACCTATCTTGATAACTTGCACGGTTTATAATTAAGGTCGTATTATAGCTTTAGCGTCAAAGTAAATTATTATTGCATTGAATACATTGTTATTGTATGGGGGGGCGCGATGAAAATTATGATTGCAAATTAGGCCTCAAGTATTGAAAGTTTGACAAGCACTGGATTAAATAACACATTGCAAGGATGATTATAATTTTACACTTTTGTAAAGGTCTGATTTTAATGTTACGTGCGTACGGGTTCGTTATATATTGAATGCACAAGTCGTTAAAAAGTTAACAAAAATTTATTCTTTCCACAAGAAATAAATTTAAATGCTGAAATATTTCTTCACAGATCTTCGCACAATATCTCAAACGTTTAGCAAAAACTCAGTTCAAAACAGGTAAACTAATTCTATCTCACAGCGAAATCGCTACAATCAATACAGCATTAAGTAAACAAACAGCAGTTCGCTTTTTACACCTACAAGTATAACAGCAACAACAACAACTAACTGAGATGAGGTGTTTCACCTCGGCTTTTATAAGCTTTTTAATTATCAGTAGAACAATCACGATTTTTCTAGATTTTTCTGGATGGCAACAGTACTTACGAGATATTTATTTATTAAGCATTAAATGCACGCGCTCTTTTATTTATTTATTTTTTTTTTCGACGTAGCTTTCTCTCCAAAAATTGTCTGCGTTGCTAAGGCAACATGAAGCAAATCTAATTACAATTCTAAATAAATAGCCAAATAAATGTGAAATTCGTAACATTATGAAGAAATCGTATACGCATCTGTCTATGTCTGCTACAATTTTATAGTCTTATCTCCAGTTTTTACAGCAGTCCCTTTCGCACAATATTTTTTTGCAAGAAGAAAGTGTATTATCTTTCTTTTCCTTCTAATATGCTTTGCTTAATTAAATAACCCGGTCTGCCTTTCTTGTCTAGACGCGTGCATTAAACCGACCAGGTCATCTTGTGACAATCATTATACTTTCTTTTTCTGAAAACCGCTTTCTAATTCTGATCAAATTTCGTTGAGAGGCACAGGATAGCCAATAGATGCAGAGCTATATATGTTCTTCGCATTATCGAAACCAGCAGCTTTAAATCGCTTTTAGAAATACTGACGAACAATTTCAATTCTTTCGCTTAATACCCCTCATCAAAGTTGAAGTTTCGTATAATCACTGCAATACATTTGCTAGTTTATAAAAAGAAGATAGAAAACTCTTTTTGTTGCCGTTAAATATGTATATAAATCAATTCGAGGTTTTAATCTGGAACTATTAAATACAAGAATATGTGGCTGATTCAGAATCTCTCATTGAAATATCTAAATCAGAAGAATCGAATTCGTCAGATAACTGCTTGTTTTATTGTGTTACTTTTATTGTGTTTTTTGAAGTTGGCAACCAAGATGTACACTGCGCGCAAAAAAAAAAAAAAAAAAGCGGGGGGGGCAGTTCTATCTCTCCCGTTCTACTGGGCCGATTGAAGAAATTCATCTTCCGTTTTTTATGTCTCAGAAGCGCGACTTAGGATATGTATTAGATTTATACATAGCATTGTTCTGATATACGTATTTTGACACAAAATCGAGCTTTTTATGAAATGACATGCCAATTCTTTTCCATATTTTGATTCTAGGATTCAAACTATGGCAAACTGCTAAGTTTCGTAAAAATCGCGCGAGTAGTTTTTAAAAAATTAGCTCTAAAAATTTTAGCTCCTCAATGTTAATTGAATTTGGTATATATTTATTAGTATCTCTTCTTTTATTAAACTTTTTTGATTCTTCCTTTCCCACTTCGAAATTAATTTTTCATTCCAAATAAAATTCGTCCATTTTTTATGATTTATTTTTAAACTTTGTATTTTTAAATAATTTTTATAAATTTTTCGAAAAAAATTTTGAATGATAATCTATAAAATTTTTACCGTTGTCTTAAGGTACATGTTTTTCTAAACATACCTGCAAACAATTAGAGTTTTTTATTCGAAATTTCCTAAAATATACGTGAATTTACATTTTGGCGCGTTTTTAAATTTGGCGTATTTATTATAAGCCATATTAACGAAAATGTCGTTTACGCACTTTGTTAATATTATTTGAAAGAATGAACGATGCACCTTTATTCATTTCGTGCATCAATGAAAAGGAAAGTAAGTAAGTTATTATACAATAGAAATTTCACTAAGTAAATTATTCTTGGCGCAAACTGAGAAAAATGCGCCAAGATCAATTTTTGAACTTCTCTGTAAATTTCGCACCAAATTTTCCAAAATTTAATATTTAGGCATAATTCTAGTTGTAGAATGGAAATATGGGAAACAAATTGGTTATATTATTTCAGAAAAGTCCGATTTTGAGTCAAAATACCTATGCTATGACAGTTGCTATATATAAATCTAATATATATCCTAAGTCGTGCTTGCGAGACATGAAAATCGCAAATTGAATTTGGTCAAACTTTCCCAGTAGAAGGGGAGATATAGAACTGTCCCCCTTTTTTTTTCGCAGTGTACCTATACTGACGAAGATTCCCGTTTCACAAATATACGTACTCGAGACGGGCAGCAATCATAATTTTGCTTTCTCAAACAAAAACAAATAAAGCAAATAAAAAATTTGAAAGCTCTCATTACGCCCGAAGAGGCGTTTTTTAAAGTTTTGTTTAACAAACAAAACTTAGAAAACCTTTATTTAATAAATATCACGTTCTTCGCACTTAAACCATAAAATCCAGTTCAACAGCAATATCGCAAAATAAATTTTAAACGAGCATATCCCCTTTAGAATTCCGATACACAGTCTTGCGCTGGATATAAAAATGCTTTTTTAGTCCAAAGGGATTTAGTCCCGAAGGACTATTACTTTCGTTTTGCGATTTTGCGTCGGAAACACAAAAACGGCGTATCACTTTTCAAATCGTTGCTACTAAATGTTATCGCTCTGCATTAAATTTTAAAAAATGAAAAATCTGCATAAATGTATGCATGTTTTTTTT
>KK115716.1:93170-119067 GCA_000611955.2 Stegodyphus mimosarum
TGAAATTCATAATTATATTATCTTTAACTTTATCTTATTTTACATAAACAAAATAATAGAATTCAAACCAAGCCATACCAGCATAGTACAGAAATATATTTTTCTCTGCAGCGGATGAGGGAGCGAAATTTCTAAAGATATGCTAAACTTAAAATTATTTTGCGATATTGCTGTTGAACTGAATTTTATGGTTTAAGTGCGAAGAACATAGTATTTAACAAATAAAGGTAACACACAAAATGTTAAATGAACGTCCCTTTGGACGTAATTTAAAATCTGAAACATTTCAGATTTTTTTTTTTTTCCTCCCGTACCAGTTTTGCCAATCCTCGCTTTGGAATCGTTGAGTTTGTTAATCAAAAAATCTTCTTTATTATATGCGACTTAAGTGTCTGTTTGTCGCCGATAATTTATTGGATGCTAGCGTAACTGCACTAGCCAATGGGGTGAAGTTGCCACGGCATTCAAATAGTAAAATAAATTTTATCACAATAGTTATCATTGTTTTAATTCAATTATCATGGTATTTAAATACAGGGTGTTTATAAAGTCCTGGACCCATTTTGATGTTTAATAACTCATAAAATAATAAACATAGATTAAAATTAATAGCATAAATGGTTAGATAGATTCAAAAAGTTTCATGACCCTTGTCAATGAACTTCCACGTGTGCCCCCTTCGTCGCACGTCTTCCTTCCCCCTTCGTCTATCAAGTCGATATTCAATTTCACGCCAGGTACCGGCAAGCATGTCGGCATCCATAGAGGCTATTGCGGTTGTAAGTCTGCCTTTGCCAAAACAAAAACAAAAGAGCCAAAAACAGAGAACAAAAGAGAACTGCTGCCAAAACAAAAGAGAGAAAAATGCAAATAATAAGCAGACGATATTTAGAAAAGTACAGATATTTAGACTGGAAAATGAAATTATCTGAAATTAACCACACGCGCAGACGATATTTACAAAAGTAAAGATATTCAAACCTGAAAAGGAAAATATATAAGTTATTCCATCAATAAATGCCATAAGTTTGTTTATATCTTCATTATTTTATGAGTTATTAAACATCAAAATGGGTTCGGGACTTTATAAACAGCCTTTGTCTATTTTTAATTCATGCAATTGTTGCTTATTATGCATTTAACTATATTTACATATAAATTACCTAGAAACTCGCAAACATAGAGAAATTAAAGGAGACGAAACCAACTAACGAGTTGTACGTAGTACGTCTCATCAAGTAGGTTTACCTAAACTCTTATGCTAAATATCCTTTTTCGCAGAGAGTTTAAAATTTTGCCCGATTTTATTCCGCCATTGTGTTTCAAACTGAATTTTCAGCTGAACGCAAATTGAGCGTGTCAGGGGGGACGTGAACATTTGTTCGCATTAGCAATCATCTGTTTTTGAAATGGTTTACAACTGAACGCAAATTGAGCGTGTCAGGGGGAAGGTGAACATTTGTTTGCATTAACAATCATCTGTTTTTGAAACAATTTAAGACTGAACGCAAATTGAGCGTGTCGGGGGGAAGGTGAGCATTTGTTTACATTGGCAATCATCTGTTTTACATAAAAACTACGTCTTAACGTAATTTCTTTTCAGAATGCCTACTAGAAAATACAGGACTGAAGAGGAGAGAAAAGGAGCTAAAGCTGCACAAAAATGGCTTTCTCGACAAAAAGAAACCACTGAGCAAAGAAAGAAATGTACCGCCAGTGGTTTCCTTCATTGGACTCTATTTTAAGCAATTAAGCAAGTAGAAGGGGGAAACCCCGTGGGACAGTAAGCAAAGGGGCATCCCTGGGTAATTACGTTTGAATTAGCAGACACTTTTGCACAAATCATGTTAATTACAACAGCGGTCGTATGACCGCCGGGTTTTCTAGTTCTTTAATATCTGACAAAATATGAAATGGACAGTAAACCAAATTCCAAATTAAGGCTTCCAGATGCCCATATTCGGTTGAGGATTACGTTATTCAAAATTTGATGGCTCTGGGTACCGTTGTTTTATCACAATGGGAGAAACATACATTTATGAACGGGTTCTTCATGATTTAATTTCTTTAAATATAATACAAGGCTGTAATATTTGGTGGCCACTGTTTGAAAAGTGAATCAACGCAGAAAATGAATCGACGCAAAATGTCAAAAGGAAAGTAATAGCCCTTCTGGGCTAACGCCCTTTGGGCTAATAATACATTCAAATTAAATTTAGTTGTACTATTAAATTTAACAGAAGGCAAAATAATTAAGCTTTTAATTTTAATAGCACGAATTGTGCGTATTTAACGCAATTTAATTCGCATTTATTCGCAAATACTATTCTCAGTCCCGAACTTGACCCTCATTAAACTATTGGATAAGTCAAAGAACTAACTGTAGTAGAGTAATTTTCTCGGAACGTACACGTCCGCTGGATTATCATTATTGCAGTCAATGCTCTGGGTGGATATTCTTCGCCTCCTTGTTCTTAAAAACTGACTCATCGTATGATGTACAGTTTGATTAATACTTCTTGGCAAAAGTTCAAATCTCGAACTTATTATTAAAGATAATGCGATTAGCACACTCAGTAAGCGTCCAAATGAAGACTCGACCGCAAAACAAATAGATGGCGACATCTAGAACCTCCAGCCTATTTTGTTGCTTTTGGATTTATGATTTAGTTGCAAATAACCAAGCTCTATTCCTTGTTCTACAGAGCACTACGTCTCTTCAGCGACGCTTGACTGCAGTGAGAATTCGCTTGCTTTTGACTAGTTAGTTAGCTGAATGGAAAACGCAAGCTATTAAAAAATAAGCTCGTCCTTAGTTAAATAAAACCGGTTGCCATGATTTCGAAATTTTTAATAGACATCAAGAATTGTACGCAGGCGATTGAGAATTTTGCATGTTTAGTGTGTTAAATCAAAGTTGTTTCGTGTCGGTGTCAATATGAAAAATTCGCTGTGTTTTAAGAAACAACAATGGCCTGTCTTAGACCTCGTTCGAAAGGCTGATGTTGGCTAAAAATCTCAATTTTTTCATTTCATATTTTTAAAGGCCCCACTCTTAGCTATAAAAAACAACTTCTCTTTTCTTGATGTATTTATTAGAAGTGGAGTTTTACCAGTTTTTCTGACAGACGATAAACCGAACGAGTCATTATTTGCAACAGCGGAAGTGAGAGTTTAAACAAATTAAAAATGCAGTTTTCGCCCTTTCGTATGTTATTTGTTAACTAAATAATTTCAAGAATTTCAGTTACTCTGGAGAATCTGGCAAAGTATTGTTTAGTCCGATGGGGCAATTTGCCCTGAAGGACTATGAATTTCGTTTCGGCATTCTGCGTTGATTCACTATAAGCAGCGTATCACGTTTTAAATTGTTGCCAAGTAGAAGGGGAGATATAGAACTGTCCCCCCCCCCTTTTTTTTTCGCAGTGTACCTGTACTGACGAAGAATCCCGTTTCACAGACATACGTAGCCGAGAAAGGCAGCAATCATAATTTTGCTTTTTCAAACAAAAACAAATAAAAAGTCTGAAAGCTCTCAGGTTTTACATTACGCCCAAAGAGGCGTTTTTTTTTTAAATTTTGTTTGCTACCTTTATTTAATAAATATCATGTTCTTCGCACCTAAACCATAAAATCCAATTCAACAGCAATATTGCAAAATAATTTTTAAATGATCATGTAATTTAGAATTCTGATACACAGTCTTGCGCTGGATATAAAAACGCTTTTCTTTTCGTACCTGTGTTACATTTAAAGAAATTAAATAATGAAGAATTTGCATAAATGTATGTATGTTTTTCGCACTGTGATAAAACAACGGTACCTAGAGCCATCCAATTTTGAATAACGTACTTTTCCACTCAAATAAGGGCATCTGGAAGCAGGTATTTGCAATTTGGAATTTGTTTTATTCTCTATTTCATATTCTGTAAACCTTTAACGAATTTTTGATTAACAAACTCAACGATTTCAAAGGGAGCAATGCCAACACTGTACCCAAATATATATATATAAGATAAAAAATATGTAAATCAAAATTATAATTTTAATTAACCCCTAATTCCCTTTAATTCTCTCCCTCTGTTTTAAAAATCGTAATAAATTCTCTGGACTGCGTCATTTCTAGCTCATTCCATTTTGCATGGCCTGCGCAGCGCTGATGACGTAACAATTGGAAACTGAAACTTTCAACTCAAACCAAAACTTTTATCTTCGTGTGCTTCCATATTAGCTAACTAAGCACTTCAGTTGCTCCCTCTTCACTGCTTGTTCGCTATTTCGTTGTGCGCGCTTTCTATCGCAATACTTTCCAAAATGAAAATGTTCTTGAATAGGCACGACTAGAGTGCTAAGTGACTGTGGCCATGAACGTCAACTGGAAAATAAAAATGGAATTAAAACTGCCTTGACTGCAAGTTTCATTATTTTATATAGCTATTATGCCTGGACGCTGCTCCGTCTTTTTCTTGCATTTATTATTACATTTTTTTGTCGACAGGATGGTTACCAGTAGCCCAAGACCTCAATGGAAAACTTATTCAGCTCTTCAAATCATCGTTTTATGATTAATTCAAAGGCAATGTGAACGAAGTAAATCTTTTAGTCGACGGGACTCGAAAAATCCAGCAAGTGAGTTTAAGTTAACTGTCAGAAATAGTAGAATTCCTATCTCTGTTCAAACTTAAAATTAATTTTTTCCAAAATTACATTTTCCTGATTATGACTTTTAATACCTGATTTAGATTTAAACCCTAACTATGACAAGTTATTTTCCCGACTATGACAAATTATTCTCCCGATCTTGACTTTTTATATTTTTCACATAATTTAAACTATTTTGTAGCAAAAATTTTCTTCTTATTGTAGGATAATATTTGTTTCTAATTTACAAAAATATAAAAAAGACTTTAACTTGATTATACAAGTTATCTGTGTTATAATTTTCATCTTGTATGATGTTTTATTTTTCTAAAAAAAACTTTGAGGTAATGTACAATGCCGAAAACCAGTAACCTTGTATTAGGCAACGGAGGTTTTTCGATATTTGTACCTAGCACCCCCCAACCACCAGCAAGTAATCACACTGATCTGTTGGCGAAGACATGCTATAGTTTTAAAGTGAACGTGTTCATGTTATAGCTTATAATTGTATTATTTATATTGAATTGTTTTTTTGAATAATTATAATATTTTGTATTGAAGTGTAAAATTTGTCAATCTTTAATTGCCTACGATGAAAAGAACAAATGCATCATATTTGTGGACTATCTGGCATTTAGAGATTTTACCAGAAATTTTCATTCTATTCGAACTCTTTTTATGAAAAGGACTTTCAAAAAACAAAATGGACATTTTTGACAAAATTGAGGATTTTTGTAACTATAACTTATTTATTTATCAGTATTCCATATTTATTATGTTATAGTTTTAAAATTTGTCATATATTGTATATTTATTTATAACTCATAGTTTAAATGTTCAAAATTTCATATGTTATACAGTAAGAAATTTTATATGAGAAAGTCATGAACTATGATAGGCCATAGTTAAAGCTTGTACGCTATGTCCTGGATGTTTTCATGTCTTTTCTCATACTTTTGCTTTACTACTGTCCTAATACTTTTCTCACCCCGGTCCTCTCCTTTTAACGGGAGGGGGGGGAAGATGTAAAAAAAAAACGATGACTTTGCTCTTTGCGAATTTGCGAACTAGCAACCTTTAATTAATTTTCTGCAATTCAGGATCTTCCCCTAGACCAGTACCTTCTGAAACATTCGCGCCTATTACATATATGTATATCTGTAAAGAAGAGGAAGGTTCTAAGAGCTATTGCTTAAAAGTACATTTGATACTGTAGTTCCTGAGTAAAAAAATTACACCTTGAATAAACAATAATACAATACTAAAAAAGTAAAAGTAACGTAAAAAAAACTTAAAAAAAAAAAAAAAAAAAAGAGATAAACTTTAAAAACTAAAAGGGATGAGAAAAAATCTAACAAATATAAAAGAAAAATTATTTTAAAAGATGCACGCTAAAAACCAAAAACATTCCAAAGACACAGAAAAAATACAAAGAATGGCAGTAAATCGTAAATTAGCCTAATTCGAGGTTTCACACGGACTTATCAAGGGAAAAGAGTGATAAAATTCGAATCCAACTAATACCATTAGCGCGTTTCGTCAAACGAAAACAACTGAGACTGAAAGCGGAATTAGATAAAGAGAATAAGCAAAATTAAATTAACTTAATATAGTAAGTCTCAATGGTTACGCTTCTTTTCCCGATGGGCCTGCCATAAAATTGTACATGTAAAACTTATTAATTGTGCAAGAAAAACTATATAAGAAAGCCTATTTAGGCGAATGTACAAATTAAAATAAATAGCTAAAAAGCCATTAGTCAAAAATTACAGAATTTTAAGAAAGAACCAACCCAATGAGCTTGAAGAATTAAAACTTTGTTAAAGAAAAGACTCAAAATAAATTTAAAAATAAAAATAAAAATATGGTCAGCACACTGACCTAGTCGCCAAATCCTGGGAGTGGAGAGTCATCATCCACAACCCTTTTAGTTCGGGCGCCAGTGTAGAGACATTAGGTTTTTTAGAAAGCAGGAGACATGAAAAATATGCAATTCCTTCCCCGGGAATCGAACCACGGACCTCTGAAATACCGGCTCAGTGTGCTGACCATTACACCACGAAGGCACGCTAAGAATGTGGGAGATATACCTTATAAATTTTTGATAAAGATATTTTGAGGTTTTTATGTATTTTTTCCTTACTGCGAAGTGAGAACTGAAGTAATTGAATGAGAAATCTACCTCTAATGAAATTCTAGGAAATAAGTTTAAATGAAATGCAGCAAAAAATGCGTATAATTTAGTGGGAACCCGGGCGTTTCGGTATCGCAGTCAGGCGACCCTGACCACTATATTATCTGGGCGGCCTGATATAGAAATAGAGTTTGTAAATCAGAAATTCGTTAAAGTGTTGCAAAATATGCGATCAATAATAAAACAAATTCCACATTCAGTACTTCCAGATGCCCATATTTGAGTGGAGGACTACGTTATTCGAAATTGGATGTCTCTAAGTACCGTTGTTTTATCACAGCGCGAGAAACACGCATACATTCATGCAGATTCTTCACGATTTAATTTTTTTTAATGTAACACGGGGCTGTAATATTTGGGGGCAATAAATTTAAAAGTAAAACGCCGTTTAGATTAACCAACGCACAATGCAAAAACAAAAGTAATAGCCCTTCTGGACAAATTGCCCCTTTGGGCTAAAAAGCGAAAAACTTAATTATTTTACTTTCCAAGTTAGACCATAACGGGGGTGTTGTAATTTTAGGACCTCGATGTTCTTTGGTAAATTTTATCAGAATTTTCTACCAACAGCGTGTATTTAAGTGCCTTCTACATACATTTCTAATTAGAAGAAACTTTCAAAAGTCTTAATTTTTATGTGCAACTAATATTGGAAAAAGGAAAATAAGCACTATTTTAGCACACTGAATTAATTAAATTTTTTAACTTCTTGTTTAATTTTTATTGTGGCTTGAGGTCTCTTAGAATAAAACAAATTTTTTAGTAGGATCGAACTTATATAAAAACTGGGTACCTTGCTTTTGTGGCAGGCTTAAGGAGTCAGTTTGAATTTATACATTTTTCTCTATACGTTATGCAATTTTTATTTATGATTCTTTCTTTTTATTTTTTTTCTAACTTGTTTTTAGCTGTATCCCCTCTATTCTCGACACGCGTTGCCAAGAACTGAGTGCAATGAGCAGAGACCCGTCTAACAATATTGTGAACGAATTTGTTAACTTTAGAGCTCTGTTATTTGACTGTAGTAAGGGAAACCTGCGTGAAATAACACTGTTTATAGTAGAATGGATTATTCGAAGGCCTGATGTTCGTTTTTGCTTTCCAGTTGTGGTTTTTTCCAACTGTAGAAATTTGCACGAAACACTGCATAGGTTCTTACTTTTCAAAATATAGCATTTATTCAAAATTAGCGTTATTTAACTTGTGATGTTACTGTAGCCGTCTTCCGCTATATCTTTTCATGTTCCCTAATTAATAATTGCTTGTAAGTGTATTCCGTAGTACCTAATGTCAGTCATTCCTAAAAATTAATCCCTTCCATTTTTCAGGCTATTTGGTTTTGTTTCTCACCATCAGTAATATGAAAGTGGGTGTAACCCTTCCAAATCTCTTTTAAAATTCAGGAAATGGGCGCTATCGTCTTCATAGTGCCCCACGAGTCAGTCGTACGTAGTGCGCATTCATTTTTCGTTCGAAATGAGATTCGCTCTTCCCTTGATGCAATTTTTCCCGTCTCTCCGCTCGCCTTCTTCGGTCCTATTAAGTAATTGAGGGTGCTCGAGACTGTCTGAATGACGAATGTCATCAGACGGCCGATCGTCTGCGCAGCGGACGACCGATAGCAACAAGGAATTAACGGTAAACCCTCCCGAAAATATGGAGAAGAGGCGAAGCTATTGCGAACCGTCATCTACCCCCCTCACCCGATCGGGCAGTCGACAGTCGATGAGAATAAGGTAAAAATTATATTTATTGTATCTTCTAAGAGCATCAGATGATCTAATGCTAATTTTTATTTTATTAGTCCAAAGGAGCAATTTGCCCAGAAGGACGATTAAATTTCGTTTTGGCATTTTGCGTCGATTCACTAAAAGCGTTGTTTCGCTTTTCAAACTGTTGCCACCAAATACTATCGCCCTGTATTATATTTAAAGAAATTAAATAATGAAGAATCTGCATAAATATATGTATGTTTCTCGCATTGTGATAAAACGACGGTACCTAAAGCCATCGAATTTTGAATGCCGTAATCCTGCCGCGAATATAGGCATCTGGAAGCCCAAATTTGAAATTCGGAATTTGTTTTATTAACGATTTCATATTTTGTAAAAATTCGAATTATTTCGAATTTTTGATTAACAAACTCGAGGATTTCAAAGCGGGCAACGGCAACGTTGTACAGAAAAAAACATTTTTATCTGCAGCGCGTGAGACTGTGTGTAGGAAATTCTAAAGATATGCTCAGTTTAAAATTATTTTGCGATATTGTTCGTTAGCTGAATTTTATGGTTTAAATGCGAAGAACATGATATTCAATAAATAAAAGTAACATACAAAATGTTTAAAAAACGCCCCTTTGGACGTAATTTAAAATCTGAAACCTTTCAGATTTTTATTTTATTTTATTTTACTCATTTTCAGTTTCTTTTCTTAAGACTATTACCTCGATACTTGTTTAGACTCCCAGTGTTTAAGACTGATGCCAAAAAGTCATTCGGCCTGAATATTTTTTGCTTGTTTGGAATGTTAAATCCTGCTAACTTTACAACGAATAGAATTCTATTCTGTCGTCTGCTCAGTTCTTGAGTAACGATATTATTACCCAACTATCTGATCCTATTAAAATTAATATAATAATCGATATTATCGCTGGAAAACAAACTCCAGCACAAAATCCAGAAAGCTTGCTTTTTAATTATTACGGTAATTGGTAACTTTTCTTGCTTCTAATATTGGTTAATATCTGAAAGAAATGCTATTGTTTTCCTGTGGTGAACAAACTCATACTTTGCCAAACTAAAAATCATTTTCTTTCTTTATCTTCTTACTAGCGGGAGTAACTGATGCCTGTTAAGTTTGATTGAATTAAATACATCTAACAACGGAGAAAACGATAACACTGTATTCCTTCTCTAGTAACGATGCAAAAAATACTCACAGTCATACATTTTTCTGTCTGATGCGATATGGAACCCACATATGAAATTTCCATAGAAAATTAAGGTAATTCTTTCTCATCATATCAGCAACAATGGCACGCAGTTTTTAATGATTTTCCTCTTTCTAATCAAATGGTCGTAAAAGCTCAAGTTCCATCCAATATTTCACCTATATTCAATTTTAGTCGATTAAATCTGGCAAAAAAATTTATCATAATTGATCAGAAATCAATAACGCGAACAAACAAACAAACAGGCATTCTTCTTTTTATGTATAGATTTTGGAAAATTTACAATTTTTTTATTAAAAAATTCTATGATTTGAAAGCAAGTAGCAGCAATACGTTTGGAAATAAAGTATTTTTGTCTCTAACGTGTGAGACTGTTGCCACTCGGAAAAATGAGTGCGAAAATTAGCGCTTTCAGAGTTTTTAATTAATATTCCGGCTGATTAAAGTCGTACGATGCTGGGAACAGTCGAAATGGCTTCACGGGAATTTTTGGAATCGAGATTAATGCATTTAATGTTTGGCAATGTTATTTTTATTTCATCGTGAAACTTAGAAATTTTTTATTAACAAACTCTAGGATTTAAAAGCGAGCAATGGCAACAACTTTCGAAATAAATCAGATTTTCATCTCCAGCTTGCGAGACTGTTGCCACTCGGAAAAATGAGGACGAAAATTATCGTTTTTCCGATTTTTTAATACAAATCTCTGATTTTAGCTACTTTTTTTTCTTTTGGAAAAAAGTGGGCGTCGACCTTTTCCAGGACCCAGAAAAGAATTGTAGAAAGTTTGGTGGCGATAGCTATAGTAGTGACTGAGTTATTAGCCAACAAACAGACTTTCTTCTTTTATCTATAGCTATTTTATCGATATTGTTGCGTTTTACGGGTTCGTAGATTTGAGAGTATCCGATGAAAACACGATGCAGAACAATAAAAAGCACAATTTATTTACAGGAATCACTATTTACAGCACAGTTCGAAAATTGCCTTTAAAAGCTTCGAAAATCTACAATAAATACGCTGAAACAATCAGCAACACAGCTTCAGGCTGTAACTGTAAAGGTAGCTTCACGGCAACACTAAACTTATAATAAAACACCGTGGAACAATCACCAATCCACTGTCAAGCTATACTGTAAAGATAGCTTCACGGCAAAGCACTATCTCGATTGCTTTCCGTTCACAGAACTCTCGCGTAGCTTAGCACTCGCAGTGAGCAGCTATTCTCACAACCTCACACTTAATCACACTCTTCACAACTAACTCGCAACTCGTAACTAACTTGCTCTCAGAAACGCAAGGGTTTATATAGCTTTTCTTTAAGTTCGACACGTTTCGAGAAATATCTCGACAGGAAGTTATTGTAGAAGCTTCCCGATTGGACCATGGGATATCGCCAATTTGGTCGCCAAATGGGCGATAAAGTCGCCAATCTGACAACCCTACCATACACTATTTTATGGCAACCCTAGTGCTATGCCGGAAAGCTTACATACAGGCGCAACCACCGAATTTTTCGTAACAATATGTATTTTTTCATAAAAATGTGTTCAATGATATGAAAGAAAAATTTATTGCCTTGACATTTATTGCCAAAAATTTGCTGCCTAATAGATATGAAGTCCATTTCCACAGGGTTAAAGCCCATGCTAATTTTACTGGAAATGAAAGGGCCGATGAGTTAGGCAAAAAGACCGTTTATGAAGAGTTAAGATGATAATTATATACAAGGTTCCCGTAGGGTAGCTCTTATTCAAGAAACTGCTATTTTAATATTTGGAATTTCCGGTTAGGAAAAGAAGGCTGGTTATTTGCAGAGTATAACGTTAGGGGGGAAATGCATCTGAATATCGGCTTGAATCAAATTCTGACCGACCGTGGTCATGATCCAGCATATTAAAACAAATTCTGTCTGACCTGTACCGCTGCTGCAATATCTTTGGCGATGAACGACACCTGATGGAAGTGTGCTCTTTGAGTCTGGAAGTGAGAGATGAGCATAATTTTATCAATGGAAAATTTTATTTAATTTGTAAACGGCAAAAAAAAAAAAAAAACTGCGCCAGAAACCATTGTTGTCAGTTTGAATCAAAGATCCATTGGGATTAATTAGTGTTTATGAATGCTTGTGTTTAGAGTTCATGTTATGTTTTTGCTTGGATCAGTCTGGTTATAGAACGGGCATACTGCCTGTTAAACTATCTGGACGGCTGCCCCCATATATCTCATACCTTAATAAGAGGTATGTAGAAACCAATTTTCCTTTAGTAGTTTCCTAAGAAGGGATTCTTTCTGTTGTTGTATTGTAACTTATCTGACAATAACTTCAGAATAAGCCTACGAAATTCATCTTGGCAAGAAGAGCAAGATTGCGCCTGTCGTTGGCAAGAACCTTGAGCACCATACAGGTGACAGCACGACTTCGCTCAGTTCCGCCACCAATTTTGATGGAGAGCAGTCGGGAGGGAAGACGCGTTTGAGGGTCTCCCAAGGGTCTCTCATCCTCTTCCTCTACCATCAACCTCTCGAGAGGACTTTCGGCCAGCCATTTAGAGTGCCCTTTTGCTAAAAAGACACATATTGACAAACACCCATGCCTTCTCCGAGATTCGAACCCGAGTTCTTCGGTACCGTAGTAGGCTCCCCAGCCACTATATCGTCTACGCGCGCAGCTAAGCATTCATTCCAAGGTAGATACTATTCTACTCTATAACTAATTAAATATAGGGCGCATTCATAAAACTATAAAAATGGAATTGCAAGAACAAAATCGAAAGTTTCTCCTATACGCATTTACGAATTTACAACTAGGATTGACATTCTTTATGGAAAAGAATTACCTTAAAACAATTGTAGAATGAAAATTCTCTAAATAAGTAGATATATATATATTAAAGCTGCATTAGGAGACCAGTAACTTTTACTAACCAAGTAATAAAATATATATATATATATTGAAACAACACTTTTATTACTTGGTTAGTAAAAGTTACTGGTCTCCTAATACAGTTTCAATATATATATAGAAAGAAGAAAGTCTGTTTGTTTGCCTTTTAATAACTCAGTCACTACTATAGCTTTCGTCACCAAACTTTCTACAATTCTTTTCTGGGGTCTAGAAAAGGTCGACGTCCACTTTTTTCCACAAAAAAGTGGCTAAAATCGGACATATTAATTAAAAACTCGGAAAAACGATCATTTTCGTCCTCATTTTTCCGTGTGGCAACAGTCTCGCAAGCTGGAGATGAAAATCTTTTTTATTTCGAAAGTTGTTGCCATTGCTCGTTTTCAAATCTTAAGAGTTTGTTAATAAAAAATTTCTAAGTTTTACGAGGAAATAAAAATAGCATTGCCAAACATTAAATACATTATTCACGATTCCAAATATTCGTGGGAAGCCATTTCGGGTATTCCCACCTTCGTACGACTTTAATCAGTCGAAATATTAATTGAAAACTCTAAAAGCGCTAATTTTCGCAGTCATATTTCCGAGTGGCAACAGGCTCGCGCGTTGAGGATAAAAATGCTTTATTTCGAAAAGTGTTGCCACTGCTCGCTTTCAAATCGTAGAGTTTGTTATCAAAAATTTGTAAGTTTTACAAAAACCTATACATATAAAGAAGAATGTCTATTTGTGTATGTGTTTGTTTGTTCGCGTTACTAATTTCTGACCAATTATGATAAATGTTTTGCCATATTCAATCGACTAAAATTGAATATAGGTGAAATATCGGAAGGAACTTGAGCTTTTACGACTATCTGATTAGAAAGATGAAAATCATTAAAAACTGCGTGCCATTGTTGCTGATATAATGAATGAGACTTAGTTTATTTTTCTATCGAAATTTTTTATGTATGTTCCATATCGCATAAGACTGAAAAATGGATGATTACAAATCGTATTTTTTGCATCGATATTGGAGAAGGATGACAGCGGTTACTCTCTGCTGTTAGATACATTGCTCTCAATGTAACTTAACTGGCTTCGGGTAATTTCGCTGGTTTTAAATAAAAAAAGTGTTTATTAGGGACTAACATCTGAAGATTATTTTAAAGATTCTTTTGCAGCGAAAAAGATGATTTAAAAATGAGTTGTAAATAAAGGCGGTCTAATATAAGAATTTATAATTTCTGATGGTTTAGAACATTTGTTGGCAGCAAGAAGGCAATCAATTCGGAAAATGACAAAAAGGAAATTTACAGATTATAACTTTCGGTTGTTTCTATAAATCCTAAATATTGGAAGAAAAAAAAAGAATCCAACAAATGTGAGTATTAATAATTTGTGGAATTATGGGATATATAACAATATTTCTTAAAAACGGTATCCGGGTAGTTCGAATAATGAATTAAGTTTAGGATTAGAGGAAGAAACTGTAACCGTATAAAAAAACTGAGATTGCAAAAGCGGGAAATAGTAGCTTTAGTTTCTGAAACGCTTATACACTCACGTTTGTGAAAATTGCAACACCAAGAAGGAATCGTCATAATTGAATGCAATTTAATACACAGTTGAGTGGTAGTGGTACAAATAAATGATTGAATGTTCAAAGCAAACAAACAAGAACAAGAGATCAGAATCAGTATTTTGTGTGGCCACCACGCGCCGCAATAAGTGCTGCTACAGGACGTGGCATGGAGTCAAACAAAGTTTGAATGTCTGACTGAGGAAGAGCATTCCATATCGTTTGTACGCGTACCCAAAGTTCGTCTGCAGACGCAACAGGACGAGGATCACGAGCAAGACGCCGACCAATGACATCCCACACATGTTCAATTGGCGACATATCCGGGGAACACGCAGGCCAAGGAAGAAGCTGTACCTGCTGCGCTGCAAAGAAGGATTTAACAATCCGAGCAGTATGAGGGCGGGCATTGTCCTGTTGAAATACAGCGCCTGGCAAGCTTTGAAGGAAGGGAACAGCTTCGGGCTGTAGAACTTCACGGATATACCGGTTGCTGTTCAGATTGCCCACAATTCGTAGCAATTGAGATCGTCTATGATATGCTATGGCGCCCCAGACCATAACTCCGGGTGTTCGTCCACTGTGGCGTTCGATAATGCACTCCGGAAGGTGGCGTTCACCGGCATAGCGTCTGACACGAATGCGGCCATCATGGTACCACAAATTAAAGCGGGATTCGTCAGAAAACACGACATGCTGCCAATCAGCACGCCAGTCTCTATGCTGATTGGCCCATTGTAGCCGCAGGCGGCGATGGTCGTGCGTTAGGGGGATCCTGTATAAAGGAGTCCGTGCGCGCAGTCCACACTGCAGCAGACGTCTACGAATTGATGAAGCACACAATGAAACACCTGTAGCTATTGACCACAGTGCTGCCAATTGTCTAGAGGAAGCTGTACGGTCCGTCCGCGCCATGCGGACCAGGTGTCTATCATCGCGAGCTGACGTCACATTTCGGGGTCCACTCCCGGATTTCCGAGTTGTCCGACACTCGTCCGTCCACTGCTTCCAAACGCGCATCACTGTGCTGCTGTTACGCTGCACACGAGAGGCTACTGCACGATACGACAATCCAGCTTCACGAAGGCCGATGATTCTCCCTCGTTCAAACTCTGTAAGTTGTTCAAATCTCGCTCTCTTTCGTCGACGAGGCATAAGTACAGATTGAGTTAACGTTTACCACTAGCAGATAACCATACATGCCTCGCTACAGCCGTCTATTTATTCGGATCCATCAGCCGTTCAGAGGGCGCTGCTCAGCATACGCATGCGCTACGGATTTGCAATTCTAATCATTTGCATATCATGCGCTACTTTGCATTTCCTGAAAATTTCAGCTCACTCGCGTAAGTCCTTCATGGTGTTGCAATTTTCACAAACGTGAGTGTAGAAACGGGAACGACAGAACAAAGCTCTTTTTTAAATCAGAAAGGAGTTCTCTAAGAATAATTTCCATTGCTAATTTTAACACGTAATTAGTTAACATCTTTAATTAAAATAATTTAACACTGTAATGTACGCTTTTGCAATTCTGAAAGTCAAGAAAGAAAAAAGTCATTCAATTCTGCAATTCAAAGTCAATAAGACTTTATGAAATCTTTTATATTTCTACGCATGAATTTCATTCTAAACAAAACACATAAAATTATTTTAGCCAGTACGTAATAGAAATATGTAAAATGCACAGCGGTTTTTAAAAATATCCTCATTATTTTAGTATAAGTAGTAAATAAACAACAAGTTTAACAATAAAAACCTGTTAAAAGCGAAAAATAAATAAATGAATAACATCTGAAAGAATTCAGATTTTATATACACCCAAAGGGACCTTTTTTTAACGTTTTGTGTGTTACCTTTATTTATTAAAAATCATATTCTTCGCACTTAAACCATAAAATTCAAAAACCAACAAAAAAAGAAAAAAAAGTAAAGAAACCTCACGCATAAAATATTCCTGGTTCAAGATCCACGCGATGTTAATATTAATGGAACGCTTTGAAATCACTGAGTTTGTTAATTAAAAATTCGTTTATGTTTTACAAAATATGAAATAGGTAATAAAATAAAAGAAACTCTAAATTTGGGCTTCCAGATGCTCATATTCGAGTGGAGGACTACGTTATTCAAAATTTGACGTCTCTGCGTACCATTGTTTTTTCACAATGCAAGAAACATACATGCATTCATGCAGCTTCTTCATTATTTTATTTCCTTAAACATGATGCAGGGTTTTAATATTTGATAACAATTATTTGAAATGTGATTCAGAATTTTATAGTAAACCAACGCAAAATGTCAAAACCAAATTAATAGCTCTTCTGGGCAAATTCCCGCCATTCAGCTACTAAATAAAATGAAAATGAAATCTGAAAGCTTTCAGATTTTAAATTACGCTCTAACGGTTTTTCTTTTCTTTTCTTTTTTTTTCTTTTTTTTTTTTTTTTTAAAGCCACATACACGTTTTGAGAGCATTTTCGGCTAAAAATATTTAGAAACAGCATATGTTTAGAATTTCTGATAGACACTCTCTCGGGTTGATGATAAAAATGTTTTGTTCGCTACAGTGTTGCCACTGCTCGCTTTGAAATTATTGAGTTTCTTAATGAAAAATTCGTTAAAGTTTTAGTAAGTATGAAATAAACAATGAAACAAATTCCAGGTTTCAAATTTGGGCTTCCAGTTGCCTATGTTCTGGTGGAAGACTATGTTATTCAACATTTTTTTATTCTAGGTGACGTTGTTCTTTTCACAGTGTGAGAAACATACATACACAGTCCAGTCACATTAATGTGACCATCTGTCAAAAGCCAGAATAACCACCTTTCACAGAGCGGACTGCTGCGAGACGTGCAGGAAGAGAGTCACATAGGTCCCTGAAGGTGTTCTCTGGGATGTTGAGCCATGCCGACTCTAATGCCGTGGCCAGCTGCGCTAGATTACGCGGTTCAGGATCCATGGCGCGAACAACTTGATCGAGATGGTCCCACAGATGCTCGATTGGGTTTAAGTCAGGTGAGTTTGCTGGCCAGGGGAGGACGGTAAACTCATCCTGGTGCTCTTCGAACCACGCACGTACACTGGCAGCTGTATGGCACCTCGCATTGTCCTGCTGGAAGATGCCATCATCCTGAGGAAAAACAATGCGCATGTAGGGGTGAACATGGTCCGCAAGGACAGATGCGTACTTGTATTGATCCATTGTGCCTTCCACAATGATCAGTGAACCTAGAGAATGCCAGGAAAACATTCCCCAGACCATAATGCTCCCGCCTCCAGCTTGGACCGTTCCGGCAATGGTTGCAGGGTGGTTCCTTTCAGAGGTTTCACGCCTTATACGCCAACGTCCATCTGTCCGATGGAGCATAAAACGCGATTCATCCGAAAACGCAACCTGTCGCCACTCAGTGGACGTCCAGCTGCTGTACTGGCGTGCAAATTCTAGCCTTCGCCGTCGATGAACAGCAGTCAGCATAGGTGCACGAACCAGGCGTCTGCTTCGGAGGCCCAGACGCAGCAATGTTCGCTGAATAGTACTTTGGGAGACACTTTTGGTAGCCCCTTGGTTCATTTTGGTGGTCAGTTGCTCAACGGTAGCCCGTCTATCTGCCCGAACGCATCTCCGCAACCGTTGTTCGCCTCTGTCATCTATGGCCCGTGGTGCACCACATTTGCCACGTCGCTGATTTTGGACAGTCCCATTTTGCCATGCACGGTACACTTTTACCACGGCGGCACGCGAACAGTTCACAAACTCAGCCGTTTCGGAAATGCTTCCACCCTTGGCCCGAAAGCCAATGATCATGCCCTTTTGGAAGTCGGATAAATCGCTTCGTTTCTGCATTACGCCAACGATTGAAATGTTTTCCGAAGCCCTCACACACCCTTTATATACGCTCAACTGCACTGTGCTGCCACCTGCCTTCTGTGATTGGTTATTTAACTCTGACATGGAAAGTACGTGGTGGTCACATTAATGTGACTGGACTGTGTACATTCACAAAGATTCTTCATTATTTGGTTTCTTTAAATATAATATAGGGCGACAATATTTGATGGCAACAATTCGGTAACTGATACATGGCATTTAAATGATTCAACGCCGAATGCCGTTTCGAGATAAATAGCCCTTCTGAGCAAACGCCCCTTCGGGCTAAAAATAATTTTGCCTTCCTTCAGATTTGTTGATTTAATTGATCTCAATCTCCTGAAACTCATATTTTCGAATAGTAAATGTTACAAATTAAAACAAACCTATTTTACATCTCAAAGAGTATTAAATTGTGGTACGGCATTTTATTTAGTTTTCCTATTGGAAAATTGTTATTTGGTTGTATAGATTTGTTTGATATTAATGTATATTTCTGTTTCATACCTAACAATCAACATCATAAACAATCCCAGTAGAGAGAGAGAATGTCTGGAAAATACATTACTGACTTTCAAAAGATATAATTCTTTTGAATGTAGTTGTTATAAAAATATTACAAAAGTGAAGCTGAAGGAATAAGGAAAAAAAGAATATTTCAACCGACTCAATTTCAAGTCACGCTGTTTGTGTATACCTGTCATTGCAGTTATTTTCCTGTAATTCAGTTTTAAAAAGAATTTCTGTAAGAAAACTACTAAGTCTTTACTACCAATTTTCAATGGAATATTCTAAATTGCAAAAATATGTCCCAGTGAAGGTCAAATTATTATTCACTCTAGTGTATTTCCTATAAAAATATTTACGAAGTTTATAAAGTGGATAGACACAAGAAAAGACACGCTAAAAGCTTCAAAGTATTAACAACTTGGGAGGGGGAGAAATTGTGATTAAATTTACAATTGGAGGTTGATTGATTATAAAAATATATTACAACATTTTTAACAATGATATCCAGTAGTTTCTATAAACATAATACTGGGTGTTTATAAAGTCTCAGACCCATTTTGATGTTTAATAACTCATTAAATAATGAACATATAAACAAACTTATGGCATTTATGGATGGAATAACTTATATATTTTCCTTTTCAGGTTTGAATGTCTTTACTTTTGTAAATATCGTCTGCGCGTGTGGTTCATTTCAGATAATTTCTTTTACCAGTCTAAATATCTGTACTTTTCTAAATATCGTACTGCTTATTAATTGCACTTTTCTCTCTTTTGTTTTTGGCAACTATTGCAATGTTATGTGATATTATTAAGATGGTGCACCACCTCATTGGGGTATCATCGTTCGTAGTTCTTTGAATGACCATTTTAAAGGAAGATGGATTGGGCGAGGAGGTCCAATTCCTTGGCCACCCAGATCATCCGATATAACGCTGGACTTTTTCCTTTGGGGATTTTAAAGGACAACGTTTACAGGAGAAGAGTGTCGAACATGGATGATCTAAAAGCCAGAATTACAACCGCAATAGCCTTTGTGGATGCCGACATGCTTGCCGGTACCTGGCCTGAAATTGAATACCGACTCGATATTCTCCGTGCGACGAAAGGGGCACATGTGAAAGTTCATTGACAAGGGTCATGTAACTCCGAGTCTATCTAACCATTTATTTTATTAATTTTAATCTATCACTATTATTTTATGAGTTATTAAACATCAAAATGGGTTCGGGACTTTATAAACACCCTTTTTTTTCACAAAATACATTATTAGTTAATTCATTTTTAATTTAAATAATTAATATTACTATGAAAGTTGTTTCATAAAAAGTTAAAAAAACGTGTCACGCTTGTTTGTAACAATTTGTAGTGAGATATTTAAAGCCTTGAAGCATAATCGTTTTATATTTTGTTAACAGATGGCGCTAAGATATTAGATTTTTATTTCAACCAGCTTTTGGGAGCGGGGTTTGTAATAAACTTTAATTACAAAATCCTAACTAAATTATATTTGTGTTCTAAACGCATTAAAAGTTCAACAGATTTACGTGAATCAGGTGTATTTCTCGTTCTAGAACAACACGCGCCAAACGATATTCTCTAGAAAGATATATGCTACAGCTTCCAACGACAAAAACATACCATTTTATCGTCGGTAAGAGCAGAGTAGTTTTAAACAGAAAAGTGTGTCTAAACTTGAGAAATATATCTCTTAACAAAGAGTAAATTTACTGAAAAATTTATCTCTAAACAAAGAACGGTAAGTTAAGTTAATAGATTAGGCAAAGCAATTCGATAGCTATCTGCCTGTGGGGAGGGGTGCCTTCGTGGAGGTCTTTTTAAGGGAAACTGGCTCGTATTCATGATACACATGCTAAACAAAAAACGAAAACAGAATGAAAACATTTTTACTGACAGGTGGTGTCCAAAAGGTAACGTTCCGGAATATACACGGCCGAATAAGTAAAAATAAAAAATAAAGGGGGCAATTCTATATCCCCCGTTCTATTGGACCGAATGACGAAATTCAAATCGTGTTTTTCATGTCTCGAAAGCGCGCCTTAGGATATATTTATTAGATTTATATACAGCATATTGTCCTAACATAGGTGTTTTGACACAAAATAGGACTTTTTTTTTAAATAACATACCAATGTTTTTCCATATTTCGATTCTATGACTCCAATGACGCTAAAGTGCCAAGTTTTATAAAAATCGCACGAGTAGTTTTTAAAAAATTAGCTCTCAAAATTTTAGTTTCTCCATGTAAATTAAATATGGTTTTTATTAAACTTATTTGATTCTTTCTTTCACATTTCGAAATTTAGGTTCATTCGAAATAAAATTCGCCCCTTTTTTATGATTTATTTTTAAAATTTGTATTTTTAAATAATTTTTATAAATTGTTCGAAAAAAAAATTGTGTCATAACCCAAAGTTTTTATCATCATCTTAAAATAGATTTATTTCTAAGCATACCAGCAAAAAACTTGAGATTTTTATTCAAAAGTTCCTAAGATTACGTGAATTAACATATTGGAGCGTTTTGAAATTTGGCATATTTGTTCTAAGCGATAATAACGCCAAATCTGGTTTACACATTTTATTAAAATTACTTGAAAGAATAAAACGACGCACCTTTTTTTTCCGATAATGCACAGTAGAAAAGAAACGAAAATAGGTTACCATAAATTAAGAATCTCATAAAGGGAATCATTCTTGGCGCAAACTGGAAAAAGTGTGCGGAGATACATTTTTGAAGATTTGTGTAACACAAAATTATGCTAACATTTAAGCATAATTTTAGTCGTAGAATCGAAATATGGAACGAAAATTGATATGTAATTTCAGAAAAAGTGTTCGATTTTGTGTCAAAATAATTATTTTAGAACTATATATAAATCTAATCTTCTTAAGTCGCGCTTTCCAGACATGATAAATGCAATTTGAATTTCGTTAATCGGCCCAGTAGAACGGGAGATATAGAACTGTCCCATTTTTTCGATCCTTAAGGGACATATCTAGCGATCTGAAGTACCCAAAATCGACAGTGGCCTATGTGATTAAGAAGTGGAAGGTGAGCGGCGATTGTCGGAATGTGCCCCGTGTCGGCAGACCAACGAAACTGGGAGATAGAGACCGACGAGTGCTGTCCAAAGAAATTCGGAAGAACCGCTCCCAACCGATGGCCCTCATCCGCGAGGAGTTTCAACAGGCATCCGGGAGTATTGTTGTATCGAATACCATCCGTAAGGAAGCATATCTGCTTGGTTTTCATGGTCGTGCTGCTGCCCATAAGTCTTTGATCACAAAGTCCAACCGCGCTGCTCGGTTAATGTGGTGCAAAGCACATCGAAATTCGACCGTAGATCAGTGGAAACGGGTTCTTTGGAGTGACGAATCAAGGTCCACCCTTTACCGTTCGGATGGCAGGGTCTGGGTGTGGCGTCTACCTGGAGAAAGTCTCCTGCCAGAATGCATTGTGCCAACAGTCAAGTTCGGCGGAGGTGGAATTATGGTCTGGGGGTGTTTCTCCTGTTATGAGCTGGGACCCTTGGTCCCCATTCATGGTAAGCTCAACTCCGATGCATACTGTATCGGAATAGAATTTGAATACTATTTTGAATGAAGAATATATTTTGGAATATATATATTTTGTCATCCAAAATAGAGAATACTATTTTGGATGACAGTGTGCTTCCTACGTTGTGGCAGTTTTACGGGTCGGAACCCAGTTACTTTCAGGACGACAATGGCAGTTGTCATGTTTCGACGTTAACCAAGGCTTGGTATGGTGCCAATGGAGTACATCGAATGGATGCTGGCCTGCCCAGAGTCCAGACCTGAACCCTATCGAGAATCTCTGAGACGAGTTGCATCGCCGAATTCAGGGGTGCACTACCCGTGCAAAATCGGTGAAGGAACTTCTATGTCTTCTCCAAGCCGAGTGGAAGAAAATACTACTAGCTGTCATACAAAGACTTGTGGAAAGTATGGCCCGGAGGGTCCACGCTGTAATTACCTCTCGTGGAGGCTCTATCAACTATTGATTTTGAATAAAGTTAGTTTTTCTTTTCTATCACAGGTGTGCAAATACTTTTTGGTAGTCAGTGCTAGAGCCATCGAATTTTGAATAACGTTATCTTCCACACCGAATATTGCCATCTGGAAGCCCTAATTTGGAATTTGTTTTATTACCGATTTCATATTTTGTAACACTTTAACGAATTTTTGATTAACAAACACAACGATTTCAAAGCAAGCAATGGCAACATAAAAAAAATTATCTCTAGCGCGCGAGACTGTGTATCGAAAATTCTAAAGATATCCTCTTTTTAAAATTATTTTGAGATATTGTTGTTGAATTGAATTTTATGGTTTAAGTGCGAAGAACATGGTATTTAATAAAAAAAAGGGTAACACACAAAACGTAAACGTCCCTTTGGGCGTAATGTAAAATATGAAAGCTTTCAGAGTTTTATATTTTATATCTGTTTTTTTAACAAATTATTTTATATATCTATGTATGCCTATCTGGGATTATTTCTCTTCTTCCGGTTATATCAGAAGCACATAAAATAAGTTGAACCGTTCAAAATCAATCACCTAACAGTATCTTCTCATCAAAAAGGACATACAATGCCTACCAGTATTTCTATGTCACATGACATCGAATATAATAATGTTCCGTTTGCAGACCCTATTCCAAGCATAGTAAACAAATAAAAATAAATAAAAAAGACAGCAGCTTCTGTACGTTATAGTGTCACCTTGGTCAAGAAGGGGCAAACGCGTGAATGAAAATTGATGAGGACAGCCGTTCTCTTATTGGTCTTTCCCCTCGAATGACGTCACACAGAGGCCTTTTCTCCTTACTGTTCAATTCTCCGCCGTGCGGTCCTGGAAAAGATTACATTTATTCCTGTCAAAAGTATCCGAAGTGTTTATCGTAAAAGTAAATCTAATATATTTCTACGGGCAAGTTATCTTCATTCAAAATGTAGTTTTATGTTTTCGTTTTGCGTATACCTGAGTTTCACGTTCTTCCAATATTCCTGGGTAGTTAGTTAATAAAGAGCAAAAAAAGAAGTGATAAGAAAAGTCGACGTAAATTTTGGAAGTAAAAATTTCACTAATGTATGTTTAATAATAATTATTAATCTAAAATATGTTTAATAAGCGTAATAAACTACATTTCCTCGTTTCCTTTCTTGACGGACTTGCATTAATTCTATGTAAGGACTTTGACTGTGGAATATGACAGCGCAATTTAATTTCTGAAATGTCACCCGGGTTCAATGTGCCCTGGTATAGCGCTTAGTACCGTATCGTTGAGCCTGGATTCTTTTCGTCTATTATTCATCTTCATGTGCAAAAGCAGTTTCTTATATTCTGGTATTAGTATCGCAACTAAAAAAAAAAAAAAATTGATGTGGACCCACATGACATCATTGTATTGTCTGTTAAATTATACACATTATACGAATTTCGTTAGAAATCTATATCTCATTCAATTAATTCAATTCTCACTTCGCGGCAAGGGAAAAAAAATACATAAAATCTCAATCTTCATAAAAATTATAAAATACAAAAAAACATAAAAGAGCAAATACAGTTAAAAACAGTTGAAAATATTTTTTTAACAATTAAAATTGGAGTTCCTACGGAAAAAACAAGCAATTCGGACAGCGAGCAGGAAGATAGATTTTTTTTTTTTTTTTAATGCACAAAACTGAAAGTTTACTTTTGTCCCACTCGGCAAAAAGACACTGAAGTTGGTGAGCAAACTGACTTAATTCACTGTTCTCAGTTTCAAATGTAAACAAATGGCGGCTTCGTTAGCTTTAATACCACTTAAACAATTTTCAAATTGTTGATAATTCTACAACTATTGCATGTAGATTTACTAATTGCATAAAACACGTAACTGGAATATAAGAGCAATCAATATAAGTCAATCACTTTTAAAGCAAAAAATGCCAACGTATAGGAATAAAAAATTTAGCACAGCCAGCTGGGTAACAAAGTGGGTATATATTACGTATATATTTATTTACGTTTGGCCGTAAGTATATATTACGTTTACGTATATATTACGTTTACGTATATACGTATATATTACGTATATATTACGTTAATGGGTATATATTACGTTTACAATCGGCCGATTGCAACCAAAAAAGGAGATGCACAACTGCATGTTATAGCAGACCCCTATACAAAATTTCAAAGTTCTAAGACTACTCGTTTTTTGAGTTATACTAGAGACATCACAAGTACGTACAATGTCACCAGAAAAATCCCTTCTGAATCCATATTACTTGTAAATTCATTTTACAATCCGCTTTGGAAAAAAAGAGCCTTTTGTTCTGTTCGTACGTACAAATGTCAGGCAAAAGTACGTGCAAATGTCAGCACGTACAAATGTCAGGCATATCGTTCAAATGGATTCGAGAGAAGTGAACAGGGATATTTTCGTTGAATTATTGTATAGTTCGAACGCCTCATCCGCGACCATGAGCGCAAACACGCATGCGCCATTCGGACCGAATTATCCTCAAAATAGGGTGGAAGGATAGCGACTTTCTTTCCCTCCAGCATATCTCTTTCCGGAGAAGAGAAGACTTTCACGTGACCTTTCACGTCGCAGGAACTAATAACGCCCCTTTTGGACGAGTCTATGTGTTTTGGCAGAATGCCAGGCAAGGTTGCGTTTGAGACGGTTGAACTATACCCGAAAATTTTCAAGATTACGATATTATGGTCGCCACTTTTGGCGATTTCTCGCCAAATTTGGCTACAAAATAAGTCGTCAAAACCGCTGTCAGCTTACCGAGATACCCATTTATTTAATGTTAAATACACTTCACCCTGTATTCTTACTTTTCCGGCATCGCGTCTCTATTTAGATTTTTCACGTTACGTTACACAGAGAAGTACAACCATTTCACATATAATTGCACTGAAATTGTCTGTCTATGCACAAAATTCGTAATAATATTTTTATGCAGTTAGTCAGTTTACTTACTTTTATCAGTTTTTTGTAATATTTGCGAAAATGGAGACAGTAAAAACAGTAATAATATTTGAGTTTAAAAGTTTAAAACAAATAAATTTCCACGTTATGAAAAATACTGTTTGTGAAATCCTATGACAAAAATATTTTGCCATATCATTTTATGGATGGATAAAAAAAATAAATGTTATTTTATTAAAAAAGGAATTAAATCTTATACTTGCTTGAAGTTGCCTGAGCAAAAAAAAAAAAAAAAA